>CM047884.1:10043924-10063924 GCA_026212405.1 Petrea volubilis
TTTGAGGCCTCTGTATTCCAGGTCTGGCCCAAACCTCGCAGTAGTTAGACTCCACTGGCTCCGACCAACTCTAAATTGTTAACAAATATTTGTATTTCACAGTAACTTATATCAACAAAAATATATACACTCCTTTAATGAATAATTAACTTATATTAATTAATACACTACCACACTGATGATATTTGCATACACACACTTAACAAACTATATATATATATATATATATATATACGTACACAAACTTAAATATACGCACATACAACCCTATTTGAGTATAGTTTTAAGGTGGTGTAAGTATAATTATTTGGAACAATGAAAATCTAGTGGTGTAAGATGAGCCAGCTCGATTTAAAATCAATTCGAATTTTTTGATAAGTCGAAGTTGAGTTTTCATTAGTCGAGCTCAAGCTCACTTGTGACAGGTCGAAGCTCGTGAGCTTTTTATTTTTATTTTTAATAGTCTACATTGTTTATATATGAATAATAAACAACAATGTAATATTGATATTAGATTTGGATAAAAAATAGTGTTTTTTATGATTTAAATGTTTAAGTTATATATTAGAAAAATAATAATATTAAATTATTTTTCAAATTTGAACTCGACCTTTAAACGAATTGATGAGTCAAACTCAATTTCCATCCACCTAACCTGAGATCAAGCTTAAATTTATAATAAAATTTTCTGCAATTTTATTTGATTTCAATCAGCCAAAGAATAGTTGTTGACAAAACGTAAATTATCTGAAAATACAAGGGCTTTATTGCAAATATTTAGTCGGCCTCCCCCCTGTCTTGTTGCCAAAGAAACACGACAAAAATCTGAAAAAGAAAAACATACAAATTTGAATCTGTGACATTAAACACCAAGAATGTCTGGCATGGAAAGGCTGCACCGGATGTTTGCCGGCGCTGGCGGCGCCCTCGGCCACCAGCCGCCGGACTCCCCTACACTCGATTCCTCCGAACAAGTTTACATCTCATCGCTTGCGCTCCTCAAGATGCTCAAGCATGGTAAATCTTGGGGGGGTTTTTTTTTTTTCTTAATTACTCTTGGCAGGTAATCATCTTCATGTATTTGAAGTTCTTCTGTATTTATTAGTGAATTTACTGGCTCTGCGGTGTTTGCATTGATGAACTATAGGTAGGGCTGGAGTGCCGATGGAGGTGATGGGTCTGATGCTGGGGGAGTTTGTGGACGAGTACACAGTTCGTGTGGTGGACGTTTTCGCGATGCCGCAAAGTGGGACTGGGGTCAGTGTTGAGGCGGTGGATCACGTTTTCCAGACTAATATGCTTGACATGCTCAAGCAAACTGGCAGGTATGGAGAACAGTTATGCATTTAAGGGAACTTCTTAGCTTTCTATTGAACTGCAATGTTTCTTCAGAAATTGTTATTTATAATTTAGGCCATTGGAGTTGCATATATTAGTTTTAGCCATTTGATGGGCATTGAGTGGTTTTAGAAACTAAACTTTAGTTGATTTGGGGTGAAAAGGGATGAAAGGAAACTATACCTAGCCGTAGAAATGGCACTGAACTGAAGTATATGCAGTTTGGTTCTTGTATTCTACTCACTGCGGAGAAAAAGTGCATTGAATTCCCCAATAACTACAACTGGACTTGGGTTTCCTACTTCGGTATTTCCTTTAAATTGAGATCATGACTGTAAAGCGATGCAAAGAGAATGTCTTCAATCAACACTTGTAATTACATCCACTTTCTGTTAGCAGGACTATGTTTGCATTCTTTTGCAGTATTCTGGTCAGTTTTTCATTCATGGGCTCGTATAATTGAAGTTAAAGCTATTTTAGAGTCAAGAAGGAGACATTGATAATTTATCAACGCTTTCTACATGAATGATATTCAGAGAATGAATAGGTAAATACTATATTTACCTATTCATTTAGGCATGCTAGTAGGACCACCGATACTTGTAATGTTCTATTGTCTTCTGTTTTGGTTTCTTAGAATTGACTCATGTCCATCAAATTGTAAACCCACTTGTTTCATTAGGTCTTTGGAGTATTCTTTAGAAGACTAATAAGTTACTTTTGCAATGCACCAATTGTCATTTGGAGGATTCTGACCTAATCTATTTTGATTCCATCAAGTATTCCTGTGACAGTAGTCTGGTGTATTTTTTGGAAGCTTCTTTTTCTTATGCTGTTTTCTTTTTAATCTGCATCAATGTTGAGGGAACTTTGCTTGATATTTACTAGATTGTTGCCTTGTTCTGAGGATAGTTATAGATCATATTTACTTGAATAAACGAATGATTACTTACCAGAACTTGCACAAGTGTGGTAGCAGATAGCTGTTGGTCTTATGTTTTCCCTTAAAGTTCTAAATTGGGCTATATCTTCTTCCTCTATTTCGAATTTGAATTTTCATAGAAAATATTTAGCGGCTTGCTCACGGTGGAGTTTCATTTGGCTCTATATGTTATGTTTGGGATGATATGTACTTTATTCTTTGTTGATTAACGAAGTTAGCAAGGAAGCTAATGGCTTCGAGGTCTAAGGGCTGCTTATGAGTGTGTTCGTCACCATGTGAGGGGTTCTTTATTTACGTTCGTAATAACCATGGATAAGAATTCTTGGTACAATTTTTTTCTTGATCAATGAAAAAGCTCGTTATCCGTTCTGCAGACCTGAGATGGTGGTTGGATGGTACCATTCACATCCAGGATTTGGATGCTGGCTTTCTGGTGTCGACATCAACACGCAGCAGGTGGTTACTCCCCCTGTTTTTTTCCGTTCAGTTTCAAAATTATTGATCTATTGATGGTGTTTTATTTATATCAAATACGTAGTTATGCCATAAACATGTTTTTACATATTTATATGTTTTAATTTCCAAAGTGGTGAGTCTTCATTTGTCTAATAAAATAATTTTCGCTACATCCTTGTACTTTAAAATTGCGTTTTTTTAGTCTTTGAAAACCTATTCCCCTGGGTCCGCTATTACTTTTTGCATTTGATGTTTCTGATGAAATAATTTTCGTTACATCCTTATACGTTTAAATTTCACTTTCTAGTCTGTAGAAACCTGTTTCACCCCGATTCCCCTAAGCCCCCAAAAAATGGAAAAAACAAAAGAATGAAAATAGAAAAATGAGAAAAAAAAAGAGATAATGCAAGAAACTCCCCCAAAAAAATAAGATGAAATTTAGAACTTTCATGCACTTCTGCTTGGATGTTGGTGTTGACTGGAGGGGGCTTGAGGGTTGGGAAGGTCATGATTTCATTCTGGTACTGGGTGGCATAGGTCATTCCACCAGAAAAACCTCAAGGTATTTTATAACATTAAACCTTCTCACTGATGCTCTTGTGGGGGAAACTTTAGTGACAGAAATATTTGCTAGTTTGCAGTGTGGTTATGTACCATTATTGGTCAAGTCAGTTCCTAGATAGCTGTTATTTCTCTTATCATGCAGAGCTTTGAAGCTTTAAATCAAAGGGCAGTGGCAGTGGTGGTGGATCCAATTCAGAGTGTTAAAGGGAAGGTGGTAATTGATGCGTTTCGTTTGATTAATCCGCAAACCATGATGCTTGGTCAGGAGCCACGACAGACCACGTCTAACCTGGGGCATCTTAACAAACCATCTATACAAGTAATTGGTGCAATGCTTTTCTTTATTGACTTTGTAAGATTTCATTACCCTTTGTATCTGATTTGTAAGAGTTGACATTTTTGCAGGCTCTGATTCATGGCCTGAACAGGCATTATTACTCCATAGCCATAAATTACAGGAAGAATGAGCTTGAGGAGAAGATGCTCTTGAATCTTCACAAGAAAAAATGGACTGATGGTTTGACCCTCCAGCGTTTTGATACCCACTCGAAAACCAATGAGCAAACTGTCCAGGTACTTTCTGGATCTATGTAACTTTATGACTTCTATATTTTAGCATTTCCTTTGTGTTTCCTAAACCGTGAAGCTTCCCATGAACCAAGAAAGTGCCCTTCGTCTATTTTGATGGTCTGTATGTTCTGACACGCTTAAAAATGTGTGAGAATGTGAGTTCTCTAGAATTCAAGGTAGTAAAACATCCTTATAGGCTGGCTGCTGAATTAAGGAAAATAATAATTAGTTCATGAAAAGATGCAAAGCCTATTTATGGCCCGTCTACCAAAAATAATTTTAGTTAGTCGAAATATTTACGCTCCTTTTGTTCAATTCAAATACTATGTTGATATAAAGAGATCAAATACGTGAAGATTAGAATGGTAATTAATAAGAACGTAAAATGGAAAAGATAGTTTTAGATGTACTTTGTGACCGAGTGGACTTCTAGAAACCACCAGTTTCATCCAAACATGGATCAGGTTATAAGTTGTTTACTGGCATGAGTTGCCGTGGATTCTTTCTGAATTTTTGTGTGCCACACCTTCTATACTCCTTATCCTAATTTAGCAAATTGTGTTGTTTGGCTGCAAATTTGCAGGAGATGCTAAATCTAGCTGTTAAATATAATAAAGCGGTTCAGGAGGAAGATGAGTTGCCACCAGAAAAACTAGCCATTGCTAACGTTGGAAGGCAAGATGCTAAGAAGCATCTCGAAGAACACGTCTCGAACTTGATGTCTTCGAACATTGTTCAGACCTTGGGGACAATGCTTGACACGGTTGTCTTCTAGGTTTTGAGGTCGACTCTGTGTGGTTCTCAGTTGACAAATCCGGGTTTGCTTTCTCCTCATTGTGACCCGCCCCTTTATGTCCCGTGTAAGATCAGGTGTCTTAGATGTGCTTTCTGGTTTTAGTTTGATGTGTGTTCCTCATTTGTATTCATATTTGATGGTAATTTTCATTGCATCCAATGAAATTCATCTCTTGTTTCACCTTGTCGCTCCTATTTCGTCGGATAACGTTGTTCTCCCCGATAAAATGGCTTCTCTAACACCAACAAAAATTGTATGAAGGAACAATATAATTTTAAATGGCATTGATTGGGAATGAAAGCGTCACCGTACTTTCCATAGCATCCAGTCAAGATATGGCTCTTTTTATTTTATTTGATATATTTTTTCTTGTCAATTTTGTATCTTAGATTGCGCATAGGAATAACTGAACATTGCTAGCTTTACTAGCAACATGGTGGTCTTAACAGTTAAGTTTCATTACTCTCATCTTCAATACCAAAATTTGAATGTCATTGAAAACATAATATTTGCCAATTATTTTCGGATATCACGAGTTGGTGGTTGTTGGTCCACAATGTTTGTTCCAACTATGGATAGGGTCTAATTTGCTAGCGTATTGTTGGGGTTGGGTTGACAAAATTAGGCTCAATTTTGGCGAGCTTTGCTGAAAGGGGGAAATTCCTCTATACACATGATTTGGGTCCAACAGATGCACTTCAAATTGCACCACATTATTAATTCATTTAAAAAAAGGATGAACATACAAAATATAAAACAATCTCAACCATTTGATTCATATGTGGGATCCAAACATTCAATTCATGTAAGAGTTTTTCACTAAAAGAAATGCGGTTAGATTCTCTTAATTGGGGTATGTGTATTTGCCGTTTGGACCCAACCTACTCCCACCCACCCATCCACCCACAGAAACAAAAGTGTTGTTGGGCGAGTAGCTTAATGACGTGTGCATGATTTAGTTGGCTCAGAAGTAGGAACAGACCTTCAACTTACCATCATTTTATTAGAACAAAGGACCTTAAGTTGAAGTTTCCGTGGCTTCGGAAAAACATGCTTTAACACATTATAAAATGGTGAAGAACATTTTAAATTTTTTCATTGGCAGAAACAGTTTCGACGTGGTTCATGTGAATGCGCGACTGAAGTTTAGAAACACATGGGAAACAAGCCAATATAACAATTAATAAAGCATGTCACACTTTGATATTTCTCATACGAATTTCACTGTATGCCCATTGCCCAGTAAAGATAATTTACACGTACATATTCTTTAGTGCGACTAATTTATAATAAGGGTGGCGTATTTAGAAAAAATAGAAAAAAAATGATACCTCACATTTTGGAGTTGCGTCTAATTTCACCTTACGGCTTATTGTGAACTCGAAACCAACAACCTTTTAGTCCGCAGTGGCGGCGCCCCTAATTTTAAAATTATTTCATATACATATATAGTTAAATTTGAATGTCATTATCTTTTAATGCACTTCTTAGTTGTTTTTCTACGCACTCCTTGATTTTTTCTAATTTAATTGTCTGTATTATTGATAGTGCGTAGCTGGTTAGGTGCACTTCGTCCTGACTCCGCCACTAGCAATCAGGAATAACTTGAGTTCTATCTATTCCTGCTAGGATTAGCTACACTTTGTATTCTTGAACTATAATTTTGTTCACGCATATTTTCTAAACCACATATTGTAATAAATCAGGCTGTTATCTATATTGGTAAATCAACTTTTAGTTTTTATAATTCAGGGACTAATTTGATATATTTAATAGTTTACGAGAAGTAGATGCGATGAAGGGCATAATTTAATAGTGTAATGTGTAATTAATCCTTACTACTGTGCAACACCGTTGAGTGAGATGAGATAAAAGAATGTAGAGAAAACAAAAGAAGGTATACAACACACTTTTTTTCCTAGATATGATACTTTGATGAAGTGTTTTTTAATCAGTTAAGGCAAATCACATAATATCATTAGTTTATTATTAAGATAATAATAATAATTATTATTATTAATTATTGATATTATTATTATTATTAAAACACGTAGTTGGGTAAACAACACAAAAGTCACTTACATAAACTAAAATTGATCACACGTTTTGATGGCACCTAACAACGTCTAACAGCTAATTTAGGCCAACGAACATGTGTTTGCCAATATATCACAATCAATTTGGACCACCCCATTAACAACATGCCACCATAGCTTAGAACACGCAGTGGTTGGTGTGCTGACCTTATAATCAAGATAATACATACTATTTATAAGTATCTACGCATGTATATATATTTATATATATATAAAGGTTCAAAAAACAAAAACAAAAAAAAAATTATCTAATGGTTCTAACTATATTGTAACTTATATATTGAAATATACTAATTAAGACCTAAAGAACGCTTCAACAAGTTCAACTTCATACCACAGTGTCTTTAATTGGTATTATAACTGTTTCTCCATAATCTTTTATATAATATATATATATATATAATTTGTACTTATATTATGTGGCAACGAACTTTTTTTTTCTCTTTTTGTTTGATAAAATGCTATTTATTACATATCAATCAATTATATATATACCACACGTTAAGCTCACATTAATGCATTAATCATTAATAATTATCAAATACAAAGATACTACAAATATAGAAAAAAGAACACCAAAGATACTACTGTTAAAGTGGACCATACACAATTATTCATTAGAATAATATATCAATGGAACTTGAACTTAACATTGTGATTGATACTGAATATTTGATACGTGTCTATGTGGATCATTATCATTCTGCCATGCATAGCTTAGTGCCATGTGGGCTGCGTTCCTCCTCGATACAACTTTGTCCTCTACCTAGTGCCCCAAGTCGAGGAGAACTTTGTCCTCGACCTGGAGCCCCATGTGGATAGCTTCCTCGCTTGTTGACTTTTCATCTCGAGAAAGGGGCATCGAGCAGGAAGTACGTTTAATACTCTAGCATTGTCCTTTTTGACACATACCACTGCTCATTATAGAAAATCATCTATTCCACAACCACCTAGGTATGGCGGCCGTGTCCCTTTTATACCGTTGGCCATCATGCTCTAGGTGTTTCTAAACCCTCAAAGTCAGCCCTAAACTCAAGGCTAAGTGGGATTCCCCTTCACCTATAAATACCTTTGTGAAATGCTCTAAAGAGGTTACTCATCTTTTATATACCGAAACTCTACTCAATTTTCAACAGAATTCCTTATACTCTCAAACACTTCACTAACTTAAGTACTAGAGAGTTCATTGGAGAAATTTTCGATTAGACTTACGTGTTTTTAATCCTAACAACACAATGAGCCACCAACACACCTTCAAGTCACTGTTTCACGTCACCTCAAGGAGCAACCCAAGATTCGACCACACTAGTGATCATGGGGCCTCCCGTACCATTAAACTGAGGACTCCTTGACTGGGGAGGGTAGATGCTATCGATCGATGTGGGTAGTGCCCAACTGAGTTTTCAACTATTGGATTGAGTATTATGATGTAATATTTTTTTTTTAACACTTTTGGCATGATTATATTCAAATTCAATGGTTAAAAACACTAGTTGGGCTATACCCACATGAATAGCATGAACAAAACTCCTCAACTGCGGTGATGAGCTATAAGCTCCCACCCACTTGAAAAAGTAGTGATAAGTAAGCATATTTTTCCATGATTTAAGTTATATGATGATACAATTATTGATTTATGTCCCTACATCTTTATTGAAACAACTGGCTTACAGGGGTGAATCATGCCAAGCAGGATATGTCCATAAGCATGACTAATTAAATGAAAAATGATTTACTTGATAATAAATTAATGAGGATGATTAGTTTGAGAAAATTAGGATAGCCATTGTCATCCTAATCAGCTTGGAGATTAAATTAAGAACAGAGGGCCAATTGTCGTGCTAATCGCTTCTACACCTTGACATTAATTGTGATATAGTATTGGCTTTATCTTCTTATCCATGTACCAAATTTCATTCTGACCCTCTCATGATCAGCATTGGCAACCCTAAATTTGAGTGATCTCCTAATTGTGTTTTGATGCACTTATTATTCATTCTCTAATACATCATTTGATTCTTTTTAATTTATTATTTGATGTAGTTGATAGTTTGTAGTTGGTGGCTGCATACTTGATCCAATTAAATGTCCCAACTCCACCATTGATAATTAGAACGACGGCTTAAAGCTTCCAAAATGAAACTAAATCATTAGATAATGGTAATAAATTTTATATATTGAGATAAAAATCTGGTCAACTTGATTCAATTTAAGGCCAGTTGAATCGAATACGTAAATTTGGTTGTCGCAACTCTATCAAAACTTATGAGAAAAATCTTATGTTGCTAGTTTAGTGATACAATAATACCAGTTTAGTATCTTATGTGTTCAATGGATGGGCACGGAAGACCCTTCTGACTAATCTCATTTTCACAAAACTTTAGAGGTATACGAAAGAATATTACAAACATTAACTGTAGGCGAGATTTGTATTATGTAATTAAATATTGAGGGCTAATTATAACTTTTTATATTATAGAAGTTTTATGAAAATAAACTAAAATTTTGGGGAATTTTCATTTTTGTAATGAACCATATTTTTAATCCGGACCTTACATGAATCATACGAGATATAAGTCAAGTGTAAAGATTTCATATCAAGTGTATAATTATAAAAATAATTTTATACGCATAACATGAATATAAATTATAAAATAGAAGATAAAAACGCCGTGTAAAGCGCGTAGCTCACTTGAAAGTTGTACTATTCAAAGGGTTAGAATATGACTGCAAGATACTAGAAAAATTCTTGTCCAGACCCGACTTGACCGCACCCAATCAATCATATAGCAAATGTTAATACACTTGTCATGTGATTGGTTACTCTCCCTAAACTGTACACCAATCACATGGCAAGTGTAAAACACTCACCACCTAATTAGTCATGGTGTGACCGAACCCGGTACGGGTAAGAATTTTCCAAGATACTATGCAAAAGGAAAGGGAATAAAACGTGAAAAAACAGAATACCACAACGTATGTTCCATTAAATTGCAACGCGTCAAGACCTAATCAACGCCCTTATACAGCGCGTGTTCACATTATTTCAGATTCAGATTCAGATTCTTCAACTAAGGCTCAAATTCAGTTAGATCGTTGTTGATTGTTGTAATTATTGTCAATTTTGAAGATTAATGGTGTAAAATTATTACAATATGATAAATAAGTAGTATCAACCACGTATAACTGAACGATAAAACTGAATAATTTTACTAAGTCTATATTCTCACCAAAAAAATAAATCAATCTAACAATGACCATCACTAGTCCCACATCTATGTGCACCAACCAATAATTTAGACGAAAAACACAAAAAAAATAAAAAATAAAAATCAATTTCCTAGTTTCTAGCTAGAAGATTTCAAACTTGACCGCCGCCGGCGTAAGACGGGATTTCTTGGCCGGGTGGGGGCTTTCAACTTCATCTTCAACGCCGGACCCAAATCCCGGCCACAACTCCGGCAAAGCCGGCAGGTTCAAATCGAAGTCCCGGTGAGTGACTGTGGACCCCACTCCCTCCGATGATGCCGCCACGCTGCCGCCGTTGCCGCTCGGGGCGCCGCCTTCGTAGTGGCAACGCTTGTGACCCCCCAAGGCCTGACCCGTGGGGAAGCACTTGTGGCAGATGGAGCACTCATGGGTCCTCCCGCCGCCGCTGGTGTTAGCCGATGTGGTGGTTGTGGTGGAGGTGGAGTGCTCATCGCCGCCGCTGAGCTTGCGATGGCTGGCCTTGTGCCCGCCCAACGCTTGGTAGGAACCAAAAGCCTTGTCGCAGACGGAACACTTGTAGCTTAATTTAGAAGCATCGGCCCGCGGAGGCGGCGGAGGAGGTGGCCGTGTTTGTGTTTGTGTTTGCGTTTGCGTTTGCGTGTGGTAGCTCTGATCCAGCGGGGCGGCCGCGGCGGCGGTGGACGTGGAGGCGGAGGCGTTGCCGCCGCGAGCGAGCATTATGAGACATAGAGCCAAGTACTCTTCCTCGGTGGGCTCGTGGCTGCGCGGGCGCTTGGTCCGCTTGCCCTTGGTCCATGACTCGAGAGAGTGATGGGCGGCGCCGCCGTCGAAGTTAAACGATGGCGGAGGAGCAGTCGGCGAGTTCAAAGCTTCGAGTGCCATTTCAAGATTCTCAATCGCTGGAATTGTTTGGCTGAGATGTGAGAAGACCGTAGTAAGGTATTTGTATAGAAGAAGAGAGAATTGTATGCGTTTGGAGAGTGAAATTATAAGTAATGTATGCATATATATATATATATACACACACACCCCGTGGTGGGGGTGGGGGAGGAAGTTGCGTGACAAGTGTAGGGAAAGTGAGACGGTTACTCAACTTACTAAGAAAAAGCCAGAACAGAACAATAACATAAGATATATAGATACATGTGTGTGTATCTATATATATATATATATGCTCGTATTACAGCGGAGAAGGGAGGGATTACTTGGGGCCCAAGTGGAGGCTACTGGAGCAGGAGTCGGTTAAACACTTAAATACAGATACTGTGTGTTGTGTGTGCGGGTAGTGGGGGCTTTGGCCGACTCAGTCTAAGTCAAACCTCCTACGCGGTATTTTAAATAGTAGTGTGGCACTACAACACTATTACTGAATATTTTAGAAATGGCCACAAGTCTTACTTTTATATAGTCCTGCATATTTTGTAGGAGCGTGTTTAGATCGTTTTAGAAACATCTGCATTATTCATACTTAACACTTCAGATTAATGGTTTTCAAAAAATGACGATGGCTCTTTTTTTTTGGTAAATCAACATAATATCTTTTTGGCCCATCTCGTCACTATGAACTGAAGAGAGATAGAGAGAGAGAGGCTGGAAAATGGATGTGGATAGAGTTGTTGGCATCGCACACGAGATTTTTTATTTAATTATTTTAAGTCGTATTTCATCTCTTATTTTAATTTATAGATATATATCAAGTATAAAGATTTCAAATCAAGTGTATAATTAAGGGAGTAAATTTATACACATAATATAAATATAAATTATATAATATAAAATAAAATATTATTTTATAATAAAGAATCCTATCAAGTGGCGTCGGTAACAATAGCAGCCAGGCAACAAGTGGATTTGGGACTTTTACTTGTTTTGTGGAGTCGGCGGCTATTGGATTCGTTATCACACAAACACACACAGGTTTTGTTGGTTGAAAGTTTTGTGTTCATGAATCTAGCTAACTCCCACACACACACACCCTCTTATTTTACCACTTCCTACCTACTAGTGACAGATAATGACCACGACTTTTACCTTAATTATTATTAACTCAAAAAATAATTTAAACACGTACCAGTATAATATTTGAAGCACGTTTTTTAGTGGACTGATTTTTGGACCGGTCATAATTAGCAAGTTTTGCAAATTCTCAACAGCCTTTCTAGAATGGTCAATGGTTTACTCACCGCCGATGCATGCACTATAGATTAGTTTTCTTTGAAATTTGACATCAATTTAATTTAGTGCAAATTATGTTTATATCTTGAGGTACGGTATATTAATTACAAATTAAATGCTTTTTGTTTTTATAACAGTTAATTTAATCATCAAGAGATACACCTCGACGAGCTTGACAAAATACTTGAATTAATTTTTTTATTCTATCAATTTTTATGGAATAATTTCATTTTATACCACCACGGGACACCATCACTAACTTCATATGCTTTTTCTACATTCTAGACTGGTTATGACCATACAAAGCACACACAAAACCTTATCGAAAACCACTTAAATACAGCTCATAATTATGTATGATTTTGATGAAAAATGGATTTGTTAAGCTGATACATATCTCAGAGGGTGTTTATAATTTTTAAAATAAAATAAACTAATCTGTAATCATGTTATACCTCAAGAAGTGTAGAGTATGTAATATACTCTTTAATTAAAGGCTTAATTACATTTTTGGTCCTGTAAGTGAGATTTCTTTTTTAAATTTCGTCATGTAAGTTTGATAGTTGCACATTTAGTCCTGTATGTTGATTCAATTTAACACATTTGGTCCTAAATTGACACATTAGGTCTTGTATGTTGGTCCAATTTGGCACATTTGGTCCTAAATGAGATATGACTACATTTGAAAATTTAGGATCAAATGTGTCAAATTGAACCAACATATAGGACTAAATGTGCTACCATAAAACTTATAGGACCAAATTTGAAAAGGGGGTCTCACTTACAGGACCAAAAGTGTAATTAAGCCTTAATTAAATAAACGTTTTAATGAATAGTTATTATTACGCGCAAGTTTTCACAGTTGATGCTTCTAATAACAGTAAAAGGAAACACGCCAATAAAATTTACTGAGAAGCATCTAGCATCTATTCCGGTGAAGGGTTTTTTTCTGGGGGAAAAAAGTAAGAGCAATTTATAGTAAAAATAGCATGTAGATTGTTCAAAGAGCACGGGACTAGCTTGTTCGTTCATCTCCCCTCGTTATAAATGTGAGGCTAGCTAATAGAGACAACCACGTCACGTAAGTTTCACAGAGCTAATTAATTAGTAGTAGTTCTAAGTTTTCTAGTATTTACTAAAATTAATATGCTACGTATATATTAAGTTAGGTTGAAGCCCTAACTTATGAAATTTCTTATAATATGATATTGATGTGGCCGGATTCGGTAGTCGATCAGCTTTACTCCGGGTAAAGATATAGTCCGAGTAAAGATATCTAATTTTGTCCAATAGTCCTAGTAAAAGGTGTTTGAGTGCTGGTCGGATCCTATTCTGTAAGGATAGAACACATGTGAGCCTAGCCGAACGTGTCTCCGGCGAAGATTCTCTGATGCCCAAGTTAATATTCGAGCAGGAATTGGAAAGTGATTGCATAATGAGATTTATAGAAAGCTTACTCTTGTGAATAGTGATGATGTACTATTTATAGAAATCGAAGACGAGTGGGCTGGACTGGGGTTGGACCGGCCCAACCTTATTGTTCGTATAGAGAATATTCCTCGGCACATGCCATGGATGCGCCCACTATAACCATTGTTAGAGACGGTTATTTTTGGGACCACCTCGAGGATGAGAAGGGGACCACCTGACGAGAATGAATTCCTTGTCGGAGATCTCCCACGTGAGATTAATTCTCACCCTTACTTGTCCAGGCTCGAATTCTAGAGACCATTTAATTTCATTATTTAGTGTATTTTGAATTAGGATTTTTTATTTTTCATGTAAAATTTAAAAATATATTCAAGTTGTTTGAATGAAAATATTGAGTAAATAGATTATATAAACGCATTAAAGAGACTCAGTTCGGATTCTTTACTACATCTTCTCCGCCACTCATCAATACATACCGCGTGTATTGGTGAGCGATTGAGATAAAGAAAGAGAATCTTAAAAATTTTATCCATGTCATTAGTTATTCTCTTTCCTTATCTCAATTGTTCACTAATAGGTGGGGCGTGTATAAATAAATGAAAGATAAAATATAATACAATTATACAACAGAGGGTCCGAACTGAGAGAGACCCACACGATTATCTAGAAAAATCACTACTATTTCTTTTATTATATTCTCTTTCCCTTTAATTGCCTCAATTGAGAATTCTACTATAGTTGCATACTTCGCTAGCGCCTCGGGTCTCTCATTTGACCTCATGCGCATGTTAATTTGTATATGTCAAAATTTTGTGGAACTTTATTTGTCTTTCTAGATTAACATAACCTTTTATGCAAAGCATATCCAACATCCAAGAAACAGCCGGATCCTCCCAGAAACTACGAGATCAAGCAGCCAACAAAGACCCATCCCTCATCCTCTTATCTTACCCCCCCCCCCCCCCCAACAAGTTAAATATTTATATAGATATATATGAAATAATTGTATGGATTGTGGACGTGGCCATCGAGTTGTAGTCAAGTTGGATTTTAGTTTTTTCCAATGAATATTCTGAGAAGCTTGAATGGAAAACATTTCAGGTCGTAGGATAATAAGAGTTGAAAATTAGAAGAGTGTGTTGAATCACACTTAGAGGGTGTTTGGCTAAGCTTATAAGCTCTTTCAAACATCTTATAAGATGTTTGAGAGCTTATAAGATGGTGTAAAGTATTTGGTAAAAATTTTAGAGGTGGAGCTTATAAGCTCCTCAAATAAGATGTTTAAGAGCTTATAAGTTCTTTTTAAAAAAGTAAGGAGGTAGCAACTTATTTTTTAAGATCTACCAAGCTCTTTATTTTTTAACCAAATTAATTACAATATTGCCATTACTAACATCTTATAAGTTATACCCCTTCTTATTTATCCAAACACTTTAATAACTTATTTTTAAATAAGATCCAACTTCTTATAAGCTCCTAAAATATCTTATAAGATGTAGGAGCTTATAAGATGTTTTAAATAAGCTTAGCCAAACACCCTCTTAAGATTGTCAAAATAAGATGTTTCTGTTGTGAACATGGAATTTGCCGGAATAATACGAAGAAATTTTATTTTTTTAATTTTTGGGTTAATTTTAAAATGATAAAAAATTAAAAATATTCATGTCGATTTTAATATAAGAGATGTTTTAATGATTTAAGTAAATATAATATACATGTTAATTGTTGGTTAATATAATAAAAACTTAATTATATTTTGAAATGTCTTTTTTTTTTCGTGATGACATATTATGAAATGTCTTTAATTTAAAAGAAACATCATTAAATTAAGCTATGCTTAAATAAATTTTAACTCTTAGTTTCATGTTGTTATTAGATTCCGTTGTAAATTCATGACATATACCTTTACTTGCGATAACATACCTTTTTTTCACAAAATTTTCTTTAGTAAATAATTTTATTCTTATACAGTGATGAGTATAAATGCAGAAAAAGATTCTTTTTTTTTTTCCCTTTAAAAAAATAAAGAACTCCATTCCACTAAAATTAAAATATAAGTACATATAAAACTATATAAATTCTAGATCACCTCAACAACTACGTATGTAAAGAGGAAAAACAATGTTCTTAAAAAGCCTGCGAAGCATTTGGTTTTAATCAGTCAGAGAGCAATCCAAAGTAATGTTTAGCTAAGCAATGACTTCACCTTGCATACCAATAGTATGGTTCCCTCCCCACTTCAACTACTAGATATTTTCACATAAATGCTATTATTAAACTACTTGTATATATATAAAGTATGTGGATGACGACACTCTTTAAGCGTGCAACACTCAATAGCGACATGGACCGAATATAGAAGTGGGGCGGGAAATTCTAGTCCCGACTTGATCGAATCAGAGTTAAATATACGGCGAATATATTATATTTGTTGTATAATTGGTATGTAATTTAGAAAAAATTACTGAGTACTTGATAA
The DNA here is from genome assembly GCA_026212405.1 of Petrea volubilis. Lineage (NCBI taxonomy): Eukaryota > Viridiplantae > Streptophyta > Magnoliopsida > Lamiales > Verbenaceae > Petrea > Petrea volubilis. The sequence continues at coordinate 10,060,004 of CM047884.1, forward strand.
ATATAATATATTTATTATATGATTTGTTGAGTTTGATCAAACTATGCTTAGGTAAGAATTTTCTAAGGAGGGCAAAAGATAAGGTTACATTAAATTAAGTATAAACATGACTAGTTTTATATATCTCATCAATTTAATTTCCATTTATATCACATAGAAAACCAACTTATTAAGTTAACCTTGACCAAGACTAAATTAATAACACGTTGCACAAGTTTCATAATACTAGTTAATCGGATGAATCAATCGGGCGCTGGGTCAGATCGTTATGCATATATATGAAGTACTTATAGAATTGTTTGCGATTTTTAATATTTATCTATATATTCGAAATCTAAAAACTGATAGTGGTATTCTATTCTGATTTTATTTTTGCAATGGACAATATTATTTATTAACTAATAAAAGAATCTAATTGTATTTTTTTAGTGACATATATAGTTGATGTGATCGAATTTTGGTGGTACTCCTCGAAGTGATATGGAGTGGTGACTTGACAGTTGCTGGTGGCTCCTTGTCCTATTAGGATGGAAAACGCTTAAGTCTAGCTAAAAGTATCTCCGGCGAAAACCCTCCAATGCTTTTAAGTCAGTAGATTGTATAAAGTGTATAATGAATTTTGCAGACAATCAAACAGAGTTTTGATATGAAAAATTTCCTAAGGGTATTTATAGGCGTCGGGAGATCCCACTCAACTTTGGGATTAGGATGAGCTTGAGGGTCTAAGAGCCCTTAGGGCATCATGGCCAATGGTACTTAGAGGACGTGAAGGCCATGCCAGGGTGGTTGCGGAGTAGATGCTCTTCCTACAGGAAGCAATGGTGTGTGTTAGACGGGATAGTGACAGAGTACGGAATGTATTCACTACTCGACTCGCCTTCCTTGATGTAATTAAAGACTCAACAGCCGTGGGAGCCGTACTTGGATGAACGGTGTTTCATTGAGATAAATCTTCTCCTCGACCATAGGATGTACGCTAGATCGAGGAAAGAGTTCTTGCATGGAGGATCATAGTCTACGCAGCACTAAGCTACACATGGTAGCAGGAGAATGATCTACATGAATATGTGTTAGATATCCCATATCAATACCTTTGCTATTTTTAATAAATAATCCCAACACCTAGAAAAAAAATGAAATATTTGTTTTTCTACTGGCGGTTCAACGTGATAAGCTCATAAGCAAATCTAATGTTGTTCGCCCTGGCCTCTCTTTCATATTCTTTAGTACTTGAAACAATTGTCTAGGTTTTCTTTTAAATCTCATCTTTATTGTTGCTTTTATGTACTTTATGTTAAATTGATGACAATTGAAGAAATAGCCGATAAATTTTCATTCATTGTTCTATAAACTGGAGTTAGTGATAATCAACAAATTAAATACAAGTTTTAGTTTTGTTGTTCTTTTTTGAAACTCTTTTGTTCTATATTAAAAGTTGGTGCATTCAATTAATTTCAAGACATTTTTATGTGAATTATATAGACGAAAGTGACATCACACAATGTGAATTATGCAATTAAACAAAAAAAAGAAAAGAAAAAGCTTATTGAGATCTTTAATAGAAGTTCACTTTCATTTAAACATATATTTTTATTAACTAGTTTTATGTGTGCATAAAATTACTACGACTTTTATCTTGTATCTTGCTTTTTGATTTATCCCTTCGGTAGTATATATGAAGATATTGTGTTTTCCTAAGTTAATTAACATTGATTTGGCATTTGGTGCAGCACTCATCTCTTTTCTTTGTTAGATAAATCTTGTTTTAATAGTATGTCGAACATAAGCAACACTGTAAAGCAAATTAGATTCATTGTTACGTATGAAAGACAATCAAACCCAATACTTCAAAATTTCCAGCCTCATTTTTGTCAGTTGAATTAAGTCCCATTGAGTTAGCTTGAAATTCGCCGATGTAATTCTGACTGAAGCCAATAATTCTTTACAATTTTATATCATTATTTTCTATTAAAAAAAAAAACAAAGAAAAAAGAATTAAGTCCCATCAGCATGAAAATAGGCTTTAATTTATGATTTTCTTAGATAATTTGTGACGCCCTGCGGTTCGAGTCCAATAAAAACTTATACACAAATATAAACGAGTCAAAATAGACATCGGTACAATAACAATTATAGCCAGTCTCATCTTGCTACAAGGAAACTATTACTGTAGAGTCACTCAAATCCTTTACTCAACTTGTAACCAAGTCACTCTTCTCCGTTAGGATCTTTCTATACGATTATGGCCCACTATGCTTCTGTTGCGCAACTCTGATATAACTGTACGTAAGAGGCGTCATCATGACAGCTGAGTAGGAGGCTCTACCTGGTCGCATAAGGTGCATGTGTGTGTCTCAAGTGCACTTAGTCACATATTCACATAATATATCACTTAATAATCTCTTAATTTAGCATATTTAGAAGCATAATACACATGAATTTAAGTAAAAACTATGACTTAAGAGGATAAGTAAAACTCCTATTTTAACTAGTTATGTCTCACCAAGATGTTGGATTGAATTGACTACATCAACTTGATAACCACCTTCTTATGCCCAGATCATTTGTGTGTAGTCTTAGAGTTTTTCTTCTATATGTATGTGCGAATGTGTGTGTGTGTGTTTATTGTGTATGTTGTGCTTCTAAAATGTGGGGGAGACCCCCTATTTATAAATGTGGGTTCAAGACACAATAATTATTTTATTGTTAAATCTCAAGTCAAGTGTTGTGGTAAATTCTTAGAGTATCTAAGTATACAAATCAATATGTGTGTTTTTGGCTAAATCACGGGCATTGATCTTTACTTAAGGGCTAAGAATAAGATTATAGCCCTTAGATTAAGATGAAGTATCATAGGGTTTTTATGATGAAAACAAGTGTCCCTACATATGTCTTTTATATTTTGGAGATCACCTTATCTTAAATATCACGAGAACAAGTGGCTTTTGAAGTGTCTTGATAACATATATATAACTTACAAGAATGTCATTTGTAAAATAACATGTGTCCTCCATCTCTTTTAACATATAGTCTAAACAAGTGTCTTAACACATGTAACAAATAAATCTCTTCTAACATATAATATGAACAAGTGTCCCTACACATGTAACAAGTAAAATAATTCCTACAATTTTATATCTATATATGCATATTTTCAAAATACAAATATATTTTAGGGTAAAAAATCAGTTATATATATGTATGATTTTACATGCATATGGATATATATAATAATTGATATTATATCTATTTTGTGTATACAAATTAGAATGTCACATTATTCACATATAAAAAATTTAGGACGTGACACAATTGGTTAGATAATGCTGAAGGATTGAAATCTTGTGGCCGCATAAGCATTGCTTCACTGAATCACTTTGATTGACCTTTGGAGATTAATGTATTAATAGCAAAAGCCAAATTACAAAGTTTTATTATAAAATATAAAAGGATCTCCTAAAATCAGTTAATTACTTGAGATAATTAAAGAAAAATAAAGTGAAATGCAAATTTCTAACCCCCAGATCTAAAAAGAAATATGATGCCCCCCCCCCCCCCCACCCCAGCCCACCCAGATCTCAATTATTCAATGATAAAGTAAATATAAAGTGAAATGCAAATTTCTAACCGCCTTTTAACAAGTTAGGGCTTGTTTACTTTTCTTGGTGGTCTTGAAGGTAGTTTAGCCCAAAAAGATTATTTTATTGGTTTACATTTGTTTTTTTACTCCTTAACTCTTGTTTAGTTTTTTTTGTTATTTTAGGATAACCTAACTTATATAACCTAACTTGTTTACTTTGAAAAACCCAATCCAACCTTAAAAAAATAACAAATTACTAAATTGCCCCTTAGAAAATTTGGAAACTCACAATCAAACTCTCGCCATTAGAAGGCTGGTTCTTGTCCTCGCTTTGAAGATGC
>CM047884.1:10064424-10090005 GCA_026212405.1 Petrea volubilis
TGAAAGAAATATAGCAAATTGTTTAGTATGTAAATATTTTAATTAATATAATTATAAAAATACCAAAGTGCATTGAATTGTACCAACCATATATACATAGAAATGAACCTTACAAGGATTGAATTGGCTTCTTTGGCCAATTTCAGCATTCCGAGGTTGTCCTCAGTGATGAAGTAATCATTGTCAACCAACTCCACACCCTAATCAACAAATTAAGCCCTCAATCACAATTGCATACCCCGAAAAAAACAATCTGGATACACGTGTTAGAAAAAGACAACGATGGCTGAGAAGCCAAAAAACAACCTGAATTCTTCCAAAACACGTGTTACCAAATAGGTTGGACTCGGGAAACCTATAACATGGTACACTTACAAATGCTATAGTGCCCCCCACAAGAACTCTAATTCGGATTTCAAAAGACTGGAGTTTGCTTTTTAAACTTCCACAAGTTGGCTCAATAAAAGTTTAAATTGAAATTCGAATAATTCAATTATTTTGTGATCGAATTCAAGTTAATTAATTTTTTGAGCTCGAGTCCAATTTTTTTTCTGATTTGTTAGGCTCGAATTTTATTTACTTGATTCAATGTTAAATTTGAAAAAGGCCAAACTCGACTTATTTGCATTCATAGCCTCTATATAAGTAAAAATGTATCATTTGGGTGTTGTGTGTGTGTGTGTGGAGTTTATTACCTGTGTTTGGCGAATTCTTCGGCGCCGGAGAAGCAGAGATATGAATGGGGGGGACTTGTCCATTACAAGGCGGGCAAGGGAAATGGGGTTCTTCACGGTTGGTGATGCGGAAACAGCGCCGCATCGCTGCGGGGACCATCCATGATGCTAGCCTCCATCTCCACCGTCCCTTTTTGCCGTCAGGTGCGGATCCACGCCCAGAATTAAACAGGGGATTCACTTTCCATTCTCGAACCTATTGCACACACCAATTAACTAATCACCAAAAACTCCATGTAAAAAGCAAAAACTGATCATAAAAAATGGCTCTCCACTGAAATTTTAAAAAAAAATGCATGGAATATCAGAAATGCCAATAACATTTCGACGGTAATCAAGTATTAAATTATTAATCGGGGAAAACAGAGGATTAATGAAGAAATTAATTAGGAAAACGCACGACGCGTTCAACGACATCAATGGCAGGGAGAGAGGAGCGAAGAGAGGAAATTCCGAGATTTAGGCAGCGAGTGAGGAGTTGTTTGGCTCGTTCCTGACGTTCGTTTGGGAGGTTCGGATCAACGCCAGCGCCGCCGTGCACAGCTATAGCCCAACCACCCATCCTCTCCTCCTCTCTCACTTCGCCGCCGCCGCTCCGGTTTTCAAATTTTTCTATGCTTTTAATTTGTTAATAAAATGTGCAAGGCGTTGGGGGTGGCGGCAGGATCCGTCTCCCTCATTTATAGACGGATGCCAAAGGGGTGATTGCGTAATATTGCATGTCTTTTGTTTTTTCCTTTTTCAAATGTATCCGTAATTATGAATTTTTCAAATTGGGGTTTTATATAGTTAAAAAAAAAAAAAAAAAAACTGGGTTTTATAAAGTAGAACTTTGGTCACATAAATTTTTTAATAAAAACATTACGTGATATTTTTATTCTGAAAAGAAGATCTAATTATAATAGTCTTGGGTTCCGGCTGGCAACAGCTAACAACACTCCCACCGTTACCGGGAAAAGAGCAAATTCGCTACTTTTCAATGCGCATCCAACATATAATATTAATACCTATGTTTTTCCAATTTAAAAAGACAAAAAGGAAAAAAGCAACCGTTGTCTGAATTGATTTTTGCTTTTTCTTTTTCTTTTTCCCCTTCTTCTTAAGAAACCCAAACTATTTTCCAGTAAATAAAATGCATTGTTTGAAATACCTCATCAATTCAATAATATTTTTATTTATTATTTTTACAAGTATGTTGTGATTATACAATCTCTCTCTCAACCTTATTATCATATATAAGAAATGTCAAATTTGGACTGTATACAAAAAATATTTAAGTAATATTTCGTGCATTAGCACAAGATTTATGCAATTTATCTCATATATATATATATCACAAAATTCATGGCCAAAATAAACTATTAACAATATATATTTATATATCATTTGCAAAAATAACTCCCAAAATAGTGATAATATTAACTCCTATAACCTGGTAATTTAAATACATTTCCTCTTTTGCACTTTTGAGGAAATTCTTTATTAATTCTTTTTTCCACTACTATTGAAAAATTCTTGTCAAAATCTTTATCAAGAATCAGCGCTAATGTCAATTTGCTCTCGTCAATCCCACCACCTTTGGAGGAACTTAGCCTTTCACAAAGTGGAAAAAAAAAAAACTTTATTCATGCATTTTAAGGGCATGATTGAATGAGTTTTAAAAAAAATATTTTTCGGACGATATTTCTTATAATAATTTTTTTTAAAACTCAAACGGTTTTGCGTTTGAATACAATAATTAAAAGTATTTTAGAAAGTGTTTTCATTTGAAACTAACCACTTTAGGGTAGCGTTTGAAAAAAAATCCTTTTTGCCTTTTTTTTTAGCTCTTTTTTTTTTCTTTTTAAAGTTCATTCAAATACAATTTTTTTTTTGTTCTGAAATGTTTTTTAAAAAAATAAAAATAAAAATAAGTACTTATTCTCTAAATAAAAGTCCATCCAAACGGGCTCTAAAATTTGTTACATTATTTCTTTTCTAGAATATTAATTTAAAATAAATATAATTAATTTTCTAAATATAAAACTAAGTGACATTATATGTTTCTTATTTTGATTACAGGCAAATAAATTTAAAGACTTTTTCTTGTTTTAATATTATTGTAGAGTCATAATGGAATATAAACATGGAGACTTGCCATATATAGCATTATTTAATTAATATTGATTCGTGACCTGTACATGTTGAGAGCTAGTTGTATTATAAAGTTATGATGACTAGTATATGATAAGGATGATGATTGGTGGATTTTGCTTGGAGCGATGATTAAGCTACAGATGAGCTTGGAATTGGTCCAAATTTCATATCGATTAAGCTAAAGCTGGAAATTAGAGAAACTTGCGTACTGTTAAATACGATTGCTACAGAAAATTAGAATTTAATTTAATTAGCAGTTATCCTCCTCATCAGCGCATAGTCGCTAGGCTGAGATTTGGAGTGCGTCTTTGTCCGTTGAATGTTTGAATTTCTTTTCAAATTCACGGCGGTCTCAATATTTTTGATGGTTTAAGGTGAAAATTCAAAATGAATCCTTTGATCTACGACAATATAAAAAAGTATACACAACATTCAATACATAATTTATTTGATCAAATTCTTCAACATGTGCAAAATTTAAACAATTGATTTTTTTTTTATCAAGTTAACTTGATATTTTCGCTTCTAAATGGGCTCGTTGAATTTGCATTCAGAAAAGTAAAAAACAAAATAAAATCATAGGGCCGGCTCTATTAAGATTTTTAATTTCAATTGGTGCGTATTATAATCTGTATTTTATTTTATAAATACACATTAGATGTATGTCATGATTCACGTTGAAATGTATATACATCCATAGTATTGGAAATTAAATTGATAAATTTACGGTTCTATGACTGTAAATGAAAAATCTTTGGATTCTAGAATCAAGATTCAGCTTCGTTTTACTTAGGAACTTGTGTCATCGATGTCTGTGTGTGTGTGTGTGTGTGTTTTGCCTACTTGTTTGATAAGTATCAAATGAGTTTTTAGAAAAAAAATTTATTTTACCTTTTTTGAGAGTAGTGATTGTCAAAATGTCCTTATTTTTCAAAATATTTAAATTCTACCCTAAACCGAGCTTTGAAAGCTCGGTTTTACTGTGTTGTCAGAGTAAGACCGAGCTTTCAAAGCTCGGTCTAAATTTGTAAACTTTTTTTTTTAGAAAAATTAAGACCGAGCTTTAAGAGCTCGGTCTAAATATTTTAATAATTTTTTTTTTAAAAAAAAAAATAAAATCGAGCTCTAAGAGCTCGGTCAAGTTTTTTAATTTAATAAATTTTGTTTTCATATAAGGCCGAGCTCTTAGAGCTCGGCCAAAGAATTTTTTTTTTTTAATATATATATATAGAGAGAGAGAGAGAGAGAGAGAAGTAGTTTAATATATATATATGCATAGAGAGAGAGAGAGAAAGTAGTTTAATATTTATAGATTAGAGAGAGAGAGAGAAGGCCGAGCTTCAATAGCTCGGCCATTAATTTGGTTTTTTTTTTTGAAAATTAAATATTATTTTAATATTATTTTAATTTTTAATTTTTATTTTTTTTAAATATATTTTTCAATGCAGTATATAAACATGCTCCAATCCAAAAATTTAATTCATAAATTTCTCATTCAATGTCGTATTTTTCATTTACGAGCTGTAATAAATTCTATAAGTATTTTAACAAAATAGATTTAATGAAAAAGATAAAATAACAGAATATCAAATTTTGGTTAAAAATATTATGGTAATTATAAAATATATTATTTTATAGCTTGACCGAGCTCTTAGAGCTCGATCTTCAAATTAAAAAAAAAATTATATGTGATATTTTATAATTACCACAATATTTTTAACTGAAATTTGATATTCTGTTATTTTATCTTTTTAATTAAATCTATTTTGTTAAAATACTTATAGAATTTATTACAACTCGTAAATGAAAAATGCGACATTGAATGAGAAGTTTGTGAATTAAATTTTTGGATTGGAGCATGTTTATATACTGCATTGAAAAATATATTTAAAAATAATTAAAAATCAAAAATTAAAATAATATTAAAATAATATTTAATTTTTCAAAAAAAAAAACCAAATTAATGGCCGAGCTATTGAAGCTCGGCCTTCTCTCTCTCTCTCTAATCTATAAATATTAAACTACTTTTTCTCTCTCTCTCTCTCTCTCTCTCTCTATGCATATATATATATTAAACTACTTCTCTCTCTCTCTCTCTCTCTACGCATATATATATTAAACTACTTCTCTCTCTCTCTCTCTCTCTCTCTCTCTCTCTATATATATATATATATATATTAAAAAAAAAAAATTCTTTGGCCGAGCTCTAAGAGCTCGGCCTTATATTAAAACAAAATTTATTATATTAAAAAACTTGACCGACCTCTTAGAGTTCGGTCTTTTTTTTTTTTTTTAAAAAAATTTATTAAAATATTTAGACCGAGCTCTTAAAGCTCGGTCTTAATTTTTCTGAAATTGTTTTTTAAAAAAATTTAGACCGAGCTTTGAAAGCTCGGTCTTACTCTGACAATACAGTAAAACCGAGCTCTCAAAGCTCGGTTTAGAGTAGAATTTAAATATTTTGAAAAATGAGGGTATTTTGACAATCACTACTCTCAAAAAGGGTAAAATAAATTTTTTTTCGAGTTTTTAAGTAGCATATTTGTTACTTAATAATACCCAAAGCTCAAATAATGCTATTCTTTTCACAATATATGATTTTACAGCAAAATTACTTAACACTTACTCCCTCTTTTTTTCTTTTATTTGTTTTTTTAGCTAAAAAAAAAGTTTCCAAAATAGTTGTTATTCTCACCTTTTAAGATTACATTTATTAATTTTTTTCCTCAATATACCCTTCACCTTAATAATTATCCTTATTAAATTCATAAAAAACTCTCAATAATTCATTAATTAATTTAAGGGAAATTACAATTACCACCCTCATGTATAGTGAAATTAGAAAAGACACTCCCATGTTTGAAAAGTTACCATTACCCCCCAATTTGAAGGGGTCAATATTAAGTGTAACGGAATCAAGAAAATATCATTTTTTGCACTTACTCAAATTAGTACAAATTACAGTTATCACCTTAAGATATGGTGAAATTAGAAAAACATCTTCATGCATGTATGAAAAAGTACCATTACCCCCTGACTTGTTTAATAATCATTTTAATCAATGTATATTGAATGTTTTTATAAATAAATAAGTTTTATGACACGAACAACAATAATACTTTTGGTGTTCATTTGTTGCGTTTTTTGAGGTGATCAAATGATTTTCTAGTTTTATTGCTAAAAATTGAGTTTTATATGGTTGGCGAGTAAAGTTTTATCAACAGATTGTATATTATATAAGTAAAACCTCACAATGTCTTAACACACTGGTTAAAAATTAATAATTTTATAATATACACACCATCTACCAATAGCTTTAATCATCACGTTTGAAAAAATAACATGAATATTACATTTAACCTCCTATGATTTCAACAAATTGCAATGCAGTACCTAAAACTATGACATATAATAACAAAAACACCACTTGAATATATTCAGAAGTTCATATATGTTTACTAATAGTCGTTGTTAGTTAGGTACAAATTATTCGATGACACATAATGTTCAGAAGGTAATGGTAATTTTCCATACCTAGGGGTATTTTTTGTAATTTCTTCATACCTCAGGGGTGGTGAGTGTAATTTTTTCATAACTATAAAAAAAAATTAGTCTTATTAATCTACAATTATAAATATCAATTGTCTTCCTTAATCATTGTGCAAAAACCTTAATCGACAAATAAAAAGCAACATAGAGAGTAATAACATACTATAGGAGCAATGGCCTTTCAGATATATATATATATATATATATATATATCAATTTTATTTTTCATGTTGTATCTTTGTTTCCTCCTTTTTTTTTAAGTGGATCCATTATAAGTAATCAATTGGGTTAACTGCAATTTTGGTCCTGTAAGTATGTCTTTATCCAATTTTGACCCCATTCGTTTCAAATTTCTCAATTTTGGTCTCATATGTTTCAATTTTATCAATTTTGATCCGATATGTTTTAAATTTTCACAATTTTGGGACATTCTGAAATTCAGTCTAATATTTAACGGCCAAGGCATGCGCGCCTCACATATCCGTTAAATCCCATGCATTTCAAATTTTTGCAAAGTCCCAAAATTGCAAAATTTTGAAACGTATGGGACCAAAATTGAAAAAATTGAAACAAATGGAATCAAAATTGGACAGAATTTTGATTCCATGTGAGGCGCGCGTGCCTTCGCCTTTAAATATTAGACGGAATTTCAAAAAAGTCCCAAAATTACAAAAATTTAAAACATATGAGACCAAAATTGAGAACATTAAAAGAATGGGACCAAAATTGGATAAAGGCATACATATGGAACCAAAATTGCAATTAACCTTAATCAATTACATCAATTCGCTTTTTTTGGAAAAAAAAAATGGATTCATTACAATCAATCGTCTATTATAATCATTGCATTAATATTCCAAATGAAAATCAAATTATTATAATTGAATATCATTAACTAATAACTAAACATAAACTACTATGTAGTTGGATGAAACCAATATTAAACTAGAAAAGTACCAATATTCACAGAAAATTGAACCTATAACCTTAAAATTATGAAATATCCACCTCATCATTGAGGCAAGATTCTATTGGCGCTTGTTCCCATTTGAACAGGGACCATGAGGAAAAAACTCTAATGCACTTTAAAACCATTTTCAAATATTAATTAAACATTTACAAATCATGAAAGGGCCAAATATGGAAAAGGGTAGATGTTACCTTATCCCCCACCACTATATACATAGGTTGTGATACCAAAACAACTAGATACACATACTATAAATATATTATCAATTCTTTGTATTAATTTGTTTGGTAGTAAGTATTATTTCGTAAGGTGTCATTCAAAGAGTGTTTAGTAGTATTCTTTTTTCTAAATGTATTAGAAGAAAATTACGAAAATCTTTTAAATTTGGGCTTATCATATAAATATAAGAATAATACAATAAATTACAATTCTTATCAACTCAATCCAAATCAATTGTATTATACATCCCACCTCCCATAGTACGATGGGTTATCCCATAAACTGATGGATAAAACATCGAATTTGAAACTTAGAAGGGGCCATAAAATATTCTACGAAACATAATTATGAGTAGAATATTCATTCAACCCCATCCATAAATTCCTACCACACGCAACCATTGTGTAATTAGTATTTTACCCTCTCAAATTATGAAAACGTATACTTTACATTTTACTCCCTCAAACTATATTTTTCCTTTCAAACATTTGGAACTAAAGGCATTAAAGTTAAATAAGAAGATTGTAAGGACGCATTTACTTTTATAGATAACATAGGTTTACACGAATTAACTCTCTTTTTCTAAGGTTTACTTTGCAGGGTCGTCGGCCCACAATTTTGCTTCCCACGCATGACAAAGGCAGTCACTTGTGACTCTCCAAGTTGGTGGTTTAAATTAACCCTTATTTTACCTTGTGTAAAAAGACCATGTGGACCGTACATGTATAATAATTACATTCTTTTGCCTTCCAGCCCTATTTTTGGGAGGCAAATAAGTGAATAACAGAGAACAACACATCAGTCTCCTCCATTTTCTTTCTTTGATATCTTATTCATTTTTCTCGTTTTTTCTTTTTTTGCCGTCATCTTTGTTGCTGGACTTGTATAAGCACACTGCGTAGCTCTCCCGGTAGTCCTGAATTGGGGAACTTCACCACAGGTAGCAGCGCACCGACACGAACTGAGGCTCTAACCAAGATTCATCACGGGAGGCATATGAATGAAAATTTGGCACAAAAGAGACAAGAGAGCATATACAAAATCAATAGATATATCAATAATTTGATGGAGAAATAGATCTATGGATGCCATTGGAAATCCAATATTTTCTTTCTTCATCTTTTTTCTTTTGAGCCAACTTTCTTCAAAATATTACCGTGTCGATAATTCAAGCTCTCAAGAGTAGGATGGAATTATTTTTTGTCTCTGTATTGTGTGTATTGAAATAGGGTTTAACATGGGCAAAGATTGTGATGGCAAATAACCTTTGTGAAGTAAGCTTTGGCTAGAAATGCCTGTGTTGGATTGAGAGACATAAAAGGTAAAATACTCTAGAACTATTGAAACCAAATAGAAGAAAGTAAATAAGTTGGGCAATTTTTAAACCATATAATCATTATAACCATGGAATGTAGACAAGAAAAAAGATAACCCAAACCATTACAAATAGTTATATAAATCAACGGGCCTTTAACTAAGGCTAAATTTGATAGAAGAAGAAAACACGTCCTAAAATTATTATTTAAATTCAATAGAGCAATTAACTGAACTATACTAAACCAATCGGGAAACAATAAGATTAAATTTTATGCTTATATAATTACTTATGCTTAATAAATTAAATTAAGCTATCATTAGGTTCTTATTTGTTATAAATATCATTTAGAATTTGTTAAAAAAAAAAAAAAGGAGAGAGGAGGAAAAATGACAGCACTCCAATAATTGAGTAAAGGAAAAGAATGAAATGGACCATTTTGAAATATTGGACAAGGATGCGTAACGCATATGTACGCAGCTTATTGCAATCCGATTCAACCACGACCGATCCCCTCTGTAACTTTGGGCCCTAATTCTTTGTAAACCAACAATTTGAGACGTCAAATCAAACTTTTTTGGTTGGATTTAGGAATCTGTTAAAGATTCTTTGGCCCATGACACAGACATAATTTCCATAATTTGAGATATTCGTTGATTCTTTCGTTTTGTAAGATGCCAAACACGAGCCTTTTGCGTATCGCTTTTGAACACCTCCATTTCTCGTAACTTTTCATATTTTCCATTTCATCCTATACTCTCATCTCATGGTTTTTAAAATGAAATTTAACAAACTCGATCTTCGGTAGACAAATTTGTATTTTTATACTTGTAATAGTTAAATTTTAATATTATTTATTTATTAGTTGAAAATATGATTTTTAACAACAAATTATGCCACTTTAAAAAGATTTCATTTTGAAATTTTCAAAAAGCTGAATTCATATTAAAGATTGTATGGTTAGTTTTAAGGCTCTAACTTTAGTGTGTATTGTTGGATTTTTTCTCCTATTTGGTGGTATCACATATTTAATTTATTGTACATAGTCCGCTATCTCATTAATAAGCCCAATTGTGCGATCTATTATGAAATAAATTCAGTGGGCTTATAGAAATATTATATATTTTGAGTATGGGCCTTTTATGTGTAGAAGTCCGATCACACTTTGATTATGTTTGATGGGCCGATAATTAAAGTGTGTTAATTAAGATGCATTAGGGCATGGTCCCTAAGCCATATAAAATGACGTCTTTCTTTCTGCCCCATCTAAGAGAGAGAATACAGAAAAACTTACGCCGTTTTTTCTTGGCTTAGAAGACCACTAACCCTATCTCTATTTTCTTCCGCATCTGCAATGGATCAAGGTTAGTGATTATAGTTAAAAGCATTATTTGTTTATTTACTATAGATCCTGTGCTTAATCGATTCATAGGAATCGTATTTATCATATCTTGGATTATTATGTGTCAATCCATGTTATTTGATAAAGTTTTCAACAAGTGGTATCAGAGCAGGATTAGTAAATAATCAAATATGTTTTATTTTGATTAATTCGGTTGTGATTAGATGTTTTTGAACATACTTTAGTTATTTTACAATATGTATATTTGTGTTGGAAATATATTGTAAATGTATGTTTATATTCGTAAATGTTATTTGATTCCATTATACGATCTTGGGAATCAAAATCTATTCATAAAATTTTTGGGTGTTTTTTCTGTTTTTTTTGGATCAAGTCTTTTCGATTTAAAAAAAAAAAAACAAAAAAGAAGGGGGGGTGCAGAATGTACAGAATGAAATAAATTCAGTGGACTTATAGAAATATTATATATTTTGAGTATGGGCCTTTTATGTGTAGAAGCCCGATCACACTCTGATTATGTTTGATGGGCCCATAATTAAAGTGTGATAATTAAGATGCATTAGGGCATGGTCCCTAAGCCATATAAAATGACGTCTTTCTTTCTGCCCCATCTAAGAGAGAGAATACAGAAAAACTTACGCCGTTTTTTCTTGGCTTAGAAGACCACCAACCCTATCTCCATTTTCTTCCGCATCTGTAATGGATCAAGGTTAGTGATTATAGTTAAAAGCATTATTTGTTTATTTACTATAGATCCTGTGCTTAATCGATTCATAGGAATCGTATTTATCATATCTTGGATTATTATGTGTCAATCCATGTTATTTGATAAAGTTTTCAACAAATGGTATCAGAGCAGGATTAGTAAATAATCAAATATGTTTTATTTTGATTAATTCGGTTGTGATTAGATGTTTTTGAACATACTTCAGTTATTTTACAATATGTATATTTGTGTTGGAAATATATTGTAAATGTATGTTTATATTCGTAAATGTTATTTGATTCCATTATACGATCTTGGGAATCAAAATCTATTCATAAAATTTTTGGGTGTTTTTTCTATTTTTTTTGGATCAAGTCTTTTCGATTTAAAAAAAAAAACAAAAAAGAAAGGGGGGTGCAGAATGTACAGAATGAAATAAATTCAGTGGGCTTATAGAAATATTATATATTTTGAGTATGGGTCTTTTATGTGTAGAAGCCCGATCACACTCTGATTATGTTTGATGGGCCCATAATTAAAGTGTGATAATTAAGATGCATTAGGGCATGGTCCCCAAGCCATATAAAATGACGTCTTTCTTTCTGCCCCATCTAAGAGAGAGAATACAGAAAAACTTACGCCGTTTTTTTCTTGGCTTAGAAGACCACCAACCCTAACTCCGTTTTCTTCCGCATCTGCAATGGATCAAGGTTAGTGATTATAGTTAAAAGCATTATTTGTTTATTTACTATAGATCCTGTGCTTAATCGATTCATAGGAATCGTATTTATCATATCTTGGATTATTATGTGTCAATCCATGTTATTTGATAAAGTTTTCAACAAGTGGTATCAGAGCAGGATTAATAAATAATCAAATATGTTTTATTTTGATTAATTCGGTTGTGATTAGATGTTTTTGAACGTACTTTAGTTATTTTACAATATGTATATTTGTGTTGGAAATATATTGTAAATGTATGTTTATATTCGTAAATGTTATTTGATTCCATTATACGATCTTGGGAATCAAAATCTATTCATAAAATTTTTGGGTGTTTTTTCTATTTTTTTTTGGATCAAGTCATTTCGATTTAAAAAAAAAAAAAACAGAAAAGAAAGGGGGGTGCAGAATGTACAGAATGAAAAGGGACAGCAGCAATCATCAGATCTCGAACCTGGGACCTTAAGTTTGGCCGTGTGAACACGGAGCCGTTGGGCTGTCACTCTGTTCTGGGCATATTACCGCTCTTATTTGGATTTATGCTTAAACTTATGTCAGATTCAAAAAAAAAAAAAAAAAGGCGACGGGTCGCGCTGGGACTGGAACTCGAGACCATAAGGTTAAGCGCTGCCACTATCGACCAGTAGGCTCTGTGTTCGGATCCCGCCAACTTGTTGTGTGCTTGTATTATTATACAATGTTTGCACCTGGGATTGAACTCATGTGAGAACAAAATAAAAAGGGTGAAATCTGTTGTTGACCAAAATCGAACTCACGTCCTCTGGGAAAGCGTACGCACCCCAAACCGCTAGGCTATAACTGTGTTTGGTGTTGTACTTCTGTGCTTTATATATTATAAATCTGTATCAAGAACACACACAAAAAAAAAAAAAAAAAAAATCTGTTCTTGTGAGACCAACGGGGTTCGAACGCGAGACCATGAGGAAAGGCCATGTGTTCGAAACCGCTGAGCTATTGCCCTCTTTGATACGTTGGTTGCGCATTTTTTTGTATTTATTTTCGATCTCTGGATCTGTAAAAAAAAAAAACAAAAAAAATGGCAGCCATGTGGATTGAATTTGGGTTTAATGTGTGGTAATATAGTATTTATGCATTGGCTCTATAATTGTATGTTGTTTTTTATTTTGTATTAAATTCAACATATGTATGTTTTATTTTGGGATCAAATAAAAATTGAACCCTTGAACTAGAACGGTATATCGGCTGGAAACCCGGACGGCCAGACGAAAAGAGTCATCTTTGATGACTCGTGTCTTGGTATAACAACGCCACGTACAGTTCGAGTTCAAAAATTATTGTATATAGTATGCACACTACTTGACCATATTGCTATTACAATATAGTTTGTGTATTTAGCTTTATGTATAAAGTTTTCTTTTAAGTAGTGCATTTGGGATTTAGTTATTGTGCCTATTTTGAAATTGTATAGATTGAACTAATATGTTGCCAAAGCAACCTCTATTAGGTAAAATTTATCACTTTTGAAATATAGGCATGTTTCATCTATGCAAAATAATCAGCCCAAAAGAAGGTTATTTTGGCCAGATGGTTAATATTTATGAATACATTGTTTATACTCTTTTATCTATGCAAAATAATCGGCCCAAAGGAAGATTATTTTGGCCAGATATGATATTCATAAATATGTAAGTTGTCCTATTAGCTTCATCTATGCAAAATAATCGGCCCAAAGGAAGATTATTTTGGTTAGATGATTTATTCATGAATATGTGAATTTCGTGTTATTTTGTCTATGCGAGATAGTCGGCCCAAAGGAAGACTATTTTGGCAAGACAAAGGATAGTCATAAATATTAAAATTATCTTGGTTAACATGCTGGCAATTTATCGGTCCAAAGAAAGGCATATTGCTAGGCCGTTTTCCAAATATGAAATATTTATGAATTATGTGATACCATTATAAGCTGTTATTTTTGTCCAAAAACTAAATAATAATGTCGTGTTGGGTATCTTAGGAAACTATCAATATTCATAAATTATGGACAAAAGTACCACTTACAAGTTGTTATTTATGTCAAAAGACTAAATGACAATATTGTGCTAGGTATCTTGAGATGGGCCCACTTGCATGTAGTGTGTTTGATATATTTATTATTCACACTTGTGCATGCTTTATACGGTTGATTTACTTTGAGCATATTTAATTTTCTTTATAGAGTCCTTAATATTTGCCATTATGAATAACATCCCATGTGCTTAATAGCACGAACCTTAAGAAATAGAAAAAAAATGCACTTTATGATGTGCTTAGTTGCGTAGACATGACTATGTACATTAGGATTTGATAATCCTGCGAATCTAATCATTAGTATTAGTACTATTGATAGAAAGCCGCATACGAGAAGTAGGATCAATCAAATCATATTAGTCTAATAGTCATGCAACATTTAAACTCCCGGTATTCATAGGGGGTCGTATTTTGAGAAAGAAAATGCCAAAGTTTCCAAAAGCAAAGATAGAAGACCGATTCGTTCCAGCGAAAAGGTCGAAATGGGCATTATCCTTAGAAAGCTCATTTCAATGCGTTGTAAATGCAAAGGAAACATAAAGAAGTACATCAAAGGATAGTCCAATTTTGTAATAAATATAAAGGTCCTTAAAGTTTGAATGTCCAAAGACATTCTTGTGGACATAGTTTTAATCAAGAAAATGGATGAAGTACTAATTTGGCTACAATTTCTCAATAAACTATTGACATTAAGAAATGAAGAAGGACTTATGTTAAAGAAACTGCAGAACTTGTGATATTCCAACATAAAGTGTAAAAGAAACATAATTCAGTAATTATTTGTTACTTTTGCAAGAAAGTTGGTCACATAAAGAAATATTGTCCCAAATAGGTCAATGGGTTGGAATTGAAAGATACACCTATATGAAAATGGCAACAAGGCTTTGTTGAAGGCTATTGGTGTCTACAATGTTCACCTGAATACTAGTTTGTGTTTGAATTTAGAGAAAAATTTTGATTACGCCATCAATGAGATGGAATTTAATTCCTATTTCCTATATGGACAAATCCAGATCCACTTGTCCTTTTGGAAATAACATTTTCAGTATTTCTCTAAATTTAAATATTAATGAAACTTGTATTCTAATTTGTTATATTGTGAATATTAGATATCAGCAGCTTTAATAGAAATGAAAAGACACCTTTTAAAAGTAACTTTGGTACTAAAGCCAAATTGGATAATAAGAATTCATTTGTGTGATAATAGAATCAATTAGGTAATTTCTCTGAATAGAGAATAAATATGCTTATGTCAAAGGGAATTCTTGATTTTTCTTATTTAAGGAAAATAAGTGCAAAATGAAGTAAAGAATCTTTAGAGTTGATACATATAGTTTTTGTAGACCATTCCTTATGGTATCATGGAATGGATAATGATCGATATCAACTTCATTGATGATTACTTCTATGTGGTTATTTGTACTTGATTATTGAGTAGTCATAATCTTCGAAAATAACTTTTAGATGTGACACTAAAGTCTGCAGTTAATACAATAAGGCGAGTTACAAGCAAAATAGTAACGAAAATCCCATACAGGTTGTGGATGGAACAAGAAGTCTAGTATTAGACACTTGCACGTCCAGGGATGTCCAGCTAAGGCTAGGCCTCACAGGCCTAAGTAAGAATAAACTGGACTAAAGAACAATAGTTACTACTTTGTAGGATACTCAAAAACGAGGGAATTTAAATTCTATGATCCCTCACATATGTCCTTTTTCGAAAGAGGAAATGCCACGTAAATAGAAGTTGTTGGTTATAGTGGGAGATGTCGAAATAGGAAGGTTGTGTTTGAAGAGGAATGTGTTAGCATTCCCACTATGGTTACAGCTGAAAGGGATTGGATAGTTTATCCTAGTACTCTTCAGCTTGTAAGTTAGGATATTACGTAAAACACAACTATATTTGAAATGCCCACTAACCAAGTAGGGAATCATCATCTATTGAAGCTGATGAACCCCAACAACCTCAAATCTAAAGTGCCAATAAGAAGATCCACCAGATGAAGGAGAAAAATGATTTCAGATGACTATATCATCTATCTCCATAAACACAAATTTGATATGAGATTGCAAGATGGTCCTACATCTTTTAGTTAAATCAAATTGTATTTGAATTCTGATGCATGGATCAAGGCCATGAATGAGGAGATGAAATCCATGAGGGACAATGGTATTTGGAATCTTGTCAGTTACCATAAGGGATGAAATTCATTGGTTATGAATATAATTTTAAAATCAAACGGAATTCAAATGGTAGCATTAAAAGATACAAAATATGCCAATGGATTTACTCATAATGAAGGCATTGATTTTTTAAAGAGGCTTTCTCGTCAGTTTAGACAAAAGACTCTATTAAAATTGGTGTGGCACTTGTGGCTCATTATGATCTAGAGCTGCATCAAATGGACATAAAGATAATGTTTCTCAATAGAAACGTTGAAGAAACAATATACATGGTGCAACCGGAGAACCTTGAGTCCAAAGACTCAAAGCACCTAATATAAATTGAAGAAGTCCATGAACTATCCGTGTAGGCATTCCATTCGTAATACTAAAATCTGATAGGGTGATGACCTCTTTTGGTTCAAGGAAAACACCTTTAATTAGTACATATATCTCAAGATTAGTGGGAGCAAATTTACCCTCTTGGTGTTGTATGTAGATAAAAAAAACTCGCAAGCAACAATATAAGCATATTGCATAAAAATATACTTAAATGCAAAATGCCCATATTGGTAATGTGCTTAGCTATTTTGGTGTGCAAAATTATGCACCAGGGGACACCCCTATAACAAAGGGTGATAAATCTTTATTTACTCCAATTTCATAAATGCATTTAGCATACGTTGTTGGGATGTTAGGCGAATATTTTAGTAATCCAAAAGTGGATCATTAAAATGATGGGTTATGAGGTATCTATAAAAAATAATAAATATATACTCGCTTATTGAAAATAAAACCACTTAAAGATCGTGTGGTATTTCAATTCAGTCATTTGTTGGATGCTTGGATAACAAGAGATCCACATTACGTTATGTATTCACGATAGTTGGAGGAGCTATTTCGAAAAAGTGTTAAGACACTAATAACTTTTCAACTATGAAAGTCGAATGCATAATTTACTATAAGACATCCAATTAAGGAATATAACTTGTATTTATCACTAGATTAAAAATGATCAATAGTGTTGACATTATAAAGGTTCATTTTTGATAATAAGGTCTCCAAGCTATATTCAAAGAACAACTAGATTTTGGAAAAGTCTGATATATAGACATTAATTTTCTAGTTGTGAATAAATAAGTTCAGAGTATTCGGGTGTCAATAGAGCATATTAATACAAACTCAATAGTTTAAAGCTCACTAAGGAATCACCACTTAAAGTGCTACGTGGTCGTGAAGCTTAATGCGTATCATGAGGATTTATGGTATGCCATGTTAGTGGGAGTTTGCTATTTGATTTTATGCTCTTTGTACACATTTTTATGGTTATGTTCTGTACAGACTAAGGTTTCATAGTTAATTGAATATTCTGAAATAAGGATATTAACTTTCCACTGCGATTTTGCATAAAGATTGGAAAGTGTTAAGGGACTCTTTGAGTCATAAGGTAGGACCAATTGGAAATAGACATGATTGAGATCATGTTACATGTAATTTTCATGCTACACATCCATACTTGATCTATGTCGTTAATTTTGTTGATATTGTGACCATTGTTCGATTTAGTTACTACTTATGTGACAAAAGCCCCTTTGATCCTATATTGGCACAATTGATGGACCAGATTATTTTGGGATATTTCGAGGTTGAGATGGCATAAAATTTGTGCGCACTAAGGTTTCAGCTATGTATAATTTTTCGAAAAAAATATATGTGGACCAAGTGGGAGATTGTTGGATTTTTTCTCCTATTTAGTGGTCTCACATATTTAATTTATTGTACATGGTCCGCTATCTCATTAATAAGCCCAATTGTGTGATCTATTATGAAATAAATTCAGTGGGCTTATAGAAATATTATATATTTTGAGTATGAGCCTTTTATGTGTAGAAGCCCGATCACACTCTGATTATGTTTGATGGGCCCATAATTAAAGTGTGATAATTAAGATGCATTAGGGCATGGTCCCTAAGCCATATAAAATGACGTCTTTCTTTATGCCCCATCTAAGAGAGAGAATACAGAAAAACTTACGCCGTTTTTTCTTGGCTTAGAAGACCACCAACCCTAGCTCCATTTTCTTCCGCATCTGCAATGGATCAAGGTTAGTGATTATAGTTAAAAACATTATTTGTTTATTTATTATAGATCCTGTGCTTAATCGATTCATAGAAATCGTATTTATCATATCTTGGATTATTATGTGTCAATCCATGTTATTTGATAAAGTTTTCAACATGTATGACTACCTTCACTTTTCATAGGAGATGATTTTGTATGCAATACAATTTTGTCTTTTTCTTTTTATTTTATTTTAAAGTGGATGCGCATATATATATATATATATATATATATATAAATTGCCTTCTTTTTTTTTTTTCATAGTCTCAAAATATAGCCAACACCATGTCTGAGTGATAAAAGAACAAGAACAAGAAAAAGAAAAAGAAAAAGAAAACAACTATTATCATAGTAGGGAATACTATTTGTGACTTGAAATCAACACATCTTAATAGCATTAACTTGAACCTCAATATTAAATTTTAGAAAACCTCATCATCAGTATGCATTTTCCTTTCTAAGTGACAATAAATTATAGAATAATCAGCAACAAATTACTAGCTTGTAACTGGAACAAAAACATTGGCCTGCCAAATTAAATATTTAATTCACGTGCCACGTACTGTACTAGTGTTCCCAATAAGCCTCGCTAATTAATGTCTAGATACTGCGAAGTCTTGTGTAGATATTTTTTAATGAACACGAGTATTTATAAATAATTTATGACTCGGACATTAGTGATAAGATACACTTGGCTTGATTGATCACGCTGATAAGTTGTTGGGCTGATTCGCGCGTGATACTCGAAAATATATAGATATGTATTCTTTGCCAGACTCAACTTTGCCTGCTTTTTGAGCATATTTCATAATTACATTGCATGAGTTGGATTCTTTATTTCTGCAGGTTAAATTCAATTGGGACATTGATTTACAACAAGGGCAGACTTTTTTGTTTGGGGTAACGAAATTAAATTTTTATAGAATATTGAAGATATTTATATGCTTTATAGGAACAAAAGATATGTAAATTTTGATTTAATATAAATTTAGAGGCAATCGTACCCTCGAACCCCTTGGCATCTGTTGCATATTTTCCTCAAGTGTACAGGTCACTCAAGTAATAAAGTTAAAGTGAAGTATCGTTCCCATCGGAAATGAGTTACCAAGCATAAAACTTATAAATTCTTTACTGTCTAAGCTTCAAAACTTGATTGGAAGTTTATGAAATAAAAGAAAGTAAATAAATATGAATAGAAAAATCAATAAGAACGGATTAGAATCTAGGCATCGTTAATTGAATCATCCTTCATAATTATTTGAACCCCTTTTGATAATAATAATACACATTCCACGATTCAACTCACGAAAATATTTGTAACCTCCTTTCGAAAGCAAAACAAGCGTGCCAAGGAATACTATATGTGTACTTTCATGATTACATACGAATCCCTTGACCCATTACGTGCAAGAACTGTGTTAGTTAAAATATATTCACTAATTAATCTAACCAATTGTATAAGAACATGATTATTTCTAACATATGCATTCATTATGTCTATAAAGCAAATAGTCAGATTTTATACACATCATTTTGTAGTCGAATATAAAATCTCAAAACTTGCAAAAATTGATCAGAAATTCACTAGTACTAAAACTTTGAATTATAAATAGGAAGTATGTAAATTAAAATCAAACGGATTCAGAAAAAAAACAAAAAAATAAAAGGGTTTCATCAACGAATAGCCTAGAACCCTATAATTAATTTAGCTACACATAGCAAAAATAAAACAACACAAAAGTATGATAAAACTAAAAGAAATTATAAAAGCAACTAGGCTTGAGACGATAATATTGAGAGATGGAAGAACTTGATCATTGAATTGTCACCCTTCTTGAACTTTCTTCCTTAAACTCCTCTTAAAAAATTAGCCAAAGGTCCCCTAGAAATCATATAGAAGAAACCTTTAAATAGTGGTAGGGCAACTGCCATTAGAATTCTAGTAGAAGAAGGTTTCCTTGTATGAACATGTTGGCCAAAACAGCTTTGGGGGTGTCAAAACGGCTTTGGTCGTTTTGTTGCCTTGCAAAATCACTTGATGAAACTGTTTCTGCACATCAAGACGGCTTTGGCCATCTTGTTGTGCATGTTTTGGGGGTCTTCTATACCTGCCGAAACGGTCAAGGCATGCCAACGGCCGTGTTGTTTCGGCATGTATTGCATTGACTAGATGCACGTCAAGACGGCCAAATGCGCATCAAAATGGCTTTGGTCGTCTTGCCATACTCTCTGCGTTTTCATCTCAATTTAGTCCCGATTTTCTATGATAACAACACCAAATGCTTATGAGGGGATGCATGCATCGAAATCTTGTAAATATCGTGTTTTAAAGGTGTAAACACACTTTTAATTGACTGAATTAAAGTTTTGTTCTATCGAAACACAAATTTTATCTTTAGAACTTTAAAAAACTTGATAAAATCAATGAAAATCACACAAAATATGCACATAAAAATGAATATATTTTAAGCTTATCAGCATCCTGTTATTTCTTTTTGTTTTTTACATACTTTCTTTCTTTCTTTCTTTGTGGGCTTTCTTTCTTTGTGGGTGGGTGCCGGATGTTTTGAGTGGCAATTGCAAGAGAATCCATATAAAAAGATATTTGTGATTTTTTTTTCATGGTTGAAAAGATATTTGTGATTACACGTAAGAGGTTCATTTAAAGGTTCCAGCAAACGATCAACTCATTAATGGTGCCCCATTATGCCCCCTTTAAGAGCCCATCAATTAATTATCTGTATGAACAAATTCTCATAAATCTTTTATATCATTACATTTAATTTTTGAGGAACATCGTAAAAACATTCAATGGCATATGTCTAATTAACACCACAAGCATAACAATCAATCAACTAATTAAATGAATATATCAGTCACACTATTATAAAAAGAGATATCGAACAATTTGAACTGTATTTTTGACAAACCTTCATCTTGATCGGCATAGATAGTACTCTTTTTAATTATGTTGTATTAAGAGAAATAGGTCTATAAATACATCTAAATAGCCTTTCCATATGAAAATTGTACATAACAAATTAAAGACAAAATATATACATACATACGTATACACACACAACGTAATCTGATTAGGACCAGATTTCTTATAAAAACATTCAACTTACCAAAAGCATAGTCCCCATCTTCTTGCACGCTTCTTAAGACTTACCGCATCAACATTGATGCAAAACATAATAGTCTCCCTTCCCGGAGTAATTCAACAGTCATTCACCAATTCATTTATCTAACTTTAGAGTTTTATAATGGCTAATTTAGGAAGTAAGATAATGTTTTGATAATATTAAATAACATGTCACGTATTAATAACCAAACTCTATGTACTTACGGGAGCACAATTCTGTCGAGCAATACATAATATTATCATTTACCTAGAACCCTGTTCTGTGGTGCAATACATAATATGATAATATTATCACTCACATTTAGTTAGGAACTTTTAGCGCTGGCCTCCGGTTAATTTGGACAAAAGTTTCATAGTATATATGGAGAAGAATATGAACTTGGGCCTACTTCAATTTCAAAAAGTTACCGTATGAGAAGAGAATTTTTCTGTGAAAATGTAACAAACAACAAAACAAATAACTTATGCTGGCCATGATCTGACAACCAAAAACGTGGAAGAATCAACCAAGAGAGAAGATAAGGGAAATTGGTACATTGCACCCTCTAAACAGACTTGATTGGCACTATGCATCCTAAAATTCAAAGTTTGACATTTTGCATCCTTAAAAATATATTAGTTTGGCACTTTATACCCTCCACCTATTCCCATTAAAAATTTCCACTGGAAATAATATTCCGGCCAAAATTAAAAAAATCTCTAACATTTAGAAGGTAATTTGAAAATCAAAAGATAATCTTAAAACTTGAAAACTTGGCTTAGATATTACCAATAATTATCCTAAATTTAGTACCTCACTAGTCAAAGATTAATTCAATTTGGCAATGCTATATTTGTTATTATTTTAAAAACACCTCATAACCTCGAGAAATAAGGTTATTATTGAGTGACAATGATACGAATTTGTGTATAATAGTGTATAGTTTAATAAAAAAAAACAGAACAAAGTAGCAAAAAAGAAATATTTTATGGCCTATTCTCAATGTGAAATGCATTTTCGTTGCGAACATCTTTTTTTAATATTTTTATAATTGTTTATTACCTATTTTCAATAGTCAAGATTTTTTAATTTGTTGCTAAAAATTAAGTAAAAAATTGAAGAGATATTAAAAAATATTCAAGCCATCAAGATGAGTTCATTTGCTTTTTATTTTTCTCCAACTTTTCAGCTGTCGTCAACTACCTACAAGTGTGCGACGGAAATAAATGAAACCAATGAGGGCTTTTGTGGCAGTGCTCTTTGCATCTGAAACTTGTTGGATTTTTTAAATTCCTGCCGCATTTTCGCCAGTTTTCAATCTTTCTTTTTTTTTTGGTGTACTCATAAAACATGAATCCACCACATATATTTGAAAATTGGCCGATTAGTCTAATAAATTAAATGAATGAATTGAAAATTTGTTTGCCGAAGTTAAATGGGATATATACAAATTCAGATCAAGAAGATAGTGATGATAAAAGGGCAATAATATATTTTTCAATCAATGGAGTACATCAATCCAACATCTTATACATTTTCAGTTTAATAGTGTTACTTGGGGGGATTCATCGTGTAGAAAGTCTGGAGAAAAGTGAGGCACAAAAGAATGGCGGCGATGATGAGAGCCATAACAGACCACGGATTACGAAAGTAAGTGTGAATCAGCTCAGCCATCCATGTTTTGGCCCTGCTATCACAGTAATCATCAATTCTCTTCTTGATATTCCTAAAAATTAAAAAATTGTCTATTCCATGAGTATTTAATTCTTTGAACATTTTCAGGGCTTGCTCATCAGTTGCCGTGGATAACAATATGCCCTTTTCTCGGAGCTCCTTAACGTCCTTAGGCCTTTCAATCAGTGATTGCATGAAGCTAACATACGTTGTAACCTCAAAATCTGTATCGGCTCCTGGGGACACTTCAAATGCTATTAGATTGGAGAAGAGTATGTTGCTGTTACTGGTGATAAGAAGACTGGGAAGCTGGAGTTTCGCGTAGAAACCATAGGAATTAAACTTGATGTCTTTTAAGCATTTGGAACTCGGCCCGAATCGAATTCCCTTAGCTTTGAGATCCGTCACAGAACGGAACGCCTTGTTCATCAGTTGGTCGAAATTAGTGTCAAAGCTGGTGTTCCTCCGATCAACAACAACATCACCATCATCATCATGTCTTCCAATAATCCATTTGAATATCTTAGAACAAATTCGACCACAACGTCCATTATTGTGATTACCTTCGTGCTGCTCTTTGAGAAGAGTTACACGAACGGATTCAAGAAGGTGAAGAGGTTCACCTTCTTCCTCCCATGGAAGTTGTGTCAGCAGATCGAACCTCCAATAACACTGAAAACTTAAAACCTTGCAAAGGAATTGATCTACCCCTTGATGATCGTCTTCATGTGTTAGGCTGATTAAGAGCTTGATTGCCCAAAATGGAACCTGATTCTCCAAGATTAGCCAATCACGATCCTGCAGGAGTGCCATGGCAGATTCGCCGAGTTGGTCTGAAAGGCATCGGTAATTGTCCTTGACGAACATGCTCTCGAAACAGCCATAGAAGATGAAGCACGCATCAAGAAGCATCATTTCAGCCAATGCGTTATTGGTGTAATCATGTTTCGAGATTCCTCCATAGAAATGTCTGATTTCATCTGCTCGTTCGAGGAACTTGCTAAAGAAGAAGCCTTTGCTCTTGGCGGTCGACTTCAAGATGCTATTGAGGGCCCGTGTTTTGCAATCTTCCACCTCATGGAACTGCGACAGGCGACCACGGTGATAAGGGCCAAACGAGAAGACGGTTGGTTCATAAAGATGGTTGTTTGCACGCATGTGCGGTGGCACTCTGTGCAGCATTCGCCTCGGCTGATGTTGTTGTTGTTGTTTTTGTGGAATTTCAATGGTGAAGTGGGTTCGAGAATCTTCTTCTCTTTGTGGAGAAACTGCTTCTCTTGGTCTCGCAGCAAGAGCGTTGATAAACTCTTCTTCCCAGCTTTTGTCATCTTCTAAGGAGATTGAGTCTGCCATTGATATACACTAGCTGGTGGGAACACTCAACGAGTCTGTAAAATGAAAGAATTGTAATTTAATAATATGCTTAAACTGTAAATACTTATTAAATTTTCTATATGAATATATAAACGTTTAGTATTTATTACATTTATGACAATAAAAACAATAATTAAATATAAAATAAAATTATTAAATGATTGACACAAATAAATTAATAGGAATTGAAGAGTTAAAAGAAATATTGGATGGTGTGATACGTTAGAAAATTATAGAGAGAGGACCTGGAAGGAGGAGAGGATTGCAAAAGTTTAAAAAATAGAAAAAAGTATAAATTGGGTATTGCGAAGGAGAGAAAATAGGAAAGATGTAAAGAACTAGAATTAAGAATTGGTAATCTTTATCTACCTGCTTGATTTTTGTTTGTATCAGTTTCTTGTTATTTGTTGATGAGGTGCAGATCAATGCTTGTAGCTGTGGTTTTTATAGCACAAATTTTTTATATGGAAATAATAATCGACTGTGTTTTTCATGCAAACATCTCTTTCTTGTCTTTTTTTTATTTAAAGAGAGAGAGAGAGAGAGAGAGAGAGAAGGAAAAAGGAGACAAGAATATAATAGTGTTGTAGACTCGGATAAAAAAATTTAGTCTTATTAATCTACAATTATAAATATCAATTGTCTTCCTTAATCACTATGCAAAAACCTTAAGCGACAAATAAAAAGCAACATAGAGAGTAATAACATACTATAGGAGCAATGGCCTTTTAGACATATATATATATATATATATATATATGTGTGTGTGTATATGTATCAATTTTATTTTGCATGTTGTATCCTTGTTTCCTCTTCTTTTTTTTTAAGTGGATCTATATAAGTAATCAATTACATCAATTCAATTTAAAAAAAAAAATGGATTCATTAAATCAATCGTCTATTACACTTATTATTTAATAATTCCAAATAAAAAATCAAATTATTATAATTGAATATCATTAACTAATAACTAACATAAACTACTATGTAGTTGGATGAAACCAATATTAAACTAGAAAAGTACTATATTCACAGAAAATTGAACTTATAACCTTAAAATTATGGAACATTCACCTCATTATTGAGGCAAAATTCTATTGGCGCTTGTTTCCCATTTGAACAGGGACCATCAGGTAAAACTTTAATGCACTTTAAAACCAATTTCAAATTTAATTAAATAGTTACAATCATGACAAGGCCAACTATGGAAAAGGGTAGATGTTAGCTTATCCCCCACCACTATATACATAGGGTTGTGATACAACAACTAGATACACTACTAGAAATATAGTATCAATTCTTTGTAGTAATTTTGTTTGGGAGTAAGTATTATTTCATAAGGTATCATTCAAAGAGTGTT
>CM047884.1:10090505-10458505 GCA_026212405.1 Petrea volubilis
ATCTTTGTTGAGAATTATACTAAAACCTTGGACTCACTGAAAAATTGCTTATTCTTCCTCTAGAAGTTTTTCAGATGGCAATTTGCTTAAATTCCCATTGAACATTATAGTTGACCGCTTAAAGAGAATTGCTAAAAAGAAAAACTTTCTGCACTTATTTTCCATAGAGGGATTTTCGGGTTTGTTTCAATTGAAGGATGTGGCTTCGATTTCGAATACTTTCTAACTCATATATCATACTCTTCTATGAATTTGAGTTGTCTAAATTTCTAGTAATTGCCCAAGTCCTTTTTCCACTGTCTATGACGAATATAGAAGTTCCCAAAACGTCTGGTTCTTTTAAATCCTCTTCATTTTTAACTGAGTTCTATATTTCCCATGAACCAAGATATGGAACATATGTCATGAACTTGCAAGTTGACTTCTTTGAATTTAGATCCATCCAAGCGTAGTTACCATTTCTTTGAGGCAAGATTGTATAATGACTTGTCTGTGGCTTAGAAGTTTGATTGATGTAGCAAGTCCTGATTTTCATTGCCGCCTGCCATTTTGGAACTTGAATTTTGCAGATAAGAACTGTGTTAAATTTTCATTATTCTGATTTAGTTTTCAGCATATTACTCTGCTACAATATTACCTGCTCTTGTATACATCAATGAGAGGATTAGCTATTTTTCCATTGTTGTACTCAAAATGCTTTAAAAGGAATATTTGAATCTTCAGCACTTGAAGAGCTTATGTTGAAGAAGAGAGATTATTTATTACTTGGTAATAACTTTGTTTTCCACTGTATCTAGCTCTGTCATTCATTTTTTACTGCTCTTGTTTTTTTCCGATTATGTCTCCATCTGATTATGAGTAGATTGGAACGTGATAATTCATTTCTCATTTCTTGTTTCGGCTTATGATGTGAGCTAGTTGGTTGAAGAGCTTCAAAATTTTTTATCCTAAATAATTTCGTTGAGTTTTCTCAACACATCATTTTCTTTTTCACTCAGATCCTTCTTTCCGTGTAATATTATAGCTATGATTACATGCACATAACAAGACAGAAAGAGTAGATACTGGTTACTATTGATGAACATGTCTTGCTGGAATGCAACTGAATTAATAGAGATGTAGATTGACAATCTTATAATTGGATCAATTTATAGCATTAAAAGGTTGAACTGAAAGAAATATATTAAGAAAATGTAATTATAAGTTTGACCTTATTATTTCTTGATAAGAAATTGAGACATTCTATGGTATTGGAATACCTAATACATTAAATTAGCGACTTTGAGAAATCCATGAAGCTTCAAGATAATTTTTTATACTGTGCAGCAGCTCTTAAGTTTTCCCATATGAAGATTTTGTGTTCCCCTTTGGAAATATCAAGACACGAATACGAATATGACCTTTGACACTGCAGGTCCTTGGAACAGATGAGCTGTGTGCATATTTGAGCAAATATCATCTTGAACTGAGTCCTCAACTTGGTGCTCTCGTTGGAAGGTACCAATATTATTGCTGCTTTCTGAAATAAAGAATTGATTAAAGAAATTACGATGTTATGCTGGGACGTTGTTACAACTTACTGTTGTTATGAAAACTCGGGTAATTTTCCACTCAAGTTACAACTAGTGAATTGTACTGATTCGATAATTTCCAGGAAAGACTACTGAGCAGTCTCCTAAGACAAAATTATCATTCCAAATAAATTCCCAGGAAAGGCTGGAGGGGTCACATATGGTCCCACTTAAAACCCAGTCTCCTAGACAGAACTTACTTGCACAGTATATTATCACAACCTAAACCCGACAAATAAATATTGAATACTAAAATCGAAAAGAAACAAATCAAATGCGGAATAACTAAAAGAGATAAGGAAAGAACACACCCGAAAAATTGATAACGGAGTTCGGCCAATTATGCCTACGTCTCCGAGCACTACTCAAGCAGCCTGCTCTTTTAATTTGGGAGAAGAGAATACAAATTTTGGGATGATAAACTAAGAAGGGAAAGAGTCCTTTTATAACATTAAGGAACTTCCCATCTTAGTTCACTAAGCAATGTGGGATAAAAACTTATGCCAAAACATAACAAATCTCCACCTTGGCATAATTTCTGGTCCCACCAAATCCAAATCTTCTCAATCAAACAAAAAACGGTCTTCGTAGTGCTTCCAATTTGCGCCTTCAGGCGCCAACTCAAATATGCAGGATATTGACCAAGTCTAAACAATGTTTAAACTTGACTTTTGTCACCACCTTGGTCATCATATCTGCAGGATTCTCCGTAGTCCGAATCTTTTGGAGAAGTATCTCCTCTTCTTCGAGAATTTCCCGCACAAAGTGATAGCGAACATCAATATGCTTCGTTCTTGCATGAAAAACTTGGTTCTTTGCTAAGTGAATAGCACTCTGACTGTCACAATACACCTCAACGTGTTTCTGACCAACTCCCAAGTCTTTTAGCAATCCTTGAAGCCAAATTGCCTCCTTCACAACTTCTGTAACTGCCACATACTCTGCCTCTGTTGTAGACAAAGCCACTGTTGACTGCAAAGTAGACTTCCAGCTAATTGGCGCCTTGGCTAAAGTGAACAAGTAGCCAGTTGTAGATCGCCGCTTATCCAAGTCACCTGCATAGTCAGAATCACAATATCCAACTACGCATTGACCAAGCGATTCATCCCGCTCAAACACTAAGCCAACATCTACAGTACCTTGAATATACTGTAGAATCCATTTCACAGCTTGCCAATGAACCTTGCCAGGATCATGCATATATCTACTCACAACACCAACTGCCTGTGAAATATCGGGTTTCGTACACACCATTGCATACATCAAGCTTCCAACTGCATTAGCATATGGGACTTTCGCCATGTATTCTCGTTCTTCATCTGTCTTTGGAGATAACTGGCTGCTAAGCTTCAAATGAGGAGCAAGCGGAGTACTTACAGGTTTGGTATCTTCATTTATACCAAAACGTTGTAATATCTTCTTCAAATACTGCTTCTGTGTCAGCCAAAGCTTGCCTTTCTGTCTATCCCGACTTATCTCCATGCCGAGAATCTTTTTGGCTTCTCCCAAATCCTTCATCTCAAACTCTTTACTCAACTGAGCCTTCAATTTGTCAATTTCAACTTGACTCTTTGATGCTATCAGCATATCATCAACGTACAAGAGTAGGTAGATGTAGGACCCATCTTGAAGTCTGCGCAAATACACACATTGATCGTATTTGCTTCTTGTGTACTTCTGACCCATCATAAACTTATCAAATCGTTTGTACCGTTGTCTCGGTGATTGCTTCAATCCGTACAACGATTTGTTAAGTTTACAAACCCTATTTTCTTTACCAGCAACTTTGAATCCATCTGGCTGAGACATATAGATTTCCTCCTTCAAGTCACCGTGTAGAAACGCAGTCTTTACATCAAGTTGAGCTAGCTCCAAATTCAACTGTGCTACCAAGGCCAACAAAATTCTAATGGAGGAATGTTTAACAACTGGAGAAAATACCTCATTATAATCAACTCCCTCCTTCTGAGCATAGCCTTTAGCTACCAATCTTGCCTTATAGCGAACATCATTCTTGACAGGAAATCCTTCTTTCTTTGCAAATACCCATTTGCATCCAATTGCTTTCTTGCCTTTTGGTAACTGTGTCAACTTCCATGTCTTGTTCTTCTCAAGAGATTGCATCTCTTCTTCCATTGCATCTTTCCATCTACCATTTTCTGAACTTCGGATAGCTTCTGGAAAGGTGGATGGGACTTCATCAACAACTGGAAGTGCATAAGCTACCATGTCAACAAAACGAGCAGGTTTCTGAATTTCTCGTCTTGTCCTTCTAACAGCAATTGAATCTGGCTGCTGTTGAGGTTCTTGGGTCGGAACCTCTTCCTCATCTGACTCTTCTTCTGCCATGGGAGAGTCACTAATGGTGCTTTTTTCTGGGCTCACCATTATCTGTTCAAACTCCACCTGCTTCGGCGTACACTCCACCTGCTGTGGAGTATCATCAATTCCTTATTGAGTTACGTTATGCAACATGGTAGATTCATCAAAGGTAACATCCCTGCTGATGATGGTCTTCTTTGCCTCTAGACACCAAAGGCGATATCCTTTAACTCCAGCATTGAAGCCCATAAACAAAGCCTTCTTTGCTCGTGGATCCAACTTTGATTCATTTACATGATAATATGCAGTAGAACCAAAAACATGCAAAGAATCATAATCTGTTGTAGGTTTCCCGGACCATACCTCTAAAGGAGTCTTGCAATCTATTGCGGATGACGGCAAACGATTTACGAGATGTTGAGCATATGTCACAGCCTCAGCCCAAAACTTTCTGTCTAACCCAGCATTAGACAGCATACAACGAACTTTCTCCACTAGTGTTCTGTTCATACGCTCCGACACCCCATTCTGTTGTGGTGTTTTTCTGACTGTGAAGTGCCGAACTATGCCAAACTCTTGGCATGCCTCCAGGAAAGGATCACTCTTGTATTCTCCACCGTTGTCTGTTCGGAGAACTTTGATCTTTCTTCCAGTCTGATTCTC
Source organism: Petrea volubilis (assembly GCA_026212405.1). Classification (NCBI taxonomy): domain Eukaryota; kingdom Viridiplantae; phylum Streptophyta; class Magnoliopsida; order Lamiales; family Verbenaceae; genus Petrea; species Petrea volubilis. The sequence continues at coordinate 10,095,062 of CM047884.1, forward strand.
AACTTGAGCTTTCCACTTAAGGAAAACTCCAAGCACTTCATCCTTCTTCTTCATAGTAAACACCCATACTCTTCTGGAAAAATCATCAACAAAAGTGACAAAATAATGTCTACCTCCAAGAGATGGAGTCTTGGCAGGTCCCCATACATCTGAGTGCACATAATCCAAAATACCCTTGGTATCATGGATGGCAGTGCCAAATTTCACTCTTCTTTGTTTTCCCAGAACACAATGCTCACAAAATTCTAATTTGCAAGTCTTCGTACCTTTCAACAATCCTTGCTTAGCAAGAATTTGCAAGGATTTTTCACCAGCATGTCCCAAACGCATATGCCACAGCTTTGTCGCCTCTGCATCCTTCTTGCTACTAGATGTTGCAGTTGCTACTGTTCCAACCACTGTACTACCTTGATAGTAATATAGATTATTCTTTCTCACGCCTTTCAACATCACAAGTGCTCCTGAAGTTGCTTTGAGAATTCCATCTCGCATCATCACAACTAGGCCTTTTGACTCTAAGGCCCCCAAAGAGATGAGATTCTTCTTCAAATTCGGAACGTACCGTACATCCTTCAAAACTCTTGTAGATCCATCATGATTCCGCAGCTTGATTGAACCTATCCCAGCTGTTTTACATGGATTGTCATTGCCCATGTAAACAACTCCACCATCACGTTCTTCAAAATTGAAGAACCACTCCCTGATGGGAGACATATGGTAGGTACAACCGGAATCCAAAATCCACTCGTCTGGATGGGATGTTGAAGGTGATACCACCAAAGAGACATCTGACTCTGCATCACTTTTGCATTCTGCAACATTTGCATCTTGCTGAGCCTTCCCTTTATTCTTCAACTTTGGACAGTCTTTCTTCCAGTGCCCTTTCTCATGACAGAAAGCACACTCATCTTTGGCAACTCTGCTCTTCGATTTTGATCTTTCTCTTCTTCCTTTTGACTGGCTCTGCTGACGACCTCTCGCCACTAATGCTTCATCTGCTGTAGCTACTTTGTTTCTCATTTTATCTTGTTTTCTCAATTCATGACTATACAATGCAGAACATACAGCATCTAAAGATACATTCTCCTTCCCATGAAGTAAAGTAGTTTCTAAGTGTTCAAATTCATCGGGAAGAGATGACAACAACATCAAAGCCAAATCTTCATCTTCAAATTTTACATCTAAGTTTAACAGGTCTGCTACTAATTGTTGAAACAAAGTGATATGTTCATTCATAGTAGTACCTGGTTGATAATCAAACCGGAACAACCTCTTCTTCATAAGGAGCTTATTCTGACCACTCTTTTTCAGAAATTTCTGCTCCAACGCCTTCCACAATTTATGTGCAGAAGTCTCATTCTTGAATGCATACTTCTGCTCTCTGGACAGGCACGATCGAATTGTTCCGCATGCTAACCGATTTATGATACTCCAATCCTTGTCTTCTATGTATTCTGGTTTCTTTTCTTCAATGGCGATGTCAAGACCCTGTTGGAAAAGGGAGTCCATGACCTCGCCTTGCCACATGCCGAAATGGCCAGTACCGTCAAATATCTCTACCGCCAACTTCAAACTTGACATTGGAAACCTTGTCCATGAGGACGAGGAAGTCGATGTCCCTTGTGTCATATTTGATGTAACACTATTTGTTGGTGGAACTTCTGACGCCATTACAGACTCGAATGATAGTATTCAATATAAACAATATTACAAACAGACCTAGGACGAACCTTCGGCTTTGATACCACTTGTTATGAAAACTCGGGTAATTTTCCACTCAAGTTACAACTAGTGAATTGTACTGATTCGATAATTTCTAGGAAAGACTACTGAGCAGTCTCCTAAGACAAAATTATCATTCCAAATAAATTCCCAGGAAAGGCTGGAGGGGTCACAAATGGTCCCACTTAAAACCCAGTCTCCTAGACAGAACTTACTTGCACAGTATATTATCACAACCTAAACCCGACAAATAAATATTGAATACTAAAATCGAAAAGAAACAAATCAAATGCGGAATAACTAAAAGAGATAAGGAAAGAACACACCCGAAAAATTGATAACGGAGTTCGGCCAATTATGCCTACGTCTCCGAGCACTACTCAAGCAGCCTGCTCTTTTAATTTGGGAGAAGAGAATACAAATTTTGGGATGATAAACTAAGAAGGGAAAGAGTCCTTTTATAACATTAAGGAACTTCCCATCTTAGTTCACTAAGCAATGTGGGATAAAAACTTATGCCAAAACATAACAACTGTTTCTTTTTTCTCAGGCGCAGTAGGAAACCCTGGTCGAGATTCGTCAATTCAGGGAATCAGCATCTGGTTTCACCAGAGGTTACTGATTTTGCGTTGCTAATAATTTCTGAAATTTCTGTTTTTTTTTTCCCTCAGTTCATCGGACCAACATTTCTGTTGATTTTACGATGTCATGAGCAGGCCATTGATTTTGTGGACAAGCTTCTCCGTTATGATCATCAAGATAGACTTACAGCCAAAGAAGCAATGGTAATATTGAGGCTGCTGCTTCTCTCCTCTTCCTTTTCATTTTCCATTGTTTATGAAGATGTCTTGGACAATCCTTGGGCGAGCTGGGTGTTAAAACACCAAAAGTTGAGAATTAAGCCACATCAATATTGTATAAATTCCATGCAATGTGGCTTAATGCTCGCTTTTGGTGTTTGACACTGGGTTTATGTAATGAATATGTGATTTTATCTTGCTGTTACTGGGTGACCGGGGTTGTATTCCTTCCACACTGCTAAAAGGAAATAAAACATTCTCATGTGTGTTGCTCATTCTGTTATGGTATTTAGATTAACTAGTTATGGTTGTAAAGCATGCATTCTCATCTCATGTCCGTTGCAGGCTCATCCATACTTTATGCAGGTGAGGGCTGCTGAAGAGAGTAGGACAAGGACACAGTAGCTGGACCCTTTTAACATTCATGAAATCATACCATGTCTGAATTCAGTCTTCATCAACATCGACATTTCATTGACGTGGTAGTATGCCATATGGGTATATAGGGGTTACCATTCTTGACAACGTTCAACTAGAACACAATATTGTACATTATCAAAATTCAAATGCTGTTAATTAGAACAAAGATTGTACATTGTCACATATTCATTCAATCAAAAGATTGGACAAACCATTGGATGTTGCGACAGAAAAAAAGAGAAGCCAACGGCAGATGATATGAATATACTCCACACAATTTCAAGCCATTTAACCATCAAAAGTTTAACAATCTCGGTATCAGTATTACTGAAACAGCTTCAGTAACAGATACCTGAAACAGCTTCACGCTTAACAAATTGATCGATTAGAGACATAGTTGAAACCCAATTTTCGATAGTTTTACAAGCTTCATTATCATTTCTTGAGGTGTGGAAAGCAAGTGTTAAGATCGGCCTTGGGATGTTTAGCTTCGGCATGTTCCTTGCATTTCACCTCCGAAGTAGTGCAAATGAATGTTTGCATGCAAACCTTGCACTGCAAATGGGATCACACGTATATTAGAGATTACAAATGCAACTAGAAGAGTTACTAATGTACGCATAAAGTAAAACCAACACTACAAATGACAACTGCAACTAAAAGAGTTTTCTTGTGTAAAACAGTGTTACAAACGAGATGTAAGTGAAGTTACCCACTGAATCCATCATTTAAGAGTTATTAAGCCTAAAATGATGAAATTATACACGAAGTAAACCCAAATTGAGCGTTACAAGCTTGCAAGATGACGAAAACAACCACTTAACACCAAATTAACACTGTTTACTAAATTTATGCATATAAAGTAAAACCAACACTGTTAAATACCAAACAATGAATCATTAGTGCCAGGGAGACGCGTCAAATATTCAGAGTTTCTTGGTTATTCACACCGTTAAAGTTATGTTCTATTGCGAGATTTTCAATCTTTTAATAGAATATACAAAGCAGTCGTCGGACATTGTTAAAAACATAAATGAAGCATGCTCGGTAACATGAAGACTCCGTGGCCCAATGGATAAGGCGCTGGTCTACGGAACCAGAGATTCTGGGTTCGATCCCCAGCGGAGTCGCTTTTCTCTTTTTTGCTCTAAATTACCTTGGGAAAAGGCAAGGGCCAAATTACCCTGATTTTCGTATTGGAACATTTATTATTCATGGAAGGTTCGAGTTATCATAATTCTTTCTCTTACTTTAACTTCGTCTTTTTTTTTTTTTTTTTTTTTTTTTTTACACTTTAAATTCGTCTGTTCTCCTTACTAAAATCCAACCAAACATAAGATAAATCCCATTCATAACAAGTCGAGCACCACATAGAGGCATGATACAAAGACAATTCACAATCATCTAGTTGATTTGCAGAGTGAAGAGTGCTCAACCCCTGATTCAAGCCTTGATTTCGTCAAAGAAAAATAACTCTAAATCTCACTCTGTTCTGTTATGTGCGCGATCAAATGAAGTGCTTAAAACATGAGTTCCCCAAATTGATATCAAGATATCTAGCACTCTTAACATCAACCCTGTTCAGTTACAGATCCTAAAAGCATGCCTTTAAAATAAGGAGACCAAATAATTAAATTTAAACCCAAACTTTCAAAGACAAATTAGGAATAATAAAGAAAGAAGAAAAACCTGGATGGACATGGCCTTCTTGTTGGCTTCAAGTTGACTTCCTGCACAGCAAAATCAAGAAATCCTTTCACATCAATAATTCAAACTCTGATCCAAGAATTACTAAAAACCCTTTTGCGATCCCAAGCAAAAACACTTAAAAACAAAGAGAAATTGATGAATATAGATGGAAAGAGATACCCTTTGGGGCTTTCGTCTTCTCCAAGTTCTTCTCCCTGGCCATTTTTGCCTTCTGCCCATTGCCTCCTCCCATGGTGGTTTCAAGCGGTGGACCCTTGTCTACTTGACAATTTCTATTCAAGTCTTCTTTGCTAGAGAGCGAGCTATATTTATAACCTTATGAGTTTTATTCAATAAATGTGTTTACCTGTTGTGTATATGAGTAATATATAAATGGATATATATACGCAGTGGAATTTAAGGGTAATTGAATGGGGAGAAGAAGACAGATCGGAGAAGGTCGCAAGAAATTGCACTACAGCTTTGGATCGCATGACCCACAAATCAAATTGAGTACGTAATCACTTTCCACTGTACACCGAGCCCCACTCTCTCCGCTCGCTCCCTCTCTTCCACCCAACCCCCAACACACACACACACACACATACACATTTTCTCTTTCCTTTTTTCGTACTCTTTTTTCTTTTTCATATTAAATTATAGAATACACACACACACACACAGAGATACGACCATTTTAGTAGGCAAAAGAAATACTTTGATGAAAATGGACGAACATGAAGTTTACGAAGCTCGATTTCTTGGGATTATGGCCCGTTCGGATTATTGTAAAAAAAGGTGTTTTTCGAGCTCTTTTTTTAATGGAGATTTTTGTTTTAAATTAAATAATTTTTTATTTAAATATAATGATTAAAAATATTTTATTTAAAATTACTCTTAATGGAAAAGGTCAAAACGTGTGTTTTTTTTTTGGGTTTTTGTTTTTTTAAAAACATATTTTTTTTTCACTAAAATATTTTTTTTTAAAAATAAATATTTTTCCTTTAAAAAATACATTCGAAAGGATTCTATGTCGGAAAAGTGAAAACATTATTTTATTGGATCCTTGGTTTGCAATGTGACTGCCCTAATTTTAGCCAAGTACGGTTGAAATCCATAACTTGCATTAATTGTTCCTCGTCCTGATAAGTTTCTTTTTTTTTGGGGGGTCCATCAGCTTGTTTTCTATTTTTTTTTATTTCTCTCTCTTCTCTTCCATTAAACTAATTTTATAATCTCCTCTCATATAATATTATAAATATTTTTTAACTCTCTTTATTTAATTATTTTTTAATTATATAATTTCATCTTTTATTATTCTTATCTTGAATTTGATAAATACTAAAAATCATTCATATAAAAAATATAATAAATATTCATAATTCAATTTATTAAATGATATATCTTTTTATCTTGAACGCGTAACGAATATGCTATCGACGCTAGACATTCATCTGATGCCACGTTTGTACATTCTTATTTCTATAATTTTGATTGTTTAGTTGCTTGCTTTCTTATATTTTGTGTGCATAGAGTCATATCTAGCTCAGTGCACTGCTCATTTGAGAATCACCTCTCACACACACACACACACACACACACATATACATATATACACATTAAATTTGAGTAATTTATAATTGTCCTTTAATGTATTTTTTAGTTGTTATTTAATACACTTGTTGACTTTTATGATTTAATTATTACAATATCTAGAATTTTTTACCATTTTAACCCAAAATAGTATTTTATTTAACATTTTAACATCCAAATAAAAATTATTAAAAAAGTAGCATCAGTTTACATTGAGAATGTCGACTCTTCAGAGAGTCGACATTCTCGATGTCGACTCTTCAGAGAGTCGACATTCTCGATGTCGACTCTTAATAAAAAAATATTTTTTAAAATTTTAAAAAAAAAATAAAATTTTTTCGGTGGCACTGTTCATGAACAGTGCCGAAATTTTAAATGTGCTGAAATTTTAAATTCATGAACAGTCCGGGGGTACTGTTCACGAAAATTTTTTTGGCAGAAATGGTGACGCCGGGGGGAGGGGGGAGGGGAGCGACTGGGGACCTGTGGCCGAAGACCTGCGGCGAGGCGACTTGCTACCGGCTCGAGGAGCCGACCGGCACCGACGTGGCGACCTGTACCGGCGCGAGGAGGCGACCGGCGGTGACCTGCGTGAGGAGGTGATCTGCGGCCGGTGGGAAGCTGCGATCTGTGACCGGCGGTGAAGAGGCCGGCGACCGGCGGCGACCTGCGTGAGGAGGTGATCTGCGGCCGGCGGGAAGCTGCGATCTGTGACCGGCGGTGAAGAGGCCGGCGACCGGCGGCGACCGGCGGCCGGGTAGGATGGTGGTGAATGATGGAGAAGATAATGAATAGTTATGGTGAGCGAGTGATGGGTTAGGTGGTAGAGTAATGGTTGAAGTGATGGTTTAGGTGGTAGGGTTAGGTAGTAGAGTGATGGTTTAATGATGGGTGAGAGAAGTAAGAGAGAAAATTTTTATAATTTTGATTTTGTTTTGAATTTTTTTATTATTTTCATAAAAAAATTTTAATTAAAAATCAAAATAAATTATTATTTTATTAAGAGTAAACTCATGCTACTTTTTTAATAACTTTTATTTGAATGTTAAAATGTTAAACAAAACACTTTTTTGAGTTAAAATTGTAAAAAATCCCAATATCTATAGTCCGTATTCCGTAATAAATGCACTTCCTAATTTGAGGTCTTGGCTTTGACATCATCCATAGAAAAGAAAAAGAAATAAAGAGAAGAAAATTAAATAGCCTCGTATCTAAATGGTGTTGCGGTAGAATCATGCTATCTATAGGTCAAAAAAGGGGTGTAGCCATTTTGATTAGATGCGAACAACTGGTCCTCACCATCTCCTGTATTAGGGGTTTATATTGTTCATTCTTTCAACTTTTTTCATTTCCACTTCTTTTAAATTTTGCTTATTATTTTTTTTTGCAATTCGCTTTGCATGTATCAAGTATAAATAGTCTGCATCAAAGTGTATTAATTCATAAACGTAATAATTAAATGCATATACGTGGATTAAAGGATAAAATTCCCAATAAAATAGAAAGTATAAACAAAACTTTAACAGTATTATAATTTTATTAGCGTGGAATACACTTTTTTTTTTCTTGATCAAATGCATACTCGTATTGAAATGACTAAAGAGCGTCATCGAAATCAGAAATTTTCTTTAAATAATGGATTGAAAACGCATCACTTTCAAATGTCCTAAGTATGTGTAGAAGACTTTCTACATTTCCTTTTTTTTTTTGATGGAAACACACAACTTTATTCAACTGGTAAATCGGTTGTTACAATGGATGTAACATAAGTAGGAATATTCGTCAATCCTCTAGTGAAAGACGTCGCGTTCCGTGCTAACGTATGCGCCACTTTATTGCCATCTCGGCGAACGTGGAAAATAAAATAAGCATCAAACAAAACTAACTTTTCCTTCACATCTAATACTAGCTCACCTGACCATGAATTATCCTTCACGACCTGCTGCAGCTATTTCAGCAAGGTCGAACTGTCTCCTTCAAGAATCACCCAATTCCATGAAGTCTCAAGTGCCATCGATACCACAAGATCCGTCGCAAGGATGTCCGCTTGCAAGGGATAATCTACCTTCTGATGTTTGTCCATCCTCCAGGCTAATACAACACTGTTCACGTCCCTTGCAACCGCCCCTGCTCCAGCCTCTCGATAATTTACAAATAGTGCACCATCAAAATTCAGCTTCAAGTATTCTTACTGGAGAGGTCTCCATCTCTCTAGGGTGATCTGAGGGGGTGTTGGTCTTAAAGTTGTATTAGCAAATCTATAGGCTTCCAAATAATTCTTTGTCAACTCCATTAATGGTTCTGGCTGCAACGGTGCATCTTGATGAAGTGCCTTGTTCCGGTTCTACCACAACGCCCACAAGATCGTATAAAAAGTCCCCCTTCCATCTTATCCGTCGTGGACAGAACCTCGCCAATCTAGCGCTCGTTGCTATCCCAGCCCCTATTCTATTCATCAATGAGCTCACTTATCTTTGAGATAGACCGGTCCTGAAGTTTAGGAGTGATTAGCCTGAAGTTAGTTAGCCGCACCAACCATGGGTCTACCTAAATATTGACACTCGTTCCATAACCTATCCGCCATCTTGTGCCCTTTCGGATTACTTCCAGCAATTCCTAAATGCTGCGCCATGAGAAAAATGGCCGATAACCAAGCTTTGCAGATAGTATATCATTTTGTGGGTAATATTTTCCTTTGAATACCCTTGCCACTAGATTGTCCGGATAGATTACCAGTCGCCAAACTTGCTGTGCGAGGAGTGCCATATTTAATGCCCCTAGGTCCCTAAAACCCCAAGCCACCGTCCCTTTTACTTTTGCACAGTTCATGCCATGGGAGCCAGTGTATCTTGTTTACTCCCTTATTACTCCACCAAAAGTGACAAACCATGGTCTCGATTTCTTTTACAAAGGTAGAGGGAAGTTTGAAAACAGACATTGCATTAGTTGATATCGATTGTAATACCGAATTTATGAGAATTTCTTTTTTCGCCGAAGATAAATTCTTCTTGGACCAGCCTTTGATTCTGGACCACACCCTATCCCTTATGGTACCGAACATCGCTTTCTTTAATCTACCCTCTAGAGACGGCAGCCCCAAATAAATCCCAACAATGTTGACACGTTGTACCCTTAACAGTTTGGCCATGAGTTCTTGGTCCTGGAGTTCCACATTTTTGTTAAAGATGACGGAGGACTTCAGTCTATTAATTTCTTGCCCCGACACCTTGGCGAACAATTTGAGCACTCTGTGAACACACATGATTGATTTCATCGAGGCCTTGCAACATATCAATGTATGGTCCGTGAACAAGATATGGGATACACTTGGCCTATGTTTAATTACTAATTGCGATCCCTTTAATATTACTTCATCTTTCTTCTTCTTCATGTAGTTAACAACTCAAGATTTTTGAACAAAACAAAAATAGGCAAGGCGACAAAGGGTCCCCTTGCCAGAAACCTCTTTCGGGATTAAAAAACCCAAAATATGAACTATTTAGCATGAAGGAAAATGAAGCCGTAGTGATACAATCCATAATCAATGCCACACGCCGTAAAGGAAAACCAAATGTAATAAGCACTACATGTAAGAAACTCCATTCAAGCTTATCATAAGCTTTATCAATATCCAGTTTAATAGCCACAAATGCAGTCCTCCCTTTTTTGTTTTTGTTGAGAAAATGACTGATCTCGAAAGCTATAAGAACATTATCCGTGATCAAGCACCCTGGAATGAAAGCAGACTAAGTGGGAGAGATAATTTTGTGTAGGGTAGGCTTTAAACGATTAGAGAGATTTTTAGATACAAACTTATGCAAAACATTGCATAAAGAAATAGGCCTAAATTGTGACACATTTTCAGGTGTAGACAATTTAGGAAGTAAAACAATATAGGTGAAATTCAAAGGAGCAACACTAATATTAAAATTCAAATGCCCAAGGACACACTCAATGATATCATTACCAAGGAAATTTCATAATTTTTGAAAGAACAATGGTGGCATACCATCTGGGCCCAGAGATTTTAGCTGGAACATTTGACCTAGGGTGGTTGATACCTCCTCGGGTGTAAAAGGCGCCTCCAAGCCCCGCTTGCACTTTCGCATCGACCCTCGATATTACAATATCAAGAATGTCATCGATCTCCGACTCTGATACCCTTTTGCTAGCGAATGTCTCCTCAAAGTGTTTAGAAATAATCTCCATAATCTCATTTCCTTCCTCGCACCACCTCCCCCTACTATCCCTCAACCCAAAAATCTAATTCTTACTGTGACGGTAAGACGCCTTCGCATGAAAGAACGAGGTGTTGCGATCACCTTCCTTCAACCACATCTCTTTGCCTCGCGGCTTCCATATCACCTCCTTATAACGTTGAGCTTCTTCTAGTTCCTTACTACTTTTCATCTCTTCGCACTTTAATTCATTCGTTAACCGCTCCGCCCAGTAACTCTCGATAACTCTTCTAAGTACTTTTCTAAGTCCCGAATCCAGCATTTTGGGATTAATAAAATGCATCCCTACTCCAATTGATGAGTTCCATTCTACAACTGTCTAAGCACTCTCGAACTCGAAGTTGGGCCGATTTGGAGTTCGACTTAGGTACCCAATTCCCCTCTATGACCCGAGCACAATCCTCTTTTGCCAACCACATCGCCTCAAACCTCCAAGATAGTCCCCCTATGTGTGTTCTCCTCGAAGATGACATGAGGTCTATCAGTACTACAACATGATCCAAATAACATGTTTCTACGTTCGATACCCTAGCCAGAGAAAACCTCCTAATCCAACCTTCATAGGCAAGCGCCCTATCATGGCTTTCTCGAACTGTATTTTGGTTCTAGTCTTCGGTTACACCATGTGTACCACTCCCCGCTATAACCCAGATCAAAAAGTTCAGAATACTCGCCTCCCTAAATGCATTATTGCTGACATACTGTCTCGGGGGGCCACCTATCTTTTCTTTGTTATTAAGTATCTCGTTGAAATCCCTCCCACATAACCACGGGGCTATACTCTTGTACTTCAAGCCTTTGAGGGTATTCTATTATATGTGTTTATATTGGTTCTCCGAATGTCCATAGAAACCAGTGAATCGCCAATTTTCTCCACCACTCTCATGAATAACATACGCGTCAATGAAGTGCTTTGAATAGTCTATAACTGCAACTCAAATCTCCCTCTTTCATAGTAGCCCAAGGTCACCGCTTCATCTCAATGATTCTATGCACACTCTAAAGTAACCGAGCCTGACCTTCAATCTCTCAAATTTAGTCTTGTTGCACTTCATCTCCAAGAGGAAGATCAGAGGGGGTAGTATCGCTGGATAAGAGAATCTAGCCATCAAATTTCCCAGGAGCCCCCTAATCCTTGGCAATTCCAACATAGTACGATCATGGTTGTCGACGAGACTGCTCCGTAGTCTCCGCCATTGAAACATCTTCAGCAATTATTGTAATCTGCCTAGCTTCACGTGCTCTATGATGGACTATACCAGACTTGGGATGATTTTTCTGGCTGCTTTCACTTTGCGTCGCCTTAGACCATTCTTTGTATTGTTACCTACTGATGAACCTAGAGTGAACGATATATCTGGTCCCATAATCTGTAGGGGATGGTTATCAATCTTGGGTGGTTTGTTTCTGGATTTTGGATTGAATGTGTAATATTCAAGAGAGGATGTGAGTGTAATTTTGGGCCATGTTTTGAATGGGCTTGAAGAGGGGTGAGTTGTGGGATTTTTGGGTCAGAAGATCATTTTTGGGAAGGGAAATCACGTTTGGGGTTGTTATGTGGCGAGGGTGGGTCAGTTGGGCTTGAGATTATATCCAGGTTAGGCATTTTGAATTGGATTGTGGTCTAGGATTTAGGCTGCGGGATATTTTTCTTAATCGTAGGTATGTGTGGTTGGTAGGATACAATCTAATCGAGGCTAGGAGTGGGGTGATTTGGTAGTGTCTTGGTTAATAAGGAAGGAGTAGATATGGGAGGGAGATTTGATTTGGGTGTTGGTTGGGGTAAGAGGAATTTTGAATATTCGATAAGGCAAACTAGGGTTTGGTAATATTAGCAGCGCTAATTGTGGGATTTCGTGATCAATAGTGATCTTCTTTCTTTTGTCTAGCACATATTTCGGTGCCTCTATCTCTTTCTTACTGTCGGTGCTGAACATTTTCCGGCGGGAAGTGATTCTGGCTGGTATTGCTCTCAGCCAAGGTCCGTAAGGTGTATCTAGGCCGGGATCAATAAAGTGGATAAAATTTTTGAATATGACTGCATATGGCGGATAAATAGCAAAAACTCTAGAGTTTTTCATATGTGAGCTTAACCGTGAGTTCATCTTCGGCCGGTCCCCGAAATTGCAAAACACATTTTAGTAGCTCCTGAATGTTCACGAGTGCTCATATCCTCAGACTATCTCCCCACATCTTTCCTCCAGAACCAAAGCCCACATCCTTATATGTCCCTATCATATCCCTATATACTCTGTCATTCCCTTCGTCATCTTGCTCAATGGAAAATCGTATATCTGTATGTGAAAATTGCACCAATCCAGATTAATTTCCAATAGGTCCTCATCAAACTCCATTTCTTAGAGGACGTTGTCAAATGCCCATGGCGCCCCCTCCATGAATCGGCGTTTGTCAACAACATGATTGAACCGGATAAGAAAACGGTCCCCTTGAATTTTTTTCATGTCCATTCCCTTCAAAGGTCTCATCACTGAGGCCATTGTATTTTTGAAGAACTCGAAACTAAAACTCTTTGATGTTAAAACCTTGCCCACCACGAAGAACGATTCGGTCGCTGCTCCTCCCGTCCAAGCCTCCACAAGAACATCATTGCCTAGCCCTTCCTTCTCCGTTAACTCCAGCACCTTATTTATTTTGTCAATCTCCCCCTCCAGCTCCATCAGAGTGAGAGACGGATGAAATACTCGAATCGCCAAACCGAGGGTAAACGCTAAAGCACCGCAGTCCAGATAGCACCTCCGCTTCCCAAAGAGATACTTGAATGAGAGAAAAAGGAAAGAATGAAAATGATGAATACGAAAGTGATTGAAAAAGTGAGAAGGCACACTATGGATAACTAGTAGGATTAGAAGAAAATTAGAAGCAGGACTAGTAGAAACTAGAAGCACTATACTATTAGAATAAGGACTCTCATAGGAGAGAAACACTCGCTCTTATAGGAGAGAAAAAAAACCTCTCAATGAACTAAGAGCCAAATATAAGACTTTCTACATTTCAATGTTAATAATAGGGAGAAAAAGAACTACTTTATCCTGCAAATTATGTTTGTTTTTTTTCCACTTTCTATATAACTTCTCTCTATATATATTATTACGCTTTATTATATGGACTATTCGATTCTTACCAGTGTTCTGAAAACTGAACTGGACACCGAACCGGCGGCCTTACTGGTTACCGGTTCAACCGGTTCGACCACCGGTTCAACCGATGTGACGTTATAAATATATAATAATTATTAAATTAACTTTTATATATAAAAAAAATCATAAATACATAAAAACAATAGAGAAAAAAAACCTAATAATAATAATAACCACCAAACAAGAAGTTTAGCTTACTATTTAATAAAAATTCAACTCATCATTCATCTTAAAAATCCAACTCATCATTCATCCTAAAATTGAAAGCTAACAAACATGAAATAACAATTAACAAGATAGGGATTTTGCCCGCTAATTCATTGTTGCATCGATTGTGATGGATTTGATGGTGTGGCGGGCCAGGAGGATCCAACATTTTCCATCTCCTATGAGCAAATTCAAAATATTGAAGTTAGCCATCTTTTTCGATTACAGAACAAAAAATTGCAAGGGTACATTTATATAAGAAAATAAAACTAGACTTACATGAATGCACTACAATTTTTGCCATATTAAAACTCATTTTACATCATAATAAAAATTATAAATCAAACTTTTACATCATAAACAAACAAAAAAAAATGCCATCAAAATCAAAGTAAATAATCGAAATAATTGATTCATTGGGTACAATCAATTAACCCACAAATCCCAAATCATTTAACCTGCCACTGTTCATCGCCAACAAAAATAAAAGAAAAAAGAGTTGTTATTTATTTACAGTGGTACTTAGATATTATCCAAGTTGAGGGATAAGCAACTTAAAAGGGTGAGCAGGTGAAGGATTGTGCTATAGAAGACAAAGATAATTGGGCAGCGCGACACTAGTAGAGAAACGAAAAAAAAACTTACCTTACCAGCACCAGCAGTGGACGGCGCGGCGCGGCGCGGCACGGCAGCAGACTGGACTTGACCAACAGCGCAAGCGGCGACGCACGGCAGGTCGACGGGAACGGTGGCTAGGGTTTCATTCTTACAGGTAGAAAAAACAGAGGTAAGGAGGCGAGATTTTCAGAATTCACTTTTAGACTTCAGTTTTAGATTTTAATCTCAAATATGGATTTTTATTTTTATTTTTAATGGCCCGCCGAACCGATCCGCGAACTGGGACCGGTTCGACTGATTTTTCACCGGTTTTGATCGGTTCCAGGCGGGTCGAGTCACCCCCGATTTTTTAGGGTAGTTCGGACCGGACCAACTGCCGGTCACCGGTCGAACCGGCCGGTCCGGTCCGATTTTGAAAATATTGATTCTTACGCATATCCATTGAAACATATTTTCGATCTGAAGATAATATTGATTATTGAATATGCATGCCTCCTTCTTTTCCTCCCTCCAATTCAACCACTAGATCAATATTAACATGAAAGAATTGTGTGTTCATTTTTTTGATGAGTTTTTGGCTGAAAATAAATTTTAGTGAATAACATATAAAAATCGAATAGTTTATACAATAAAGTATAAATAGAAAAAGAATTGTAAAAAAAGAGTATAAAAACGGATTTAAATCAATGAAGAAGGTGTTTTCCCCTTAATAATACATAGTGAATGTTCTAAAATTCAGGAAACTATGGCGAAATCTAATTATTATTCGCCACATCAACGCGTTGGGAGTTGGCCCCGATACAGAATTATAGGCTGGTGTTGGCAGATAGGTGTTAGGAATAAAGACACATGAAACATGAGGGACCCATTCAAGGAGACCAATTTCCATTAGTATTTTCAACGATGAAATATGATCTCCACCTGTAATTTGTTGATGTATGTTGACAAATTCAACAAATAAGGCTCCAGATTACAGTCCTATTTAATCACCGTTGATAACTAAAAAGAAAAAAAAAACAAAAAAAAAGGAAGGGTTAATTGTGGTCATCCCCAATCCTATGAAATATTTTGCACTTTGTCTTCCAACTGTAATAAGAAAGCAAAAATAGCCCTTTGGAAATTGAAAATGTACGAAAGCACCCCTCGTGCTGATTTCAACAAATAAAAGGAGAATACTTTTATCACATTCGTACACGTATAACTCGTTCATGACCCTGAAAACTGACATTTGTCAAGATTTGATGGAGTATTCCCCTTTTATATGCTTGCCTGCAAAGGTTAGCGCCAGTTAAGATCCTCTATTGCATAATTATGTTACATCTTCTATTATACTCATCAATACACATCACATATATTGGCGAGCGATTGAGATAAGGAAAGAGAATTTTCCATATCATCAGTTTTTCTCTTTTCTTATCTCGATCGCTCAATATCAATATACGTGGCGTATATTGATGAATGTAATATAAAATATAATGCAATTATGCAATAGATAATTAGAATTGGGTTGGGCCACAGTATAAAACACTCCATAGGTTACCAACGTAATTGCAATTAACTAACCCTAAAAGGAACGGGCTTTGCCTATTCGGCCCAACTCATATCTTGCTCATCTTATTGCAATACAGGTGGCAAACTGGTTCGTGGGCCGTATCTGGTTTGCATTGGATCCCGCAGTTTGGATCTTTAATTTTTTTGAGGTTGATCTAGGCTGCATTCATAATTTCCAAAATGGAGAAGTTTGTTTCTGGAACAACAACAGAGCCAAGGGAGACTGGAGGGGTGGTCGTCCCTCCCCTTTTAAGTTCATATTAAGCTAAAATTATATATATTTTTATGAAAATTTTAAAATTCATTCATTCAAATCATAAAAATTCTTTTAATATTTTATAAAAATTTAACTTCGCTCCCCAAATAAGAATTTTAGACTCCATCCCTGTTTGGAACCATATATATCCAACCAAAAGCAAAAGAAGATATTTTAGAAATTTTTGATTTTGGGATTTTTCTTAAGGTAATAATTTTGATTCAAAGTATGCATACAAACGTCAATCCTATGTCTGCTTGCGGAAAGATGGTAATATATAGACCAACTTTTTTTCATATAAGTTCTCCGTCTCATTCTAAACATGTCTCATCAACTTCTGATATCATGTTATACTGAATCTAAAATGACTTATTTTACGATTAAGTGCCGTAATTTAACAATTCAATTTTATTCTAGTTTAGCTAAGAACATTGTATTCAAACATTAAGTACACAGTTATACTTGAAAGGTAGAGCTTTACATAAAAGTGACCTGATTCGACGCAAACTTGAATCGAAGTAAAATGACCTATCTTTGGTTAGTAGTTCAATTTGTGTATGATGGCGCTTTCCTGTGACAAATAAATATGTTGCATCATCACATTATAAGTGTGATGGTTTTTGCTCTCTTTTTTTGTCCTAATTGCAGTTGGTAGTGATTGAAAATCACATGTTCAAACCCCACACCCATTACTGTTAGAAATTAGCTGTCTCGCCAAAGGTGATTTGGATTAGGACAAGCTCGTCTACCAGCAATTTATAAACAAACATGTGAAGGTATAGAGTAGACAAGAAAAATTTTATGACTGATACCCTATATTAAAAGAGTTTAGAAATTTGATCAGTTTATAAATTATTTTTTCTCTGTCAACTTGTGACGTATTTTTTATGAAGAGCAAAATTTTTTACCTGTCATTGCACTATATCTTTAGGTTCACGCGCGACAATCATACACCTCGAATTTAGAATACCTTATATTTAAAAATTTATCATATTTGATTTAATTATTGAGCTGAATTGATAAATGGTTGGCTAAATTTTTCTCTCCTTCTCTACAGCATGAAAACACAGAAAACACAATTACAGAAAATGTCGAGTGGAGAGGAGACATAGACCCGTATATATAAAACCTAGATAATCCTTCTATCACGAGTTTTTTAGGATGGACTTCCATCAACAATCAATCCAAATTTGCTAAAATCAAAACTTTAACAATAGTGGTCGATAAATCAAGCCTTAGAAGTCAATTGGTTCCATTAATTGTATTAATTTAACTCATTTTATTTTATTAGAAACCAAAAATTTAATTAATAGAAGTCCAAATTGAAATAAATTTCCAACATATCTTACCAGTTGGACCTCCATATCTGACACCAAATTTAGACATTAACCATAGTTATCACCCCGACCACCAATACGTCTTGTCGAGCTTGACGAAATCCCTCAGTCAAATTTATTATTTTACTAATTTCAACGAAATAATTTCAATTTATACCACCACAACCATAACCAGGCATCACTATTTATAATCCGATATCACCATTATTTTTTATTGAAATTGACTTCATTTATACCTTTTACATATTGAACCATCAAGACCATGCAAATTTCATCTCAAAATCTGGCCAAAAACACAAAAATCACAACTCACAATTACGTCTTGTTTTGATAAAAAATGAATTTTGTTAAACTTATACATATTTCAAGGGTATTTGTAAATTTTAAAATAATAAGAATTAATTTGTAATTATATTATATTTTAAGAGATGCAGACATAATTTATTCTAAATTTAATGACAATATTTGAGAATATAATAAATATTAATTGAGAGTTGAAAATTTGGGTTTGCTTCCGATTGCGAGAAATTTATGGCCTTTCTACTTAATTGCAGGTTGATTGTTCAATTGCGACTTTTCTTTTTGCCAAACTTGTGAAAAATCACTTAACTTGTTGATTAAGTTAATAATCACTTGCACGAGAAGGAAGAGTTTAAGCTATAATGTTAAACGAAGCTATGAATGGAGAATTAAGCAATAGCATATTACAACTGTCAATTTGGCCGTTAAATTCCTCCATATCCTTTGGGCAGAGATCTACTACATCCAATAGTTCCGTCAACCAGTGCGTTCATTTTATCATTATTTTTATTTTTAAAATTATTTTTCATAGTATTTGTAAAAATATCGAAATATTTGTAACTTATGTAACATTCAAACATTTCTGTGCCACGTCAAAAGGCCCGTTTGGATAGATTTATAAAGAAAAGTGTTTCTCGAGTTGTGTTTTTTATAATAATTTTTTTTTCTTTTTGTAAATCAAGTAGTTTTACGGTCGGATGCAATAATTAAAAATATTTTTAAACAATATTTTTATTTCTAAATAACTTATAAAAAATGACTCTTGGACTTTTTTTTTGCTTTTGTTTTGTTTTTTTTTATTTTTTTCGAGAGAAGCTTATCCCAACATAATTTTTATTTTTTCACTAAAATGTTTTTTTTTTTAAATTGCTTTTTCTTTTCTGAAAAAAAAAAAAACTCATCTAAACGGGCTTGAAGTTGGATTGATTAATAAAATTGACGAGACAAAGTATGTTTAGCCAACTAATCATAGAGATTGGAGATTAATTTTACTAGTGAATGAAATCAGATTCAAAATTTTAGATTTATTTAAAATGTTTTCCCATAATATAAACATTAAAAAAAATCAAAAATATAAATTCAACTACTTATTCATCAAAACTAAATCTCTAACTTATATGATTTTAGATATATAGACTGTAAACTAATATAATATTTTCCCGAAAACAAAAGCAATTGGAGCACAACAATTAATTAAGCTTTTAGCACAAGATGACAAATAAATTATATGAAACTTTAGGGATAGGGAAAGAAAGTAATTAGGCAAAGAAAGGAGTATCAAGATACAATTAAAGCATCTTTAGTTCCTTACGTGGTCAACAATAATAGTATTGAAACCAAACGAAAGAATTTTTTTCAGAAAGAAATCTCTCTTTTCCTTCGTATTTTTAAACAAGTCAAAGTTAGGGATATTTATGCTAAATTGTGCTTTGTGTGTGATCCACCAACAATAATATATTATAGTTGATGAGGCTTAGTTAAATTAAAGCTGATGCTCCAAATTTATAAAGTTTTGGCTTCGATTTTTTATCAAAATGTGTGGGATTTTATTTTTAATTTAATTGCAATTTGTAAATTATATTTTAAGAATAATTTTTTTTTGTTTTATTATGACAAAATAATTTGAGTTATAATACACTGGCAACGTCGCACACTCTACGTATGTGAAAATATAAAAAATATATATTTTAATTTAATACTTAAATTTTTTTTAGGATGAAAATATAAATATATTATTAAATTTCTTTTATAAGAATACTTTGTTAAGAATTATTTGAAATATTTTATTAAATTATAATAATTTAAAAATAAAATAATTATATAAAATAAAATTACATGATAGAAAATAAACACAAAAAGAAAAAAAAACCAAGTAATTGTAATTAGATAAAGTGATTTGTGAGATGAGAACATAAATTTTTTAATTTGGATATAATATAACAATATTGACCTTTTTATTTGCTTATTTATTGTATATGTTTACTAATTAAAAGTGTAAAATTGACACATCAATATTTGATATCCGAATTGAATTGATTTCATGTAAATTTTTAATTTTACTCATAATTTTATATATCTCTATTTATTCCATATAAAATTAAAGAATAAATTTTATAAAATTACATAAATAACTACTATTTATGAGATAAAAATAATTTTTATTTTATAATAGTATAGATTAATTGTCGACTAGAATTGAATAAAATGCAATCTTAAAAACAAGCAGCTAAAATACATTAACTATTCTAATTGACAAAAAAAAAAAAACTATTCTAATTGACACGGGCTGACGTGGCCCAATAAAAAGGAAAGACCACCTAAATTTGATTGTAGACTCTCACATACGATCCCAAACACCCACACACAAAATTGACAACATTAGCAACATCAAGTGGGCCCCAAGCGACCTTTGGACCCCACCAACAAAGCTGCAAATGGGCCCACATCAAGAGAAAGACACAATAAAAAGAAAAAGAATATGCTTTGCTCTTCTCCGCAAACATCCTGTCTTGAAATTAAAATTTAAAAATATTTTGGTAAACATACGAATCGGTGTTTGTTCTGACTTCTGATGATTAGTGTCGCCATTAGTCCATCGTTATCTCTATGCCCTTCCGTGTCATTCTTTGAAACCTTCGCTGGCTTTTTTTTTTTTTCCCTAATCGTCTTTCTACCTCCTCTGACCATCTTTCAAGAACTTGCAGATTGATCATGGAGTTTTTTCAAGAAACAACTTTTACTGTTTTTCTTGCTCTTATTTTAACTTTTCTTGCTGCAAAGGTTGTGTCTTTTGCAGTTTCTAACACTAGTACTGATGGGAATGCTATTGTTTCTTCTGTTGATGAACGTGTAGTTGCAAAAGAGGCGATTGTGGATAATGGGTTGAGAGTTAAGAGCAAAAAAAGCAAGAAGAGAGTGAAGTTTGTTGATGATGTTGTGATCAGGAGGGTTGATCTTTATAAAGGTTCTGAGAGTATTGTATCGTCAGATGATGTGGAGTCTGTGGGAGAAGCGAACGTTCAAGAAAAGATTGTAGATGAAAAATCTGGGGAGAGGGTTTGTCAAGAAAGTGGATTAATTGAAGATTCGGGAGAGAAAATTGCTAAAGAACAGTGTTTTGATGTAAGGGAGGTGCATAATGATGATGCCCGAGATAAAGGGTCTGCAGAAGTTAAAATGGTGATTGAGACAGAGTGTGATGATGATAAAATATATGGGGATTTTAGTGGAAAGGAGAAGAATTTGGTCACAAGTGAGCCCACGAGTGTAATTGTTGAAGAGCAGAAGAATGAAGTGGTTTTGCAGAATGATGATGTGAAAATTGATCAAAATGTAGGCAACAGTGTAGTGGGTACTGGAGAGAATCAGGGATCAATTACAGGGGATGTGGAGGAGGAGGAACGAAAAGTAAGCGATGAGAGTGTTGATGTTGAAGATGATGATTGGGAGGGAATAGAGCGGAGTGAGTTGGAAAAAGTCTTTGCAGAGGCTGTTAATTACATGGAGTATGGTGGGAAGAACAAAGAAGATGATCATTTGGCGAAATTGAGTAGTGATGTGCAGTTGCAGTTGTATGGACTCCATAAGGTTGCTGTTGAAGGACCTTGCCACGAGCCTCAACCAATGGCACTCAAGGTTTCGGCTCGTGCGAAATGGTATTCGATCTTTTTGTTGATACGTATTTGTTTCGATCAATTTTTGGTATTCGTGTTCTTGAACACTTTTTGTTTTTGTAATTTGAATTCTGATTGGTCTTTAAGACGTGGTGATAAAATTCATCTGATATATACAATTCCAAGTGAAAATCTAATAGAAACTCTGAGCAACCTAAGAGATATCTAGGATAGTTGGTATCCAATAGATAACCGCAATTCTATTTTCTAGTGGAAAAATGAAATCGGGAAGGGTTCGAGTGATTTTATTACTTAAAAACACATTACGAAATGAAGAATATTGTTAGAATCTTAAAAAGATAAACATTAGAGCAAAATGAACCGTAGGTGATGTCGGGGTATAGTTTGATTGCTAGTTATATAACAGGGTTGAATAGGTGCTATATGTGAGTGATGGGGGGCACTAATTCAATTGTGCAAGGAATGCGTGGCAAAAGCTGGGAAGCATGAGCCAGGAGGTGGCTATGGAGCAGTATATTAAAGTCCTCTCAGATAGCGTACCGGAGTGGACTCACAATTATTCTGCTGTAAGATCGTCCTTGCTTGTAGAGTACTAGTTGAAACTGTTTTATGTACTCATTTGACGTAATTAAATATCTTGCTAATGGAACTGTTTTTCAGGATGATGATATTCAGGGTTCTCCCAAGGTGGAAACAGAAGGTACAATACCTGTTCCAGAATACGAGAGGTTGGTGAATGTTTTTCGTTTCTTGCTTTGTTAATCATTTTAACTCCAACCTACATTTCAAATCCATTTCAAGATATCCAAGTTCTTGTGTGCTAGCAGTTCTATTCCCTTGCAGGAAATTGGAGTTGAGTGCCACTCCCGTCAGTGATTCTAGCACGGGCCATAGTTCTGTAGAGAAGGTGACTGCTGACTCGGTCTCTAATTCACATTGCACCATAATATCTGACAGCTTTTAACCATAATGTTAACTTGAAACTGCCGCATATAATGCTTGGCTATGAGCTAATATGGAAGGTGATATTGCTGGTGTTTTGAATTTTGTCAAAAATTCTGATGTGTCAACTTGGTGTTAAATGACAAAAATTATCCCGTTCAAGTCTCTATAGAGAGAGACTATTAGGAAATTCTATCTCCCTGCTTATAAATTTTCCTTTGCCTATTAGTTTTATTAGCCTTTTTCCTAAGAAGTATGCTGCCCTTCTAGGATTTTTATGTTTCCTTCGAAGTTCAGTGTAGCACTTTTATGCTTTTTTTCATTTCGTGAACTGTAAGGCCCCTTTTGATTTGTTATAATACGTTGTAATACAATAAATAGTCCAATCTAAATTCCATATTTGATTCGTAATTTTATCATGTATTGAAATGCCTCAATCCATGATACCATGGATTGAAGTCATCATTTAAGCTGGATTCAGTCTTGGGGGGGGGGTGTTACTAAAAGAAGTTAGAATGTATTGTTAATATCCCAAAATTGAATTTACTAAATTGTCCTTGTTATAAAAAAAGTCAAAAACCAATGAAAAATAATTTTGAGGGCAAAATGGAACTTTTGCTATTAATCCAATATAATCCACAAAATCAAACGAGATTTATATATCATTGAAATTTGAGCCATGAACTGAATCCCACAAATCAAATATGGCATTTCAACTACAATTATCCAACCCACCAACCAACTCAATACTAAATATACATTTATCCAATCCACCCAATCAAAAGGGGCCTGGAGAAAGCTTTAAGTTCTTCTATATTTATCTGAAAATGCTGTTTTGCAAAGGAAGTAGGTGAAATATCTTTTTACACCAAACCGAAAAATGGGGTGTAACTAACTTTTCGTGCTAATCTTCGTTTCTTATGATAATGTCGAGAACAATCTGATCTACTTTCTGGATGTAGCTCAGATTTGCATTTGGATTGCCTATGATAGGAATGGCATGTCAACCTTACAAAATCACATTGTAATGAATTAAGTCGAGTTATTAACTCCAAAAAGTCTTGATGTCACACTGCAACAGTGTATCTTATCTGAAATAGGCATCATAGGTTGGCATAGTTCGGCACGAATTTATTAAAAGTGCAAGAAATTAATGGCAGGTTAATTTAGATTTTCGCCTTTTAATTTTATATCCCTATCACCTCATGAATGTTCTATAGCTTTGTAGCTAAGATGTGTGTCTCTCTCTCTCAATGCTGTAAAATGGCGGACTTTGATCTTCATTTAATGCGAGTTTAGAATACGTTCGTTAATCTGTTTCTGATATTTTAATCATACTGTTGCTTTTGCTTGGTAAAGTTTACGATTAAATTCCTTCACTGTTTTGGTTTTTGCTAATAAGAAGGCTGTTTTTTTTTCCACATTTCCTTGTTATAGCAGGATGATATGTTATAGCTGGCTAAAGATACCGATATCATCTCTTTCCTAGTTGCTTCTTCTGGTGTAACTTTTAGTGTAATTTTTCGATCCCTTCGACTTTATATAGTTATTTTTTTATCTTTCTCTAAAGAACTTTGCTGCAACTGTATTTTTCCTCTAGAATGTAACTATTTTGCAGTAAGAATGAATTTTAGATCAGTGTTTATTGAGTAATTTGATAGCTTTTTATAGATGGTTTCAAATGTTGAAAGTAACATCAATTCATCATATTTTTTTCATACTTCAGGATTTACTGCTGGAGCCAAGTTAGGGGTGTGCTGAAAAAAGATTGCTGTTAATTATGCAAAATTGCAATAAATATTGCTAATTATTTTATTATTTAAGGTTTGTTTTCGATTTTATGCATGTCAAGTGCAATGTATCTATATATATATATTGGCATCGGTTGCTGCTATTTGTATACTACTTGTTTTTCAGTTTAAATTCTAATGTTTATTATGTCCTTTATGTGAATATTGCAAGTATTGTGAAAAGCTGTGTTAATATTAAGTTCCAGCCCGGTTTGGTCGAACCAATGGAAAATTGAATCGGTATTAGTCACACCTGATTTGGTTGAATCGGTGTTAATCACGTGGTAAATGATTGATCACTCTCCTCAAATGATCCAATAGACTCTTAGAAATTCTCTCGTAAAGTGATTTAAAATCGCCATCATATTGAGGGGTACTTTTTGTTATTTTAAAACTTTGTGGTCACAAAAATAAGGTAATTTGGTAGCTATTTCAAAACTTTTTGTTTGATTTCTTCCAATTCTCTTTCGATCTTAATATCTTCACATTTTAATTGTAGTATCAGGTGAATTTTAAATTTATTTCAATTATCCTTGGAACATTAGTGAATATAAATGCATCCAATTGAGAAGCTTGTACTTTTCATGCAAAATTATAGAATCATTTGCAAGTTTGATATAGAATTTTGAAAATAATTAAAATTAATCCCAAAATTTAATTGTAGTTAGCACTTGATCCAAAAAAATGAGAAATGGGCAAACATAAGGTAAAATATCAATCGTAAAATATTTCTGCAAATAATGATAATATACATGGAAAACATGTATGAAGTTGAGACGTTTTCAATTGATTCAGAAAGTGAATGAGATTAATTGAAAAATTCAATATAATGCGAGTACGCATTTGGTTAAATGTCAAGTGACAAAGGCGATTGTAGAAAATACTTAAAATAGCAACAACAAAAAAATCCTAAAATTAGGTCTCTCATAATTGATTCTGAAACTTGTTTGTGGTATTTCAGTAATCTCAACTACACATATAAAACTATTTGACTTATCACGACTCGAATTCTAAATCCGCAAAAGTGGGATATAACAAGCATTAGAGATGATGTTGGGGAATTTCAATTAATAAATTCATAAATACAAAATCAAACAAGCTTACAATGAACTCTACATACGATTG
The DNA here is from genome assembly GCA_026212405.1 of Petrea volubilis. Taxonomy (NCBI): domain Eukaryota; kingdom Viridiplantae; phylum Streptophyta; class Magnoliopsida; order Lamiales; family Verbenaceae; genus Petrea; species Petrea volubilis. The sequence goes on from CM047884.1 coordinate 10,120,443, forward strand.
AAATTTACATCTTATAGTCGAAATTTGAAATCCTAAATAAAACGCACATGTCCTTAAAAGTATTTAATAAAGCTAATTGCCAGTATGGTATTTTTCTCTTTTTCTATGTGAAGGAAGACTAATGGTATCAATTATCAATACCAATAAACAAACATGAGAGTTTTGAGCAACCCCAAGTTTGATCATGCATATAGTATTATTTTTGAAGTGCCATGACATGGAGACCACAACTATCTAGCCATACATACATCCTTAGCCTTCACTTTGTCAATTCATAATAATCAAAACCTCAACTTTCCAATACAACAATGGCTTCCAAGAAGGATAAATCTTTATCCAGCAGAAAAGAAGCCATTGGCAAAAGGCCATGGTCCCAACAACTACTCAACTTAGTCGCCATAAGACCAGACTTGCTCCGGCAAAAGGCTTATGCTGACACCACCAAGTCATGGACATACTCGACGAGCCGATATTGCAACATCACTAAACAGCCCCGATGGCCTCTGCTTTATGATCTACAGGGTGACAACAAATGGTGTTCTACAAGCAAGATTCGCCCGCATTTGATCAACATTTCTAGCCCGGCCCAAATGCTCTATACTCGTATGCAAGGTGAATGCGTGTGGATCAAACACAACTTTGATACAATCGATCCATATGATGCCCAGAAGCAATCCATGCGGTTCGCTAATGTCACTGGCTTAATTGAAGGTAAATTTTATGCTCTGAGTTTGCAGCGAGCTCTCGCTGTTATGGAAGAGGTTGAATTGCCCCTTGTTATAATGGCTATAGGAAAAAAAAGGGCTGCCCCTTGTGCGGATGCAAGGTACTTCAAAGAATATTTACTTGAATCAAACGGGGAGATCTTGCTGGTTTTATTTATTTATCGAAAAACATTATCTGTTGTGGACCAAGTTGAGGTTTTTAAGCTACATTTTACTAATCTCACTTGCATTAAGCTTGAAAGCCTTCAAGAGAGGGCATTGTTCTTGGAGAATGAGTGTTGTATTTGGGTCAATTCGGGCCAAGTTCGATGTAGGGAAAATTGTGTATACTTCACTCAGGGTGCAAATAACGAGGAGTGGTGCAGATATGATATGAAAAGTGGCTGCATTTCACCACATCCCGTCCCTGGAATGAGTCTATGTTAGAAGAATAACTATGATTACTTGATCAAGCTATGGTGGTATTATTTCTTTTTTCTAACTATATATATTTAGAATATAAAGCGAGTTAGATGAGTCTAGCCTGGACCGGGAATTAGATTTAATAACATTTTCGAGGGATGGATCTCAAGCTTTCGCGAAACCACCCAATTGCCTTTAAAACCTAGAATTACTACGTAAACTTACATTCAAAAAGGGGTGTCGGTGTCATTTATGAAAGTTTTGAATGTAACTAACCCTTATTTATAATGATATAGCTCAATTGAAAAAAAAAAAAAAAAAAACTAAGAACTTCTCAACGTACATGACGCCTAACACCCTTATAAAATCCTAGTTTAAACTGTAAACATTCGAAATAATAATATTGAAATCTGAATAAACGGAAGTAACAAGAATGATTAATTAAGAGACTGAATTACAACAAAAATGATCAAGTAAGTATTGTTATTCTTCTAACATAGGTTCATTCCAAGGTGAGGATGTAGCTACAAGAAAACACCCCCTTCACTAATGAAAATTTTGTGACGAAGAGATTCTGTTACATATTTAAGGAATTTGTAATGGATTAGTAGCGGAACTCAATATAAATAAAACTAAATAAACAAACAGTGACAATGCATTTACCAATGGAATTTTTATAAACTAAATCCACAAAAAATAAATTTATAGCGTATTGATTCGTCATTAAAGGGTGTACATTCTTGTAGATGCCAATCCAGGTGAAATGCAGCCACTTTCCATATCATATCTGCACCACTCTGCATTATCTGCACTCTGGCTGAAGTATACACAGTTTCCCCTGCAGCCCACTTGGCTCGAATCGACCCAAATACAACACTCATTTTCCAAGAACAGTGCCCTTTCTTGAAGACTTTCAAGCTTAATCCAAGTGAGATTGTCAAAATGCAGCCTGAAAACCTCCACTTGGTCCACAACAGATAATGTTCTTTTATAAATTATGAAAACAAGCAAGATTTCGCCATTCGATTCAAGCAAGTATTCTTTGAAGTACCTAGCATCCACACAAGGAACCGCCCTGTTTTTGCCTATTGCTGTTATAACAAGGCGCGAATTGACCTCCTCCATACCAGCTAGAGCTCCCTGCAAACTCACAGCATAAAATTTGCCTTCAAAGCCGGTGACATTAGTGAACCGCATGGATTGCTTCTTCGCTTCATACGTAACGATTGTATCAAAGTTCTGTTTGATCCACACGTATTCATCTTGAACAAGACAATAGAGCACGAGGCCGGGCTAGAAATGCCAATCAACACAACAGCCGCACTGTTGAGAAGTCCTGGACCAAACGAGCAAGACAACACAGAAAATTTGAAGGAAATACTGACATCCCAACTATGAGAGGTCCAACAAATCCTTGTTGCAACATCGAACATCTGAAGATTGGATGGGTGGGGCCCTCGAGTTACGAGTGAACCATGGGAGTAGCCCACAAAATGTCCTCTTGGGTTATCCCAGAATTGGGGTGGTGACGATCTGTGGATATAGTACCACCATTGATAGGGTTCGACTTGAGTGCGAAAATAAATGTTGATGAAATGGGAGTGTCTTGCTTAAAGAACACCATTTGGAACCCTCTAGATCATAATGTTGAGGCCATCAGGGCTGCTTACCGATGTTGCAATATCGGCTTGTTGAGGCTATCCATGACTTGGTGGTGCCAGGATAACTCATTTGGTGCGGCAAGTTTGGTTTTCTAGCAAGTTGAGTAGTTGCTGTGGAAGATTAGGCCATGGCCTTTTGCCAATAGCCTCTTTTCTTGTGGACAAAGATTTGTCCTTGTTTGAAGCCATTTTTGTTGAAAAGTTGATCTTTACATTATGAGGGCTAGACATGAGTTGACTAAGTGAAGGCCTGATGTAGGAGTGTATTATAATAGCTAGATAGTTGTGGCCTCCAAGTTCTATCAGTTTAAAAATAATGCCATATGCATAATGGAACTTGGGGGTTACTCAATATGCTCATATTTTCTATTGGTTTTGATGATTGATGCAGTTAGGCTTTCTTAACATAGAAAAAGATGGAGAAAAAGCAAGCTAGTCAAAACCAAAATAAGGCTACAAGTGGTAACGGTAGCACAATTAGCTACTATGCATTAATTCAAGCGATTAGGTGCGAAAGCGCATAACAAGATCCTTGCTCACATGTCAAAATATTTTTGAACTAAGCTTCATTCATTTCCAGGTAGGGCAAATCCCACATTTGGTCCCTAAAGTTCCACGAATAACCATTTTAGTCCCTAATATTTTAAAAAAGATCCTTCTAATCTTGAAAAGTTTAATTATGGTTCCGCATTAGTGCTCCCTAATTTTATTCCATTGCATTTTTGCCAAACTTTTCGACGCGTGAGTTGCACGTGTCATAAATTCAGGGTAAATATATCCATTAAAGTTTTATTTGAAGGGCAAACGCACCAATTATCTACTTCGAATACTTTATCGTTATAATATTTGTTCACATATTCAATAATCCGCAATTTACTTATATTCACTATTCATAATGGATAAATAATATACGAAAAATATGTTAATGCATTAAAAGTTTCATGCATTTCTAATATAATATTTGATATGTTTCACGCTATGTGTCAGCAGATAAGGGCATGTGGTGCCCAATCGCTCCACCGGAGTCGGTAGATAATGCTCGATGACGGTTGTCCTGACTAGGGACGAGCTCGACGAGCCCTCGGCACATCACAACAACCAAGGCTTAGAGCTAAGGCTCCTTGAGAGTCCAACCAAGAAGCTAATGTTGAGGATACCACGTTAGGAAACTCTCCTTGAGGTCTTGGCAAAACCACTTGCTCGAAGTAGGCCCCCCCCCTCCACCCCCAACTATGATAGTTTGACAATAATAACTGTCTCCGTATAGAGACCACATAGCCCGTACAAAAGCCAATTCCACTACCATTACCAGAGGAAACAATCAGATATCACCTCATATGGGAGCGCCACCTCAACCCTAGCCCGGCACAACTCACACTCTACCTATCAATAACAAGTACATTAACTAATCACTTGTACGTCATCCACTTCTACCGACTTAATACACTTATATTGCCTTTTATCTTTTGCTCGATAGCCGTCACTACTTAACCATCGGAGGATTTCGCCGGAGACACTTTTGGTGAGCTCATGTGTATTCATTGTCTTAACAGGTTAACGGCCTATCCAACAACTTACCCGATCCAGCTTACTTTCTACCCAAGGATGTGGATTCAATGTGGAAACATCAATATTTTTTTAAAAAAAGTAAATGATGTAAATGTTTATTTGTGCAACATTCAAGTTCTGTTCAATAATAGAACAACATGATTTCAAGTCTATATTATTATTAGAGTATAATTTATAAAACCCTATGCGTTATTTTTAATTATTATAAAAAATCCCTGTGTTAAAAAAAATTATTTAAAACCCCTCATGTTTCTAAAAATTGATACACCACCTCTTAGGTCCCTTTTTTAAAAAAAATTACTAGGAATTTCCAATTTTATCCCTTATCAAATAATTGAAGAATACCAATATTTCATCATTTTAGAAGACAGAAAACCTCAGTCTTATATGAAAGAAGGAAAAATCTCTTTGAACCCCAAAAAATCCTAACCTTCAAAATTTCTCACTCATTCATGGTCGATTTGCAAGAAAACGAAAGTTGTGGCAGTGTTCTTGACAAAGGCTAGCATGGGGATGTGATTTTTTCAGCCTTCAACAAAGTTTTTTAGGTCAAATTGTTTTTCCCCTTTCATTTGTTGTTTCAATCAATTTTTTCTTTTTTTTTTTTGTGTAAATGGGTTTTTACATTCAGCCTTCTTTGAGTATTTGTTATTTTCTTGGTTGCTCTAGTGCAAATTTTTATGTTTGTTTGTAACAATACATTTTGAGGTTACAACTTCACATTACATTGTCTACTCTCATGAATTGAGAGAATTGGGATCTTGGTTCGGATTCAAAAAAGAAGAAAGAATGGGTTTCTCCCTTGGTTTTTGCCGTCACTCCTTGTTGTTGTTTTTTGGTTAAATGAAATAAGTAACTATTGGTTTCTACTTTCACTCCTTTTTGGTTTTTGTTCTCATTCTTTTAGAATGATTTTCTATGCATAGCCTTAACTTTTGGGTGGTTATGAAATTTTTATGTTTTTTGAATGGTTATTGTAAGTGTTAACTTTTAGAATGATTTTCTATGCATAGCCTTGAATTAACTTTTAGAATGTTTTTATAGAATAAGTTAACTTTAGAATAATAGCATGCTTTTATGAAATTGTAAGTGTTTTCTCAGTTGAGCCTTGTTGCTAATTCTAAGTGCTTATAGGCAAGAACTTGTTGATAATTTGCAATGTCAAAAGACCATTCAAAGTCACAAGAGCCTTCAATGTCAGAAGAGTACCTTGTAACACAAGATGAACCTGTCATCACACAAGAGCATAATGATATCAGAAGAAAGAAAGCTAATGACAAAGATTCAGGCGAAGAAAGCAGGTATGGAAAAGTTTGAAGGTCAAATATGTCCAAATATATTGAAAAAGATAAATAAGCAAATGGAGTTAGCTAGGCATTGTATGGTTAGATGGTGTGGAAAAAGTGAGCTGGAAGTTGATTACGGCGAGGACAAATTTATCGTGAAATTGGATAGATGAACATGCACTTGTGGCATGACCCAGCTTTGTGGGTATCTTTGCAATCATGCTTGTGCAACTATATCTTCATTAAGGCACAAGGTTGAAGATTATGTACATGAATGGTACAAGAAAAGTAGTTACTTGAATATATATGCCCACACAATACATGTAATGCTGGGTAGAAAACAATACATTCAAACTTAGTGGGAACCAATGGGAGCACCTGTTTACATTAAAAAGTGGGAAGACCAAAAAAGCTTAGGAGAAAGGGGCGATTATTGCATTTTTGGTCCATTATAGTGGCGTGTTTTTACATTTAGGACACTTCTCTTGACCACTGACAAAACTGGTACACATAGTTTAAAAATTTTTGCAATTTTAGGACATTTGCTGGATTTTGGCCAAAATTTGCCACCTCAACACCGGAAAAGTGTTAGTTGGCTAATTTTGCTTACGTGGAAGTCCTAGTTGGCCAATTTTACTGATGTGGATGATGAGTGTGCAAACTCAAAAATTCTTATTTTAAAAAGGAGTCAATCAAACTCGAGTGCTTTAAGGGTAAAACTTTAAGCCCACCTCTCAAACCACTTTGACACACATAGTTATCGTTGCTTATATTGCTATAACTTATACTTTAAATGTTTCAAATCTCTAAGTTCAATTCTTAAAATTTATTAATCTAATTTTAATATTTTAAATTCAATTAATTTTTTTGCAAAAGAAGTCATATAAAATTATATATTATTTTTTAAAAATACTTTTTTTCACAAATTCTTTTTAAAAAATATAATTTTTTTCAAAAATTCTTTTTATAAATTTATATATATATGTGTGTGTGTGTGTGTGTGTGTGTGTGTGTTGGGGGGGGGGGGAGGGGTAAACTAAATTCTTTTAATACATATAAAATTATAAATGCTTTTTAAAAATATAATTTTTTCACAAATTCTTTTTATAAATTTATATATGTGTGTGTGTGTGTGTGTGTGTGTTGGGGGGTGAACTAAATTCTTTTAATACATATAAAAATTTATAAAAAAATTATGTTTATAAATTCTTTTTGTCTATATATATATATATATATATATATCTGTGTGTGTGTAAAATTCTTTTAATACATATAAATTTATAAATGCTTGTTAAAAATATAATTTTTGTGACAAATTCTTTTTATAATTTTTTATATATATACATGTATGTGTTTGTAAACTAAATTCTTTTAATAAATTCAAAAATTTATATTTATAAAATAAATATAATTTGTCATAAATTCTTTAAAAAGAATTTTTGTATTTATTAAAAGAATTTATGACAAAGAATTTGAATTCTTTATTAGTTCTTTTCATATATATTTGAAATATTTATAAAAAGAATCTATGACAAATTATATTTATTTTATAAATATAAATTCTTTATATAATTTTTTGTATTTATTAAAAGAAATTAGTTTACACACACATACATGTATATACATAAAAAATTATAAAAAGAATTTGTGAAAACAAATTATATTTTTAAAAAGCATTTATAATTTTATATGTATTAAAAGAATTTTACACACACACACACACACACACACACATATATATATATATATACAAAAAGAATTTATAAACATAAATGTTTTTATAAATTAAATTTTATATGTATTAAAAGAATTTAGTTTGCACCCCCTCCCCCCCCCCCCACACATGTATATATATAAATTTATAAAAAGAATTTGTGAAAAAATGTATTTTTAAAAAATAATTTATAATTTTGTATGAATTCTTTTGAAAAAAAATTAATTGAATGTAAAATATTAAAATTAGATTAATAAATTTTAAGAATTGAACTTAGAGATGTGAAACAGTTAAAGTATAAGTTATAGCAATATAAACAATACTAACTATGTGTGTCAAAGCGGTTTGAGAGGTAGGCTTAAAATTTTGCCCTCAAAGCACCCAGGTTCGACTCCTTAAAACAAGAATTTTTGAGTTTGCACACTCATCATCCACATCAGCAAAATTGGCCAACTAGGACTTTCACGTAAGCAAAATTAGCTAACTAACACTTTTCGGGTGCCAAGGAGGCAAATTTTAGCCAGAATCCGGCAAATGCCCTAACATTGCACAATTTTTTAAACTATGTGTACCAATTTTGCCAGTTGTCAAAAGAAATATCCTAAATGTGAAAACAGACCACTATAATGGACCAAAAATGCAATAATCCCGAAGAAAGGGGCCTAGTGAATTGGAGAGGGTCAGTACACGAAAAAGTCTAACACATACACTTGCAGCAAATGTCTTAAAGAAGGCCGTAACATAAAGGCATGCAAGAATGAACCTCATCCTCAATCCAAGTTTTTCAAAGTAAGATGAATCTAATTTTCAGCTTTCAGCTTATTTTGTTTTATTACATGCTTGTTTCAGTTTTTATGCTAATTCATTTCATGATTCACTCTTGTAGGATGATAGATCCTATGAAATAGCCCCTCAAACCATTGCATCGAGATCTGCTACAACTTCACAAATGGATACACAAATTGGAGACAACGAACGGGTAAAAAACTACTCAAGACATCTACCAATTGCTAATTTTCCAAACATATATAGTTTACCTTGCCAATTTTGTTGTAACTGGAAAATTGTAAAACCTTTTACAACAGCACGAGAGCCTCCTACAGCAACCTCAAGAACCCCTCTTCCATCCACTTCAAGAGATCTTCCTATGGCACCCTCAAGTGTGCAAGAGGCCAATCTACTACACATGCCACCAAAAAGAAAATGGTGAAAAAACCAACTGGATGAGGTTATTGCAAAGATTAAGGATAGACCCAAGGAGAAGAGAATGCCAAAGCCATGGAAGCCATGACTTTGAGATCCAAGTGCCATGGAAGCCATGGCTTTATTTCTGTCACTTGCCTTGATTTTTGTTGTTGGTGGCCATCCACTTTTGTTTTGTAGCAATTTAAGATTCCTAACATCTTTTGGTAATGGTAGGCGGTCCATGCTTAGTGGTGTCTATTTAATATCATTGTTGGTCTTTTGAATAGCATAAAGTCTACAATTTGCAATTTGTAATAGAATTGTTGGTCTTATCATACGATGGTGGGGTATTTTATGGAGTACTTCTTATTTGAATATGTTTGTTGTTCCTAAAAAATTTCAACTTATGTTTTTGTTTTCGTTTTTTGTTTTTTGTTTTTGTTTTCATTTTTTTTTTTTTTTTGGCATCCACACCCAACAAATATTCCGATTCAATTGCAAAGTTCTCATTATCAACTAATTAAAACACAAGGTTATACATAATAATATTGTATACTTAAGGGTATTATATGATATTTTTAAAATGTGAAAAATTCTGAGTTAAACCATAATTTCAATGCACATATTACTACTAATACCAATAAGATTGTAAATTGGAACAAAAAAACCTACTTGATTTTGTGTATCGTGTCTTGAAAAATGTATTGCTTACATAAAAATTAATTTTGATGTAGGGTTTTCATTGATAACTGTTTAAAACATAGGGTTATTACACTAATTATTATTTTAAACTTAGGTTAAAAGGGTAAATTTGCAGGCAAAAAAATACTAGCATACATGCATAATTGCCGCATGTAATACACACTATTGATTGAGGGTTTCTGTTGATAGTTTTCACATTACATAGGATCTTTTATACTAATTTTTACTTCATGGGATTTTTCGGTTTAATTAGAGATAACACAGGGATGCCTCATGATAAAAACCCTAATTATTATTAGGGTTAATTACATTTGGACCATACCTAAATATACGAAATTACAAATGTTCCCCAATGATTAAAATATTACATAAAATCACTTGGTAAATTTATTACAGTTAAGCTCCGTTTTGTTAGAGTTTTGTCCATTTTTTAGTGACGTCATCAAAATTTAAAATAAAATACCAATTATACCCTTATCCTTCATGTGGCACTTTTCTGTTCCAATGGATACCCTTCATAATATTTCTAATTTAAATAGGTGTTATTTTTTATAAAAAGAAAAAAGCAAAAATGCATCCAACATCTGACCAAATTGCATCCTCCTCTTCTCCAACAAGAATCCCACCATCTCCACTACTAAAAGCACAATCAATCACCCTTAACCACCACCATTCTACCCCTACACCCTTAATTCGACACCACCACCACTACCACTATCTAGAGAGAAGAGAGGATAGATTGAGAGGGATACGTGAGATAGAATCACCACGGTAGAAAGAGAGAGGCACCAAAATAGAGATGGAGCATGGCGACAAAGGCAACACCGAGTGAAACGGCTGAGTTCGGTGGTGTTGGGTTGATCGAACAATATTAGAAATTTGAGAGAGAGAGTGGGAGGAGATTGAGAGGATGAGAAAGAGAAAGAGGCGAGGAAGAACCATGGCGGTTACAATAGGGACGGTGACGGCGACGGCGAGGACGACGGTGGTTCACGCGCGAGAAAGAGATCTATCGACTGTGTATGTGTCTGTATGTGTGTGTGAGAAAGAGAGAAAGGGGGGGCGGGGGGAGGAAAAACAGAAAAAGGAATAACAAAGAAAGGATTTTTTAATATATACATATATATATATATATGTATAATTAAATATAAATTTATAATATTGTAAGATATGTTTTTTTTTTCAGATAGTCAAATATATTTTTTTAAATATTTAAATTTTGACAGAATATATACAAGAGTATATATAGTTTATATTTTTGTATGTCTTTTATATTTTATAATGATTTATATTATTTTTTTGAATATTATATATATGTATTTTTGTAGTATGTCATATTATATATATTTCTTATTTTAGTTATGATTAATTAAACTTGGACCCCATCTAAGTATGTGATATTACAACATGTTCGCCCATGGGTAAATCGGTCATTAAAATTTTTGTTTATTTTTATATTTTATTTTAAAAAATTTAACTATGGGCAAAACAAGTACTTCGCAAAAATATAGAATATTCTGTTAAAATTGACGGATCCTAACCGAGTGGGTGTAAACTGTAATTTATAAACCCCGCAAGAGGAGGTTAGTAATTTTTCAAACATGTTGGGACATTTTGTAATTATACCATCTAAAGTGGGGGCCAGATTGGATTAACCCCCTAACAAAGTGGGGGTTAACTGTAATTTATAAATTTATCAAATTGTTTTATTTAATTTTTCAACCATCAGGGGACATTTTGTAATTTTGTGTATTTAAGTGGGGTCCAAATATAATTAACCCTATTAATTACGAGACTGAATTACAACAAAAATGATCAAATAATCATATTATTCTTCTAACATAGGCTCATTCCAAGGGGTGAGATGTGGCTTCCAAAACCGGTAAAATGCAGCCACTTTCCATATCACATGTGCACCACTCCACATCATTTGCACTCTGAGTGAAGTATACACAGTTTCCCCTGCAACCAACTAGCCTTGAATTGACCCAAAAACAACACTCATTTTCTAAGAACAGTGCCCTTTCTTGAAGACTTTCAAGCTTAACCCAAGTGAGTCTAGGAAAATCTAGCCTAAAAACCTCAACTTGGTCCACAACAAATAATGTTTTTTGATACATAAGGAAAACCAGCAAGATTTCCCCATCTGATTCAAGTAAATGTTCTTTGAAGTACCTTGCATCCACACTAGGAATAGCCCTGTTTTTGCCTATAGCCGTTATAAGAAGGCGCGAATCAACCTCTTCCATGACAGCCAGAGCTCCCTGCAAACTCAATGCATAAAATTTCCCCGCACAACCAATGATATTAGTGAACTGCATAGATTGGTTCTTGGCATCATACGGGTCGATTGTATTGCACTCGTATTTGATCCACTCGTACTCGTATTTGATCCATGAGCGCTCTTTTTGACTGCTTTTGTAGACAACAAAAGCCGGACTAGGAACGCCCGTCACCACAACCATAGAATTCGAACTGGTGGCCGAAGAATTTTGCGCAACGAATTTAAAAGGAATATTGACATCCCATTGAGTAAGTTTCTCATGACCCCTCAATGAAACTTGGAAAATGTGAAAATCTGATGGATCAGGCCCCCGAGTCACGAGCGAACCACGGGAGCAGCCCACAAAATGTGGAAATGGCGTAAACCGGCGATAGGGCAACGAAACTCTGCTGAGATAGTACCATGAACGGTCGAATTCAGGGCTAAAGTAGATGTTGATGAAATGTGGGCGGGTCTTGCTTAAAGAACACCATCTGTTGGGACCGTCTAAATCGTGAAGTTGAGGCCATCGGGGATGTTTACTGCCGTTGCATCGCCTCGTTGGGGTTGTCAATGACTTGGTGGTGCCTGGATAGCTAATTTGTTGCAGTAAGTTTGGTTTTCTAGCAAGTAATTTGAGTACTTGTTGGGGAAGATTAGGCCACGGCCTTGTGCGAAAGGCCTTTCTTTTGGTTGACAAATATTTGTCCTTCGTTGAAGCCATAAGATAGATAGAAGGATGATGATATCTGTAGATAGTTTTTTTGGTCTGAGGGCTCCAAGCTTTTTATCAGCTTCGAAACAGTATATCAACTATTCGAACTTGGGGATTACGCATCGTTCTCATACTTTATTGCTTTGGTCCCATTAGAAGAACATATGTATTTGACTCATTCTGGAATTTGATTATGCCAATTCAGCTCCACCAGATAGTTGAACAACAGTTGCGCGTGAGTGAAGATTCCTAGGGCCTTTGAAAAAATTACAATAAAGGATTAATTACAGTACCCCACCCCAACTATACTATAAGAAAGAAATATTATTAGTGACAAAATATAAAAATAATAATATAAATACTATCACCAAAAATTATACTAAATGACAATACATTCTATTTTGTAACTAAATAAATTCTTTTATTTTGTCAGTATATCATTTAACGGTGAAAAGAATTAGCATTTTAGTTATCAACATTGATAATTGGCAACATGCCTAGAGTGATAGCTTGGTGGCAAGAAAAATTATCACTATGATTTTATGACAAGGTTTTACTGTCACTAAATTATTACCATAATTATTTCACTAATTATAACTAATAACAACTCAGATATTGTGTTGTCAATATTGATATTATGCAAATTAGATTTTCTGACAAAATAAATTTTTTTATCCCTAAATGTATCTAATTAGGTTTAAATGCAAGTTTATTTAGTAAATTTAGGTTAGAATGGCAATAGCCGGGTTAGGCAATATTATGACTCAACCCACCAAGATTTGATTGGACTTGATCTTGAATTCAATAGCCTAGACTCATTGGATCCGCTTTATATTTTAAAAGTATTTTTAAAATATTTTTTCTTAAAAAATAATACCACCGAAGCTTTTCAAGAAAACAATAATAATAATAATAATAATAATAATAAATTATTCATAAATTTATTTGAGCATATAAAAATTTTAAATATATTTTCATTTTTTATGAAGTGAAAGCATAAATTATTTATCAATGTAATATATTTAGTTTAATATTCAGGAATATATTTATATTTTATATATCTTACGTACATATGCAATGTACATATTTTTTTCATAAAGTATATATATATATATATATATATATATATATATTATAAATAAAACAATTATATATAATTTTAAAGAGCGGGATCGGGTCCTAAAAACTAAGACCCGAGACCTCCACTACGGCAGTTTAGAAGTGATTGTGCCCCTGCAATACCAAAATACCAGCTCACCCCTTAATTTTTTCTAATTACAGTAACCTCCCCCTCTAGTTTCACAGTTCAAAAACTCCCCATTCCATTAAAATTCTAATGAAAAATATTATTTAAACATTCCTGAATACCGAAGTTAAAAAAAAATATCATCCGGAGCTTAAATATTATTTAAACATTCCTGAATACCGAAGTTAAAAAAATATTATTCACACTTTCCATTTGGGTTTCTTAATTATTCAAACTTAGGGGAAATATCATTGTAATTATGATAATTCAGATATTCTGGAGGGTGTGTAAGTGTAATTAACCCTTAAAACAAATTGCATAAAATTCAACACTTAAAACAATTCGGGTGTGGACTGATTAAAGTGGGAGTTAAATTTGACTTAATTCGGGCTCTTTCAAGTCTCAAACAAATTAAATCCTAACTGAAACCATTGGATTAGTTAAATCCATGAATATATATATATATATATAGATCTATATTTATACTATTATTTTGAATAATCTTGAACAGAGGATTCAACAACAAATACTAGAACACTTTGAGTTGGCACATCTAAGAGCCAACATGTAAAGCGCCGGTCCAGCACCGGTAACCCAAGTAGAAGCCAGCCGTTAAGAGAGGCGCGAACTTGACCAGAATCGCGCGCTCGTGTTTGGGGTCATCCTTGATCACAAAAGCTTCCATCTCCTTGCCCTTGGTCGATTGCTTGTGGGAATCATGATCATCAAATTCAACTTGTTTGATAGTGTCAGTGTAGCCCTGGAGATATCCCACCTGATATTTTGGCAGTAAGTTAAGAGCCGCTTTGCTGTGCCCAATGGCCTCAAATCCCTTTGTCGCATCCTTGCCAGCATACTCCATCAACACCTCCTCCCCTCCAGGGTGCTCCTCCAGGAACTTCGTCACATCCAAGACCTGTCACAAACATATCAACATTAAGCCCTTTTCGTCATATGACAAGTGTTATCACACTTACACTTGTCGTGCAGTTGCTCATTTTTCTTGCACTGACGATCAATCACATGACAAATACAATTCAGTATCACAGCTGTGATTAACTTTGGTTTGACCAAATGCCGTCTAAACTACAACATCCCATATAATATACCCTGCCATTGATGGTGAACCAACAATCTTGCTGTGAATTGTGCTGGGCAACTTGAGAAATGGTGTGTACACTATCTTTCCCCATTTTTGTGTTGTGTTTCGGCTCAGATTGTACCAAAAGTTTTTGTAAATGTTATTTTCCACAGCAGAAGAGCCTATCTATATAAGCTGAGAAAGAGACTTTTAATGTGAAAAATGTAGGCCTACCTAACCATGATATCTTGAAATGTTAACTTGTCTAACCACCTTTCCAACCGGGCACAATTCCAGCCACTATGGTAACAATGAGTTTTAATGGATTATCCAACACCAATTTCTAGTCGTGGGGGTCAGATAAGGTCTACTATTTCAAAATGATGATTTACTTCATATTTTATAATCCACATGTATGAAATATTTTTTTTTAATTATATATTTGGCTTGAAATCTTTTTTGCACTTGACGTATATTCATACTTTAAAAAACGAAATACGATTTAAAATAGAGATTTTCATGTGTGGTGGGATGAGAATCAGCTCAAGATTGGTTTATAATAAGGGGTGTTTTTTTGTCAAATTTTAGGTGTACTATTTTAAGTAATTAATTTGATGTGACGAATGATATTTTCTGAAGCACACTGCAAGTGCCATAATACAGGGGGTAAGTAAAGTAAACTGTGATTCATAGATCAAAGAGTCATTTGGCGATCTTAAAATTTAATGTTCCAATTAATGAAAATATATGAAAAACTTTTCATAAAAATTTGTTTTTAAATAAAATAAGATCAAAAAAAAATTACATAGTGCTACAAGTACTATATGAGCCCGAAATTAGCTTATTAAAGACCAAATTTTTTTCAGGAATAAAACTGAATTTCCATTTAGTTGAATATTAGAATGAGTAAGCAGTGGCAACCAAACAGCCCTTTGGTTGAGTGGTTTGTAGCTTTCCCATACATAGAATGGTGGTTGAGTGAATATCTTGTGGTGGCTGCCTTGGCATCAAATGGCGCAAAAGTTAGCTATACCCAATCTTCAATTTTCTAAAATTTTCATATTTACAACCAATATTATTTCCCCAAGAAGAATGTACATTTCCAAGACTAGAAACAACAAGAGTTAGCCAGTTTGGTGCTGATTAACATCGTGAGACTTACAGTCCTACAAGTATATTCAAAATACCCAAAATACCCCTTACTAGGGACGGAGCCAATAATTTGATTGAGGAGGGTGAAATTTTTCGAAATTATTAGGTATTAAAATGTATAAATGTAAGGACATGTTTGTTTTAGTATTAGAAATATAATGCATTATAAACTTTCACTGTTCCCGAGGTGCTTATATGGAATTTCATAAGCTTGTTTGATTCAAATGAATTGGAATATTGGCCATCTTCCTGTCAGGTTGAGCTGTTTGTTTTGTGGTGTTTATTTGGCTTATACTTGATGTATTACCCTTTTGCCCTTATTAATTTGAATGACCCAATTATTGAATTTTTTTTGTTATTCTTCTAATTTCAACCATATCCATATTCCATCCACTTCTTTATATCCAAGACAAAAAAATCAAGAATATGATAGTTTTATGAAATATGCTTCAATTTTATTTTAGGTAATTAATTTTTTTCCAAATTAGCAAAGAAATCTTGAATATAACAGTTTTATTGAATATGCTTTAATATTTTTGAACTATTCATATATTTCAAACACGCATAAAGAATATAGGGTACTTTTTATTTTTCTTTCATTAAATTTGATCATCCTCTATGGCTAATTATGTGACAAACAACGGAAAAAAATGAAAGGATGCCATTTTAACTATATGGAACATAGCATAATTCGAGGCACAAATTCAATGAAAATATGATTTATGGCTAACTTCAAATTCTATGCAAACTAAGTATTTGATGATGCCAATTAATTTATCACAGACATGACAAGGCAGATTCCACCTACAAGGGGAGCATAATATTTTAAATACATACTTCAAAAGAGGCTTCATACTATATGGTCCATTACAAGTAGAAATAGTAGCAAACAATCCCCAAGCACACTGTTAAAGTAGTTCTCAATTACAAAGCATACCAATTTATAAATTAAAATCGATCATGATTCATAAAGTCAACAAACAGTTTTGTTAATCATAACCGTTGGAAGGACCATTGTCTGCAACAACCATGCCAAAATACCTATCAGCAAGAAAAAACAATCATGGGAATTTGTTTCCTAATAGGAGAACCACGAAGCGCTCACGGGCTTCTTTTGTCATACCCCAAAAAAGATCCAAGTCAGTTTTATGGTATCCCAAGTAGCGAGTTGCTTGCAGCTTCTCATCTAAAGTAAGGCCTTCCAAGTCAGAGACTGCCTCGTAAAGGTTTTGCCGCATGGCGGATTCTTGGTCAGTACTAATTAATCCAGATTGAGTTGATCCCTTCAAATTCGATGCAATCTCCCCTATAGATGAGCTTGTCTCCTTCAAGTAAGAAACCATAGTAGTCTCGAAATTGGACAAATCCATCGGTCGGTTCTTCCTTTTGCTTCCAGAAGTTGATGGTTTCTTCAATCCTGAACCAGATGGTGGTGATTTTGCTGAGCTCGGTGGGGCAGGAGACTCGTCAGAGCAACCATTTTCAGTATCCAAGCCCAGATTTGTGATTGGCTCATTCATAGGATCAACGTTCTCCTCAAATACACGGTTGATAGCACTGTTTACATCCATAGAGCGTGACCCGTTAGCACGGTCATGGCCAAATATGTATGACCACCTCCTATACATAGGTTGCGCCTTCCCTTTTATCTTAGCTACATCGGGATGTTTCTAAAACATGTATGGTAACATCAATTAGATAAGAATTTCTAAAAACCTTGAACCACAGTAAATTAGTTGTACTTATCTCCATGCAAAGGAAACTACTAAAGAGATGCTAAATTACCAGGATGATTTCTTTCCAAACAGAGACATCCTCTACGATGACCATATTGCTGCGATGATCGAATGTTGCACCCCCACCGCCCGTGTGATTAAGCACTGCATCAATTGCCGTGAGGTAACGCTTCCAAAGCTGGAGCTTTGATTTAATGTGCTTGACTTGCAAACCACAACCTGGAACTGATTCGGCTAACATCCTTGCCAAACGCTGCATATAACCGCCAGCAAATGAGCCGTCATACTGAGTCCCTTCTGCACGTAATATCTCTAAAGCAACAAGTAGCGCTTCTTCTTCCTTCACTGACCAATAGCGCCTAGGTTCCTGAGAATTTCTTGTGCTAATTGAAGCACCCTGTGTTGAGCCATTTGAGGAGTCCATTACCTGCATCGATATTCTTCATTAATACTAGCAAACTATTGTAATAGATTATAAAACTAATAAATGCCATCTACAGATTTGTGTAGTTTAGCAAGGTCTTTAACTTAATTGTCCATTCTGAACAAAAATAAAGTAAATAATCAAAAGTAACAACGGATCAAATTGAAATCTTGCTTTACAAACCACTTACAAACATACAACCGTACATTAAATGTTCTAGTATCAAAAGATGCACAAAACCAAAGACAAAACACATCAAACCATTTAGTCCAAACAAAAGCAAAATATTTTCCCTAAATATTTAAATATGTTTATAACATCATCTATGGGTTCCTTGGACACCCATATATCCATTTCAATTTCTTGCACTCCTCCAAGTTGCATACATTCCATTAGCTAGCGTGTCTCTCCAAGTGGTCCATGCGGGGGACACCTCCATTGTCTCTATATAATCTTCACCTGGGCCATTTCCATACAACCTAGTCAATTCCTCAATCTCTATCTCAAGAGGGTCGATGGACATATGAGTACGTATGTAGTTATGCAAAACAATACAACTTAGTATAATTTGGTTTTGGATCTTTATGGGATAAAAACTTGTGCTCCGCGATATTGCCCAACGCCCCTTCAATAATCCAAAGGACCGTTCGATCACGTTACGGGCTTTGCAATGTTTCATATTAAAAAACTCCTTTGCAGAACGTGGTGCCGCAGAACCAGCTCCTCATTCATCTAGGTGATATCGAGTGCTTCGATAAGGAGTTAAGAATCCGTCACAGTTGCTGTACCCACCATCGCATAAGAAGTAAGTGCCTATCATTTAATTAAAAAAATCACCAAACGAAAATTAATATATAGTTTACCAACATATTTATTTAAACAATTAATTGTATCCACAAAATATTTTGATTTTTCAATCATTTACCTACTGGAACCCTTAACCCATTGTTGCGCGTCATTGCATCCCTCAAGACACGGCTATCGGCAGCAGAGCCCTCCCATCCCGTAAGGACGTATATGTAATTCATGTCCTTATTACAAGCAGCTAAAACATTCACTGCAACATTTCCTTTTCGGTTACAGTATCGACCTTGGACCCCCGGGCCACCCTGACATCAACAAACGTTCCATCCAATGCCCCAATGCAACCCTTAAATAATAATTAATAAACAACAGAATAACCAGTAAATTAATAATTAGACACAAGTACAGAGTATTTAAATTTGAATAAAAAATCTAACCTTGAACCACTTCCATGGTTCGTTAATGCACTCGTCTCCAATGGGAACAGGATCCATCAACAACAACGGACTAACCCTCAATAATGATTTCAATGCCTCCTTGAAATATTTGCTAATTGTTTGTCCCGAACGTTTGAAATCTTGCTTGACAATAACATTCTTTTTATGATGCGCTAACACAGATAATAATATGGCAACCTTCTCTGGGATGGAAACAAATCTGTCGCTTCTCAAACCACCAACAATTTGTAATAGCTCACATAACCGTGCAAAGCAATCTTTGTCCATTCTCAAGTGGTTTATGCAAGTGGTGTCACTTAGATGTACTATTTCTCTTAGATATTTAATCTGATCAGGGACCTTATTAACCACACTCCAACGACGGCCTGTTCTTCTCCTTCGCATACCGACTTGCTCGTTCACTACAGAAAAAACGCTAGATTCCGGGGGAATTATTCCGGGGGAAATTTTCCCCCGGATTTTCCCCCGGTTTTTAATTAAAAAAATAAAAAAAAAAACCGGGGGAATTTTCCCCCGGACTTTCCTCCAGATTTTTTTTTTTTGAATTTTTTTAAATAAAAACCTGGGGAAAATCCGGGGGAAATTTTCCCCCGGTTTTTTTTAAAATTTTTTTAATTAAAAACCGGGGGAAATCCGGGGGAAAATTTCCCCCGGTTTTTTTTTTTGAATTTTTTTTAAAAAAAACTGGGGGAAAATCCGGGGGAAATTTCCCCCGGTTTTTTTTTTAAATTTTTTAAATAACAAACCGGGGGAAATTTTCCCCCGGTTTTTTTTTTTTTTGAATTTTTTTAAAAAAAACCGGGGGAAAATTTCCCCCGGTTTTTTTTTTTGAATTTTTTTTAAAAAAAAACCGGGGGAAAATTTCCCCCGGTTTTTTTTTTGAATTTTTTAATTAAAATATTAATATTACTATATATTTTGGCAAGATAAAACACAAGTTTGGAAGTAGCTTAATGGCAAGGTGTTAGCCTTGTATCCAAGAGGTCCAAAGTTCAATTCCATGCAAGAGCAAAATATTTTTTTTTTTTAGAGAGCAAACCGGGGGAAAATCCGGGGGAATTTTCCCCCGGTTTTTTTTTGAATTTTTTTAAATAAAAACCGGGGGAAAATCCAGGGGAAAATTTCCCCCGGTTTTTTTTTTATTTTTTTTTAATTTAAAACGTAATATTACTAAATATTTAGGCAAAAAGATACACAACTTTTGAAGTAGCTCAATGGCAAGGTGTTGGACTTGTATCCCAAAGGTCCTAGGTTCAAATCCAACTAACTACACAATCTTTTTTTTTTTTTAAAAAAAAACACTCTTTGGGAAAATATATATAAGTTCAATATAAATGATGTGTTAATATTACTTCTACTATTTTATTTCCTTAGAAATTGTGATTGTTCATTCAATATTTTTTCTTTTAACAAATTAAAATTTTGATATACATATGTTTATATAGTATATATGTTCATATAGTATATAGAATATATATATATATATATATATATATATATATATTTATATAATATCAATACTATCTTTTAACTATTATTATTTATACTATCTTTTAACTATTATTATTTATACTATCTATTAGTTATGTATAATATATTTATAGGTATACATATGTTTAAATTGTATATATATGTTTATATAGTATATATATATATATATTTATATAATATCAATACTATCTTTTAACTATTATTATTTATACTATCTATTAGTTATGTATAATATATTTATAGGTATACATATGTTTAAATTGTATATATATGTTTATATAGTATATAATATATATATTTTTATAGTATCAATACTATCTTTTAACTATTATTATTTATACTATCTATTAGTTATGTATAATATATTTATAGGTATACATATGTTTAAATTGTATATATATGTTTATATAGTATATATAATATATATATTTTTATAGTATCAATACTATCTTTAACTATTATTATTTATACTATCTATTAGTTATGTATAATATATTTATAGGTATACATATGTTTAAATTGTATATATATGTTTATATAGTATATATAATATATATATTTTTATAGTATCAATACTATCTTTTAACTATTATTATTTATACTATCTATTAGTTATGTATAATATATTTATAGGTATACATATGTTTAAATTGTATATATATGTTTGTATAGTATATATAATATATATATTTTTATAGTATCAATACTATCTTTTCACTATTATTATTTATACTATCTATTAGTTATGTATAATATATTTATAGGTATACATATGTTTAAATTGTATATATATGTTTGTATAGTATATATAATATATATATTTTTATAGTATCAATACTATCTTTTAACTATTATTATTTATACTATCTATTAGTTATGTATAATATATTTATAGGTATACATATGTTTAAATTGTATATATATGTTTCTATAGTATATATAATATATATATTTTTATAGTATCAATACTATCTTTTAACTATTATTATTTATACTATCTATTAGTTATGTATAATATATTTATAGGTATACATATGTTTAAATTGTATATATATGTTTATATAGTATATATAATATATATATTTTTATAGTATCAATACTATCTTTTAACTATTATTATTTATACTATCTATTAGTTATGTATAATATATTTATAGGTATACATATGTTTAAATTGTATATATATGTTTGTATAGTATATATAATATATATATTTTTATAGTATCAATACTATCTTTTAACTATTATTATTTATACTATCTATTAGTTATGTATAATATATTTATAGGTATACATATGTTTAAATTGTATATATATGTTTATATAGGATATATAATATATATGTTTTTATAGTATCAATACTATCTTTTAACTATTATTATTTATACTATCTTTTAATTATGTATATAATATACTTATAGGTATACATATATCTATATAGTATATATATGTTTATATAGTATATATAATATATATATTTGTATAGTATCAAACTACATTTTAACTATTGTGTATACACATGTTTAATTATGTATAATATATTTATAGTTTATATAGGTATACATATACTTATATGGTACACACATATGTTTATATAATCTATATAATATATATTTTTATATAGTATCAATGTTAATTTTTAACTATTAATTATTTATAATATATTTATAGGTATACATATGCTTATATGGTACACATATATGTTTCTATAATATATATAATACATATGTTTATATATTATCAATGCTATCTTATAATTATTATTATTTATACTATCTTTTAATTATAATTAAAATAAGAATAATGAAACAAATATATAATATATATAAAACAAAACAAAACTTATCACAACATCAAGAGATAGCCTGGTGGTGGAGTGCTTGTCTTTTAACCCCAAGGTCATGAGTTCAAATCCTTGCAGTTGCAAATATTTGAATATTTTGGAGTACTATTCCAGGGGCGGGTCCGGAGCGGCGGTTCAGGTGGGCGGCGGTGGCGGTGGCGGAGGCGGAGCGGCGGTTCGGGGGCGCGGGCGGTGGCTAACATATTGTAATGAGACATGAGTTCTAACCCATTTGTGCACTTGTGACCACAAAATCCTTGTACCCAAAAAAAAAACAGAAGCAGTAAAACCCTAACCCACACACATTTCGAAATTGTATAACTTTCAAGAGGAAGAAGACGGGGAAAAATCATACGTAAGAACGATAGCCCGAAGATTTCGCGATGTTGAACGGCAAACAAGAACGCGCCCCCCAACACGGAGAAAGGATCTGCAAGAACAAGAATTATTTTTCAAAAGGATTACGAAAATAGACTCTTGAGTAGAATTAATCAAGAATAGGAATTTCAATTTTGCTTCTAATCTGTTAGAATTGCCATCCATTTCAGACGAAAGAGATGAAGAAGAACTTTATGAACAAAAGGGTTTTCTTTTCTTACCTTGGTGGAGCTGTTGACGAGATGAAATTGGGGACTATTCTTTTTACTCAACAAATTTGGGAAGTAGATATTTTCAAGCTATGGGGATATGTTTGTAAAAAACCAATGGAAATAGGGATATTTTGGTCTTCACATAATTAAAACTCGTTAAGTTTAATATAGAACAATTATCAAGATTCATACCAACAATCTTAAAATTCAAATCTTTATACAAAAATCAATTAAAATAATAATAATAATAATAATAAATAAATATATAAATTCCAAAATTAGTACACAATACCTTTTTGTACGTTGCTTTCAAAGAAAAAGTTGATTACTGTAGAGTTTGTGAGAAAAAAAAAATTTATAATAGAATTTTTGGTGTTTTAATTGGGATAGAAAAAAGAAGTAAAATCTAATAGAATTTTTAATATTTTAATTTGAAGAGAATAAGGAAAAAGAGAGGAAAAAAAAAGAGAGAGAATTTAATTATTATGGTAAATAAAATTAGGTAAAAATAAATCATCAAAACTAAAATAGAGTAGAAAAACTTAAAAATTTTATTATATAACTTATATAAAAGTCAAAATTTTATTTTGGGAAAGGCAAAATTTTGAAATTCTATTAAATATATATACTAAAAAATGGATTCTTAAACAATTGAGCCGCCCTTGGCTCCGTCATTGCCCCTTAGGGCATGGCCAATATTATACAAACATTATTTGAGATACCCAAAATACCCCAGCTACACTACAGGGTCCACGTTTGACCCATACAGTAAGCATCAAAAGATTTTCGACTGAACCCCGAAATTTTATGATCCTAAAACATGACTCGAGTTCTCTTTGAACTCTTTCAGCAATCTGAAGTCTTAACGTGCCTCTGTGCTTTCAAGTCATGGAGCCAAATGGCATTGACCCAACCCAGCTTGCAGTATCACCAACCAAATTCAAGTGACCCATTGCAGACAACTAGAATTCATTACATACAGACCAATACTATAATACTTGACATAGCAAACTGGTTACATTTGAGCGATTTTGCGAATTTCTAAACGAGATGATCTCAGGCATTACGGTGTGTTTTTGGTGTCTTGTTTATCTCTCTCCTCAATAGTTTCACTCTGGAATTCGATGCCTCGAAATTTGACCCTAGAATCATGGTACTGACTACCAAATGCTGAGCCAAATCCCCATCCAAGCCCTAACCCAATGCCACATCCACCACCTTCAAATCAATCACAAGAAGACATTATTGATTAGTTTACATATAGTTAGTAACAAGGTGGGTTGGTTCAAGAACTGGCTCTGTTGGAAATAATAAATATTTGACGAGTCTCCTCTCTAACAGCTTAAGCTTTTAGATGAAGCCGTCATTTAATAGCCTCAACCAAACTTTACCTGCACCAAGTCCCAAAATGTTCAAAGGCATGCCTGCAAACAACAATTGCCATATATTAGAGAAAATCTTACTTAGAAAAATGAAGTTTCTTTCCTAGCAGCAAAAGTAGAGCGAATAGAGGGGACTAGGATGGTGCAAGCAATACCAGAAGACATATAAAGTTACAATTAAAATAAAAAGTTCAATGACAACCAGTTCCATGAATGTACATTTATGAATATTGAACAAATATATGTCATCAAACTTATTAATTTGTGGAAACAAAACTTTGTGCTACTACTGAAAGGGTCACATGTGACTATATATAAATCCTTGGTACTATACTTCCTACGGTAATTTTAGATGTATGACCAAATTTAAGCCAGAAAAATATGAAAATTTTCATTTCTTATGTTTGTTCTTTTTACAAAGAACGATCTATTACATATAAATCAATTACGTTGATATATGCTATCGAATGATGATCAAACTATCGTAACAGATTTTCTAGTCCATGAACTCTGAAAAATATTCATAATATTTTCTCTTTTTATCAATCTTTCTCTTTATTTTCCCTGCACCAACATTATGCACATCAAAAGTACTCGATATGCAAGCAGGTCCAAGAAAAAATTCGCCGGTAAACTGCAGCGGGATGTGGCTATAAATTAAAAGTGTCTATTGCTAAACCAAATACAAAGATCAAGACTTGGCCTACAAGATGAATCAAGATCATATTTTTTTTCTGAAAAAAATAAAACGCTTCAAGGACGAGAGAGAGAGAGAGAGAGAGAGAGAATGGACCTCCGAATCCCCATCCAACTCCAAAACCGCAGCCAACTCCGAAGCCTGAACACAATTCAAAGTCCCATCTAAACAAAAAGATAAAATGATGCAGGGGTTGTAGTAAAATTGATAGCATGAAAGAAACACTCACCAAATCCCACACCAGCTCCGTTGAAATTTTTAAGCGCCATTGCGTTTGTGCCTCTGAATTTTCTTTGATCTGGAGAAAAATGTGTTCAAAGTGTGACCGATGATACAGGCCTAAACCCTGGTGTATCGGGGCCCAAGCCTTTTTCCAGGGTTTATGGCCCATATGGCGAAAGATTCTTTTATTAGATATAATATCAGTGGATTTGGGTTGGTCTAGAATTGTCCTGGACTGGGCCTGGGCGTGGGTAGACATGGGTCTGGGCTTCAAACAACAAATCCAATTGGGGCCCATGTAAACACAGCCCAACCCTCGTTATATGGTTCATGGGCTGGGTCGGGACGAGTTGGATTGCCTTAGTTCCCCTTTTTTTTTTTTTTTTATTGGCCTAATAATTGTTATTTAGCTTAAAGCGATTCGCGTTCTAGGTATGTGGAACGGTAGTGAAAAATGTATTTATGATGAAAATCATGAAGGAATAAATTAATTAAATAAAGAAAAGGGCGACCATCTTTGAGATATAATAAAATTATAAAAAATACTATCACATTTGAAAGATACCATTACCCCCTTAATTTGAAGGGGGGTCAATGTTAAGTGAAACAAAATCTAGAAAATGTCATTTTGGCCTTTATTCAAATAAGGCAAGTTACAATTATCATCCTAAAGTATGGTGAAAATTATAAGAAACATCCTCGCATATAGGAAATTATCATTACCTCCTGACTTATTTGATGATCATTTTAAGCAATGCACATTATATGTTTTTAAAAGTAAATACTAAGTTTTATAGCATGAATCACAATAATATTTTTTGTGTTCATTTTTTATTTTTATTTTTTGATGTGTTCATATGAATTTCCAGTTTTATTGATAAAAAAATTAAGTGGTATATGATTGACTTATAGCGTTTTATGAACAAATTGTACAATATATAAGCAAAATCTCACATTGCTTTAACACACTGGTTAAAATTAATAATTTGGTAAATATATACACTATCCACCAACGGATTTGATCAATAAGTTTGAAAAATAACTGGAATATTACATTTAACCTCCTGTAGTTTCAATAAATTGTAATGCAACACCCCAAATTATGATACAAAATAACAAAAATACCCTAGAAGTATTTTCGAAAGTTCATATAAGTTGACTAATGGTCGGTTAGTCAATCTAACAGTAGATGTAAATTGTTAGATTGTACATAACTTTAAGAGGATGATAATAATTTTTCACATGTAGGAATTTTTTTGTAATTTCACCATAATTCAGGGGTAGTAAATTTAATTCGCCCTAAAGAAAAACTAATAAAATAGGTGGAATACCATTTTCTTCAATGATTAAACCTATAAGGATCTAATTGCCATTTGCTTAAACTTATTGTGCCAATTATTGATTCTTGTAATTTTGACTCCGTAAAATCTTAAAAAGCAGTTCGATATCCATTGCTCTTTGATATTATCCAGGGCTTGATATTCACTATTCTTTCATACTCATCATTATTTTCCAATTCCAAAGTTAATTACATGAATTCCCATTCAAATTACCTTTTTCCCGTTACACCAGTGTAATTCAAGTTCTAGAACCTTCCTTTGAGAGATAATAACTCTCCATGTAAGTTTACGATTAACTACCAGAAAACTCCCTAGGATTAGATATAACTCTCCAAACCCGGAACCCGCCCCATTAGAAAATTTTTGAACCTGAACCTGCTCCGAATCCGGCGAATCTAAATTAGACTCGATTGATATTTTAAAAATAATTAAAAAATATTTTTTAAAAAAATTATATTATCATAAGTTTCTAAATATGAAAAAACAAAGTAATAGTATTACCAAATTACTAATTATTTATTAATTTCTATTAATATATTTTAATTTTTGAAAAATTAAATATCATAATCATATATTTATTTACACATTGTATAATTATTTTTATATACAAGAATATCATATTTATTTTTTTTATGTGACTATTTATATAATATATATATATAATTTTATGCATAAACTATAGATATTATAATACAAATTTGTATAAAATAATAAATTAAAAAATATATAAAATCATAACAGGCGGATCCGAATATTAAAATGAAAATCGGGAACTTGCCTCGGACCCGATTAGGAGTCCAAAACCCCGCCCCTGATGTGCCAGGTTCAGTCCAGGTCCTAGTCTTGGTTAGACCTGAACTTATTGTTGTCCCTAATATTTCACTGTATGAAAAATTACAAATACATTCATAATATTTAATTTCGTGTTACGGATATCCCTCTAACTACTTATGATATTTGTGATATAAATCGAACATTAGAAGTATATTTATAATTTTTCATATCATACAGAATTTATAAAAACAAGTCACATAAGAGGTATTCCGCAATTAATCCAATTTTTATCTTATAAAAGAAGAAAAAATGTTACCATCTTTTCCTTTCCCAAAAACCTAATCATCAAGTGTAGGGCAAGAAACTCAAACCACACCTAGAATCCCAGGTACTATACATATTTGCCAACCGACAATTAAAGCTTTTTATTTCACTCTTGAGGCAAAATTATCAATTATTGTCTTTAATGAAATGATAATCATATATGCAAAACTTTTATTCAAATATATACAGCAAACAATGAGTTGCATCAAAACCATGCCTTGTGCAATAATGACAAATCTTTCCATATACAATTAATGAGAAATTGCTCACCACACTTTCCCCATAAGCTTTTATTGCCATAATCATAAGTATACACCACGCTTAAGTGATAAATACTACGCATAATAATGACTTGTAAAACCCCATTATTATTATTCTTCAATATAATCACGGGCACAGTAATAGAGCAGAGAGCAAAAAAGGAAAGTTCTATGCATAATAAAAATTTTACATGATCATGAAAGCAAATAAAATATAGTTCTTGATATTACATTCAAGAGGCTAACAAGAGAGATGGATATTGAATTGATATTACATCAGCACATTCCGCTGAAAAACCCAGCCCCATTGAGGAACTCTGAACTGAGAGTGCTAAACACTTATTATATAACTATATACAGATTACAGAGAGAGAGAGAGAGAGAGAGAGAGAGAGGGAAAGGGAAGTCCCTGAATTTTTACCCAACTTGCTAATTTACCTCAGGTGTGTCAGTCTTGTTTGTACCATGAAAACTAGCCTAAAAGGGAAACACCTACCCTCACTTCTCATAGATTCTTTACTACAACATTGTTGACATTGCCATCATGTGATTTCCCCAATGCAGCAACCTTGGCTCTATAAGCAGCAGCTGCAGCTGCTGCAACTGCATTTTTCACACGGTCATCCTGAGGAAGTTCGCTCGTTTCACTAATCGAACCAAATCTAAGTTCAGCAGGAGGGATAAAACAGTCCATGGATAAACCAGGAACATTGAATGCTACTTCCTCAATCGTCCACGCTTCTTCCATTCTAGTCTTGGTGTGGCTCATGGCCGTCTCGCCAAACCTGAAGAGTGTCACAATGGATCGGCCAGAGTGAGCGATCATTATGCCCTCAACGGGCCTGTAATCTTCAAGAAATGAATTGATTGTAGTCTCCCAATACACAGCATCACCCCCGTTGCTTTGAATACGGGTCAAGTGGGAGTCCTCCAAGTGCACAAGAAGCCCAGTCCTCTGGCTGAAGTAGCCAAACAAAACATGCCTTATGATCTCTGCGGGTCCTTCACTCCTAGCTTTAAGCGTATGAGGATCAGCACAAAGTTTGAGGATGAAGCAGTCCTCGCCGTTGATTTTTTTCTCTCCGGTGCATCTAGCATTGACAAACATGTTTGCCGTTGTTCTTGGATCGAGACCCTGCAAAAGTCAGATAAAAGTCAACTCATTGAATCCTAGCGTGCCCACAGGCAAAACTAACTCATTGAATCCTAGCGTGCCCACAGGCAACACTAACTAACATCAAAGAAAAACATGCGCCATTACACCATGTTTGGTCCGAGGATATCTTTTATTTACAGACTTCAAATGATAATATTATGCTTTACTTTATGATCCTTTTCATTTTACTTCTACTTTTGTCACAAAATCCACAGTCCACAAATAGCATTAACAGTGGGTAAATATATACCTGCAGGGCACGACGGAGAGGTCTAACTGGCCCTTTGGCAGCATGCGCACCGAGCCAGGGTGTATGGCGCCACACGAGCTTCCCATTGCAACCCGCGTGAACCTTGCTGCCCCCAAGTGCAAGCTCAACATACCACATGTCGGGATTCATTTGCCACAGCACGAAACCCCCGGACTCGGCTGCTTTTGAGGAATTTTTGTTCTTTATGACCTTTGTTGCAGTCTCAATATCAGATGCCATCATTTTCACGTTCCCCATTGCATAAGCATTCTGGACTGAATTTTGAAGCTTCTGCCCTCCAGAGGCTGCTAAATATTGCTGCAATATGTACTGGGCAGACGAAGTTTCCTGTGTAAATAGTTCCAAAAACATAAACTTTTCTTTTTTCATCTAGATAAGTCTAAACAATGTGAAAATTGAATAGTCTCAACTCTCAAGAAGGACCACCATGTGCAAACACGCTGTTCATTATCCTTCATTCTCCCAGTTTTGAAGAATTAATGAACACAGTGACATTTTACCAAACAAAAAAGTTGAGGTCAACAGTCTCAATCCACATAAAATATTTTATGGCTTAATATAGAAAACAAACTATGACTACAAGTTCAAGAATCCTATTGCGTAAGAGAAATTTAGCAATCTTACGAAAATCTAGCGAGTACAATCCACAAAATAGCAATTGCGTAATAATTCTAATGCAGAAAGGGACGATTGAAAAACAGAACAAAATGAATTAAATATAATACACACCATAAACAGCAAACACAAACTTACAAGGAAATAACTTTACACAGAACGGAAACAGTTGTGGAATAACAAAATAAGAAAAAAGGAAATAGAGAACTTTTTTTTCCAATTCAACCTCTCACACACCAGAATGAACGAAATACTCAACTTTCCAAAAAAAAAAAATGGCCTTCAAAAAAAAAATCATAGCCCATAAACTTAATATTCCTTTACAAAAACGCAAAAATCCAACAACCAACAAAAAAAAAAAGAAGAGTAAAGCTAAACAGATAAAAAGAGAAATGTAGAGAGAGACAGAGACAGAGAAAGAGTGAGAGGCTACTAACAATGGGGGTGTCCTTAATACAGAGGTGAGGCAAAGGGTCAATGTTGCTAACGTGCACCGGGGCCAGCGGCGCACCCAGTACACCAAGAAGCAGCCTCAGATCGGACCTCGAATAACCCGGCCCGGCAGTCGAAACAGAAGGAGCTCGACAGAGCCAATGAGCCCACCTATCGCTCCTCGGGTCCCCAGAATCCGACCCGTTCGGATCCGGACCCTCCCTCAACGGCGACAGGGTCTCAACTCCAGGCCTCAAACTCCCCGATCTCGATATCAACATTTCCGGTGGGCCCACACTGCTACCTCTCCTTCGCCGTAGCAGGCCCGAACCGGAAGGCGACCGGCTCCGACCACGCCGCGAACGTGCCGGCGACAGCCCCCGAACCACCTCCTCCTTGAGAGCTGAAAAAAAGCCCTGCTTCCGCTCCATATTCACAGCAAGCAAAACTCGATTTACACTGCTCCGAAGTGAAGAAATCAAAGAGGAAGATGGAGAAAATGTCGAGAACAAAAATGGCGGAGCAAGAAGCTTCGCTCACTCAGCAGCAGAAGGGGAGAGAGAAAGAGGGAGTGAGAAAGGGCATGACGTTTACAAGAAGCAAAACATTTTCATTTCTTTTGCGGTTATAATGTAAATAAAACAGAAATAATTAAGATAATTAATACTCGTTTAATTAATTATTCTCTTGGGGGTTTGACATTTTAGGACTTGGACGGTCTTTTTCACTCTAATGACCAAAATACCCTGCTGAATTTCATTAATCTTTTCAGTTATTTAGTAATTTAATTATTAAAAATATTAAATGATATTGTGAAAGATTAGGTGATAGTTATTGGTGATTGAGAGATACAAACAACTACAATAAGTTAAAGATACTAAAATTTGAAATGTTTAACATACTCCTTCACCCTAGAAAATCAATTGTTATATTGATTTAAATAATTATTTTCATTAAATTTTAATGTATTCCATGTTACTTAATGCTACTAAAATAATTTGATAATATAAACAATTAAATTAATTCATTAATTGTATTTTTATTTTTTTTTTTGTTTGAATGATCTTGAGACTATTTGAGTAATTAAAAGTTCGGGGCCACTTGAAATTTTGGAGAAAAATTATACTACAAGTGTTGGTAGAGTACGATAGCATCCTAGGTAGTTGTAGAGAAATTTATTTTTTGACAAATTGTTATTTGTAATCATTAATACTAATTGCTTGTTAGTACCCCAATTACGCGCATTGAACGCTGATTTCACTACACGTTCAAGTATTGTACATCGTTTATTTTTTTATACATTACCAGTGCTGCACACTCTATGCGTGTGTAAAATATAAAAAATATATACATTAAATTAGTGTTTAAATTATTTTATAATCAAAATATACATATATTATTAAATTTCTTTTATGAGAATACTTTTTTAAGAACTGTTTGACATAATTTATTAAACAATAATAAGCTAAAAATAAAATAATTATATAAAATAAAATTACATGATAAATAAATAAACACCAAAAGAAGAAAGAAAGTCGGATAATTATAATTAAAGAAATTATTTTTGTGTGTGCGTGTGTGCGTGTGATAGAGAATTAAAAATATTAATTATTAATTTAATGAAACTTTTTATTTAAAATAGATTTCAACTTTCAAAATTCAAAATAATATAGAAAGTGGATTGTGGGTTGCGAAAATAAGTTTTCAAATTGGATTGTGATATAATAATAATGTCCTCTCTATTTGCTTTTTTATTGCGTATGTTTATTAATTAAAAGGAAAAAATTGGTATATCAAAATTTGGTATCCAAATTGAATTGAGTTCATGGAAATTTTCAATATTAGCCATAATTTTACATAACTCTATTTATTTCATATATAGTCGAAAGGCAACTTTTGTAAAATTACAAAAAAAAATTATTATTTTAGACACAAAAGTAATTTTTTTTAATAATAGTAACCAAAAAAAAAATCAAATAATAACAGTAATAATAATAATATTTTATGTTGAAATTAAAATATTTTCTAACATTTTAGAAGTGCAACCGCCCACGTGAATCGTGATAAACTGGTAATATGGCTTCCGTACCACGACTTCTATTGTCTACAAATTATGCAAATATTTTGTTTTTAGTACACAGAAAACAAAAAAGAAGAAAATATTGAACGGGTGACAAATTTTTTGGTCAAGTTATGGATATTAGTAACAGCGACACACTCGATGTGTATTACAAAAGTGAATTTGTTATATTGACTAGCATGCTTGAAAATACGAAAAATAAAAAATTGAAGAAGAAAGGGTATGGTAAATAATTTACTTGAGGAGAGAATTAGTGAGAGAGAGAAGCAAAACAATTACCATTGGAAAGAAAATTCAAAAATATATAAAATAAATGTCGTTGGAGAGATATAATGAATAGTATGGAAAAATAGTGGTGAGATAATTAAGAAAAATATTAGAAGGATAATTTTTTTAATTCTTATAGTCGTAGAACTTTTATATATGGAAAAATTTTAAAATGGCAATTTAAGAAAAATACAATTAAACGCGTCAAAAAAAAAGTCAAAAACCCTCACAGCTTACGAATAGTATATATTAATAAAAACATTACTGATTTTGCAATATTTTTCAATATATATATTTATAATAATTGTAAATGAGTTCGCCATTCAATAATAAAATAAATGCTCCATCATTAAAGAGATCAAAATCTCGAGTTTGCAAGTATTAATCAACTTACATAACAATTTTATAGCATCAATATTTTGTTACTATATAACACCCTCGATCCAAATGTGCGCCCGGGGGGTGGGGGGTGTCCTTTTCCATGGGTAAATTGAACTCCCAATTTCCAAATGATTGAATAAATTTGAAAATTTCAAGTAAATGACTATTTTGAAAAACGGAAGTTAGATCCTATCTAATTTGATATATATACTCAACTAGTGTATTAACCGTTGAATCTAAATATAATGATGACAATAGTTAATATACCAGCTGAGTGTATAGGATCTCGTTTGAAAGAATGTTCGTAATTTGTTTATTTTATGAAGAATGATTAAGTACATTTAGGTGTCACTTACCAAAATATAAAAATAGAAGAACATTAAGGTGTTTTTGGTGCGTGGTGTTCAAGATCTCAATGCATAATGTGATATTTACGATTTTTGGGCCAAAGATTCAACAAAATTGCGACTAAAGGTTAAAGTTAGAAACATCCAAAGGCAGAAGGACTAAAGTGATAAAGACACTGAGAGTACATGTAGTCATGTAGATGTACTTTTCCTATTTTACTCTGTTAAAAGTAATATAAAGTTTTCAGGTCTTATTATTTTTATCTTGTTATATAATAGCGTCATTGTGTGCATAAAATATATAATAATAAATTTACATTTTATACATATTGAATTTACTTTTAGTACACGAATGGCAACTCCATTCTGTTGATGGGCCCCAAATTAATTAATTAATGAAAAATACCATACTTTTGACCAAAACATACCAATGTTACTTTTTGTATTTTCTATATAATTTTCAAATGGGATAATATCAAATATGGTCCCAATATTTATGTTTGTTTTCAATTTTGGTCCTAAAATTTCAAAATGAGGACCATAATTCATAATTTTCATCAACTTTGGTCCTTTTTAGTCACAGTTGTTAAAAACTAACGGAAAGACGCACGTGCTCTTCACGTGCGCCGTTAGTGACCTATCTGGGCACGTACGCCTCTCCGTTAGTTTTTAACGGCTGTGACTAAAAAGGACCAAAGTTGATGAAGATTATGAATTATGGTCCTCATTTTGAAATTTTGGGACCAAAATTGAAAAATGGCACAAACATTGGGACCATATTTGATATTATCCCTTATCAAATTGATGCAATGCTAATGGTCTCTAACATTTATTTTATGACCCGTTTGAATAAATTTAAAAAAATAAATACTTGCCAATGTTTTGTATTTTTTTTAAATCATCGTGCTTCGTAACTAAAAGTGTTTTTGAAAAATATATATATTTTTTTATAAATCTATTTTTTATAGTTTTAGAAAATGCTACATCTGAACTTTTTTTTTCTAATGTTTATTTTTTATTTTTTACCTAGAAACACCTAATCAAATATTGGTCTTTTGTACTGAGTGATTTGGGTTTTTCTTTCATAAATCGGGTGTTTACGTCTTGCAGTTCAAATTTAGTTATGTGTTATATATTAAAAGTTTTTATAAAATACATATAACACGTGACTGAATTTGGACCGTAGGATGCAAGGGTGGGGCTTATACATCCGGTTCATAGAAGAATTTTTCGAGTGATTTTTCTTTTCATTAAAAAAAAACATGAGTACTTTTCTTTTGAAAAAACCTATACAAATGGATCACAAACCAAATAAAAAATGTAAACGAGGAGTAGATAAATAAAATTCATCACCCATAAAGAAATTCAACCAAATAATGTTATTTTCTTTCCCCCCTTGCCTTACTTTTCTTTTTGGTTGCTTTTTCATATATTTTTGGGGTAGACTATTGGGTTTGGCCTAACCAGTTGTATCCATTACATTAAAAAAAGTAGTCAATCCTTGCGCCTATCACGTCCAACATTTTAAAATCGCTATCATCCTAATTAAACCAAATATATTTGTTTAAAATGGTAATTATTGTGAGATGGGCAGTGACATGACTAATGAGTAGCAGCAATTATATTTGTGGCATGGTAGAATTACAAGGTCACAGTCGAAATATGACGTTTGAGCATTCGTGTGATGTAGATTTTGAATTATATAGTTACTAACAAGTCTTAAGTTGTTTGTCGCATTATTTATTTGGGCACGGTCGTGCTCCATATGAAAAATTTTAGAAATAATCTGCTTGGTATAAACTCCAAAAAAAAAAAAACTATGCAGAACTTCGAAATTCTTCGGAAAAATAAATAAATAAATTCCTCCATTTTTTTTATTATAATAGTTTATATCTTATTTAATATTAACAAAAAAAATCGTAATTTTTTTTGATGCCGCATTCCTATCCTTCTCAAATAGTGTAGTGCATTCTCCAACTCATAGTGCCACCTATGAATCTGTTCGCTTTTGATCAATGGGGCACTGAGAGTTCCCAATTGTATCACTGAGTCATTGTATCGTAGCAAGTTACACATATTATTCCTAAGATATTTATTATAAAAGTTATATAGTTATCGTAGACTTAAAAGTTAAATTATTCATTACAACAATTGA
Organism: Petrea volubilis; assembly: GCA_026212405.1. Taxonomy (NCBI): domain Eukaryota; kingdom Viridiplantae; phylum Streptophyta; class Magnoliopsida; order Lamiales; family Verbenaceae; genus Petrea; species Petrea volubilis. The sequence continues at coordinate 10,156,193 of CM047884.1, forward strand.
TCCACATAGGAGATTAAAACAAAGAAAAAGAAAAAACGAAGAAAGGAGAAGTTAAATATTCAAAATCATTAGGAAGATTACCTAAATTTGACTAAAAATATTTGAGAATAAAACATCATCCAATCGGAAAAAAAATAAAAAGGGTCAACTAAAATCGAAGAAACCAAACAGGGGTAGGTGTTTGAATCAGTGGAAGCATGTCACGCACGGAGATCATAAGTGCTCGTGAATTTCCTCGGTCGGTTGTTGATTGGTGCCGTGAGCATTGCACAAAGCCCTAAAACAACTCTTTTTTTGCTTTCTTTCCTTTTGTTTTTTTAATATATAAAAATAAAAAAAATCTTTATATAATTGTTAGGATTGGGTAGCTCTAGGAACATGTAACAATTTATAATGAACTAGAGATTTATCTGAAAAACATCACCAAATTAAGGCATCAAATATTTAAAAAAATTACAGCGCAAAGCAGTTCATTCAATTGAAAAAATAATCGAATAAAGGGTCACTTATTTATTAATAATGATTAATATATATTGCTATACTTTTTTTGTAGTGCATCATTTACAATATCATTATATGATTATCAATTATCATCAATTACACTCCAAATATCAATAAACATCAACAACTATTACAAATATAAACCACTAACCACACAATTATGAAAATATAAAGACTACTATTACAGTAGAATAAAGACCCACATGTTTTGATGAGAAATTGAATCCAAAACCTTGCAGTCTTGGTATTTCAATCTCGCTAACTGAGTTGGGTCTCATCAGAAATATATTATTACTATACTTGAAAAGATAAATATATAAATGATATCAAATCTCGCTAACTGACGTTAAAGAGTGAGAATAAAAATTATGAAGATGTGAACTAATTTTGTTCATGTAATTAAATCCGAAAGTCTAGCATCATTTGGATACCATTTTAGTGATACATCTATGTCTGGTATGAAAAGTCATGGGCTCAATTTTAATTTGCCTTATTAATTAATGTCTATGTTTTAAAAAAATAATCACAAAACCATCGATTTTCACACCGAGTCTGAATCATTGATTGATTTGTATCTCTATATTTAATAGACCGTTTTCTACTAAAAACCCCAAAGATGAAGAACACATGTCCACACACACACACACACACACACACATATATATATATATATATATTAAAAAAGAATTTTTAAAAATGTAAATAAAATAAAATCAGAGATGAAAGGAAAATATGAGACTGAAGTCAAAGTCATCTACTAAAAGATTTGGAGATTCTCAAGGGGATTCACTGATACGTACAATGCCAAAGAGGAAAAACACAACAAAATCACATGCAATTCTTGTACAACCACAGCACAAATCATTAATATTCCCAATATTTCTTTGTAAATCTTTCTTGAAATTGTGCAATTCTAGTCTCCTAGATTCTCATTACGGAGACTGACCAGTTTGGATATTATGACTTTACGAATAAAGTTGAGGACAAGGGCAATCAAACAAAAAATGAAAAATACAAAACTTCAATTTGCAAAAGGGTAGTTAGAAAATGGTGAAAAATGAAAATATTTTCAAGTCATAATTTAGTCCGTGTAGATCTAGAATTTATCCAATTTTGAACATGCAGTTGCTCTTGGTATGGAGGACTTTCCACTTAAGTAGTCTGACTCGACTTGAATTTAAATTTACTTGATCCTTATTGGTACAGGACACTTGGGCGGTTAGTGCCAAAAAAAACAAAAAAAAGAATGGAATTTATTGATTTTTAGAGGGGTGGTTTACACTTTGCACCCTAAAATAACTTAAATAGTCACTTTGCACTTTGAAAAAAAAAAAAGAAATAGCATATTGTACCCTAAAAAATATTTAGTTTTTATATCAATGCATCCTTACCATTTTTTGGTCAAAAAATCCATTGGAGTTGACTTTTTTTAAAAGCAAAGTTGTGAACCCAAAAAAAAAATATATATTTTTTACTCTTAACTCCCACGTCGAACATGAAATAAGTAATTGACACAAAATATATTCCCAATATATTAGAGATATGATTTTTGCCTAATGAATATTTTTTATATACAGGAACATGACAATTGTTAAACCATACCACTATTTCAAGAGCAAATACATGGAGTTAAAATACAAATGGAAAAAAAAAATCACTGAAAAAATAGGTAAAATTAGTTAACAAAAAAAGACCAAAAAAAAAAAAAAGAAAGAAAGAAAGAAAGGAGCATAGTCAGTAGCAAATGAATCAATATATTTTAACTTCATGTTAATCGTTTAAAAAAATTCATCATTTGGCATTTTAATATAAATTAACACAATTATTATTCACCATTTTTAAACAAAACTTATCGAAAAAGATATTTGATACAATAAATTGCAAATGTAATTTCTTCTTGTTATAACAATGAATTTAACAACCATGTTTAGTAAATGAAGAACTTTGGGGTACGTATTTCAATTGTCATAACATTGCTCAAATTACACTTGAATTTTTGAATTTTTTTTTGAATTTTTTTCATATTTTACTTGAAAAATAAAAAAGTTTTAGTTGCAAAAAATCCTAGTATTGCTTTGGAGATTGTTGCTCTATTTTTTCATTTGATGAAAAAAATAAAATACCTTAAATAGATTTTGCAAATCATGTCCATGATTTTGGAGGAAAATTAGTATCTTTTAACCTAATAGTTTTGCTCTTATAAAAAATCAACTTCGATACACTTTTTCACCTGAAAATAATGAGGGCGTATTAATATCAAAACTAAAATTTTTTTATAGTGTAATTTGTTATTTTTATTTTTTGATAGTGTGAAGTGATTATTTAAAGTATTTTTAAAATACAAAGCGTAAATCACCCTTTTTAGGGTGATTATAATTAAGGTGGTCTTTAGTCAATGTCATGGCTATTAAAACGATACCTAGAGGTCTTAAATGTGGGAGTTCCAATATCATCGACTTAAATTTGTTAGTAGGTAATATAGCTTTTCATTGGCCACACTATCTTTTAAGATTTTTTTATTTGTTTTTTCAAGAAAATTCTTACTCAAATTTAATTAGACGATACCCAATATATAAAAATATTAAAAAAGAAAAAAATTATTATATAATTAATTACTCTCTTCAAAATATACATAAATCACATGACATGCGTAATTGATCATAAACCCTATGAATAGTAGGGGTGCAATCGAACTTGATACAAACTAAAACTTTCTGTGCTATGTCATAACCACATTGCAGAACTAATTTATTTAGTTTTTGAATTAATTATGATCATTATGTACTAGTAATTTTATTTTTCCCCATTTGAACTAATTTATTTAATTTTCCAGCTTAATTAATTATTTTATATCAGTAAATTAATTAAGTTGGAAAAAAATTGGTCACATCGACTCATCAACAAGACCAATAAACCCTTATTTCGAGACAGATGGATGTTAAAAAAATAATGATAGGACAGTAAAAAATGAAAAAAAAAAAAAAAAAAAGAAGGTTATTCAAATTTCAAACTATGTGACCTATTATTGATTTAAAAATAAAAAGAATGATAACATAAAATAAGGACACAAGTAAAGGTCAAAGAAGGGATTATAAGTGGAAGTGGGTTTGAACTTTAAAGGCGCAAATGGCGGGGGTGATAATAATTGATAATTCATTAATTTGAAATGTCATTTCGACCACTGCCCAATTAAAATATGTGATTTATGACTAAATGCTTATGGGCCCTCCAAAATTGAAATATTTTCTTTCAGAAAAAATGTATCTCCAATTTTCTTTTCCAAGAATTGCTATCATTTGGCAAGTCCAACTCCTACTTGCCCAAGAGTGATTATATTTTTTAATAAAATGAAAAAATAGTAGAATGAACAGTTGAAAAATAGGTAAAAAAAAATTTTCATCTTGAGGTGTGAATATCTTGTCTTTTTTTAATGAGATTCAAATTTACTGTAGTAAAATTATATCGATACTAACAGTAAACCTTTTAACTTCTCCCTCTAGGATATAGAAGTTAGACACTGTTGTAACTTGTATGACTCAAGTAATTTTGAATAAGTTGTTGAGTCAAAAGCCCTACTACATGTTGAGTCAAAAGCCCTACTACATTTAACACTTTCATGTTAAAGTTTGAATGTCTCGTATTTTTCAATGAGGTTCAAATATACTGTAGTAAAATTTCATTAATACTAGCAGTAAACCTCTGGACTTCTCTCTCCAACATACGAAAGTTAGACAATGTTGTAACTTGTATGACTCAAGTAATTTTGAACAAATTGTTGAGTCAAAAGCCCTACCACATTAACACTTTAACACCCTCATTCAACTAGTAAAAACTATTTTTTGTGCGTGGGAAAGCATAGTAGAAAATTTTATTTTTCTTACAATGGCATGGCATCAACTCCCCGAGTATCAATCAAATGGGGTCGTGACCCAGTGGAATAATTGACCGGACAGAGGCACAAATGAGGATGACTCTATTTATAGATGAAGAGGACCTCTAATGTCTAAATTATAATAAATGAAAGAAAGTAGGTCGTAAAATTTAAGAGATTATGAAATTGCCAAAAAAGAGAATATAAGAATGAAATACAATGTATAAAACATGGGGAAGTGGGGGGCTGTTGGGCTAATAAATGCTTGATGTTAGTGGCTTATTCAGAAGTCAAGTCGTGAAGTAGTGATCACAAAATATGTTTCCAAAATAAATGCTATAATTCTCTACCAAAACCACTAATAATGGGGTAATAAAATACCATGAAGAAATTACTATTTTAATATTAAATACTCCATAAACCAATAGCTAGTAAAAGAAGGTGTTAAAGCGCATTTGGATTGATGTTTTTTTAAACAAAGAAATTCTTATTTATATATTTATTTAATTTTTGAAAAAGATCACTTTAATGAATTTTTTTTTATGTTTGGATAAGTTTTTTTTCCTTAAAAAAAAAAGTAAAAAAAAAACAAAATGTGACGTTTTTTAGAATCTATCCAAAAAAGTTTCAAATAAAAGCACAATTTATACCACTTTTAATTATTGTATCTAGATGCAAAATTGCTTGATTTAAAAAAAAGCTTTACTAAAAAAATACGACTCCAAAAATATATATTTTTAAACTCATCTAAAAGCCCTTATTTTATTTTATCTTTTTAAGAGAGATTGATGCTTCCCAATTATTATTCTATTTGTGGTAGCATTTCGTGCACTAGTTCGATCCTCTGCTATATAAACGTATTATAGACATGTTTGGATATGCTTAAAAAAATGTACTTTTCAAATGGTGTTTTTCATTAGAGCGCTTTTTTTAAAGCTAAGCAATTTTATGTTTGGATACAGTAATTAAAAGTGCTTTATAAAATATTTTTATTTGAAGCTATTGCGCGGTAACTTCTGAAAAAAGTCCTTTTTTTTACTTTTTTTTGGCTTCTCCTTTTTTTCAAAAGCCAATCCAAACCCAATTTTTTTTCTTTGAAGTGTTTTTTTTTCAAAAAATAAATGCTTCTTCTTGAAAAAAATGCACATCCAAATGGACTCTATATCTCCTCATCCACTCATATATACATGCCATGTATTTTTTTCTTTCCTTATCTCAACTATTTACCAATACATATAACATGTATTAATGAGTGGATAAAAAAAATAACACGATTATATAGTAAATGATCTGAGCTATTTCATGCACTGCAATAAGTAATGGGTATAAAATTTTTCGAAGCATTACCGAAAAGAAGAAATAATAATAATAAAATTTTTCGAAGCACATGGGTATATACAAATTTACAACAGATCAAATCTTATTTCCCTTGGTGAGTAATTTTCTAGACTTTTAACATGTACACACATGGAATTCGTGCTCTTGAGCGTCTCTAATGATTAAATAAATCAATATTTTACCATAATTTTAATTTTAGAGAAATGTGAAAGTGTTGGAAATGGGTTTAATTGTGATAATATTTATATGGATTAATTTAGGATGAAATCATTTCTCATGTAAATCTATAGATAAAGTCTCGTTAAATATTGTCTATGTGTTAAAGGATAAGTGCAAAATCCCACATGGGATATTTAACTTTGACAATTCGAGTATTTATATGGTTAAATATTGTTGTAGTGTAAACTAAATAACTAAGTATCGCATATGGGTAGTCCCACATACAACCGCAGGCATTGGGGTGAATTGTCATGGATTCGGTCTTATTTTTTCACTAAACTAGCCCTAGAATAACTTTTGAATTTTTATATTCAAACTTAATTTCAACCGTTACAAAATATTAATGTATATCATTAATTTTGAAACGGTTAACGATTACAGAGTATTAATGCGATATGTTGATTACTGAGTAACTAACGGCTGTTACTTGCGATTATAAATTCAGATTTAATTATCTGAAATGTTACAAGTTGTTACAACAATTACGGTTTTAAAATTAATTCTTAATATTAATATCCTGTATTATTTTCCCTATAAATAGCTGCTCCTGTTCCCTATAGAAGACACACAAAAGCACAAAAAACACTTGAGACTCCTCTGAATTGATCAGTGTGAGAATACAATTCTCTGGGTGCACCCTGATCAAGTGAGATTATAATATCGATTGTATACTTTCATGTTTGGTGTGAATCTGCTTACATACGACATTTTGAGTTGATTAGCTTTCAAATTGAGGCTTGACGTAGCAATGCGGCTTGGAACGAATAGCTGAACTATCACGTCAATGCGGCTTGGAACGAATAGCTGAACTATCTTATTCTGAAAGAAGTATCACTAACTCATCGCACCGATTAGAGGGATGAATATTTCTTTAAGGTAAATCGGCTCAAACCAATAATTCAGTCATTGGCAACATCAAATGAAATACTAATAAGTTTACTAAACTTTCTTATTTCTTTATTTGTATTCGGCATTATTTAGTTGCTTTTGGCTACCATGTTTTATCTAAAACTATTATTGCGTTATATTTATATTTCTCGAATAAACTACCCCTGCGAATATCTGTTCTTGGTGATATTCAAAAAGTTAATTGTTTCCAACAGAAAACAAAGCCTAACAAGTGTTGAATTGGAGAACAATTGACCTTGGTCCTGGGACTTGTCCCTTTGGGGACATATCATAAAACTGGGGTGATGCAGAGAAGATTAGCATGATACTCGCGTAAGAATAACATGCATAAATCGAGAAATGAACGCTGGTTTCAAAAGATAATTGAAGAACAATGACTACAGTGTCCTATAAATTAAAATAACCACACACGATTACACAAATAGAAAACAATAAATGGTCATTACATTCCAATTGTTCTGAAGCTAATTGTCCATGGCATTTATGAATTGGCAATGTAACATAAACTAAGTATATTTAATGTTTATACATAGAAAAATCATGTCAAAGGACCCAAATAACATACATATATCATATGAAAAAGAGGTTTGCTAGCAATAAGGAGATCATTTAACTTGACACATAAGCTGCCCGAATTATCCATGGCTTGGAGTTAAGAGGAGTAGTGGAGAAGATTTGAGGAAGATAAGTGTGGGATCGTGGTCTGGGGCTGTCCTTCAAAGCTGGTTGGTTTAGGTACGCATATTTGCTCTTAGTCCACCTGCATATTATTATTAATTGAAAAATGTAAAACATATAGTCTAAATAAGTGTTCATGCTTGGAGGAGCAGATTCAACAATTTTTATTTGACGGACAAGATTAAATTTTACAAAATATTAAAGATATTCTTGTTATTTGGTTTGGAAAGGGGGGGGGGGGGTATTTAGAATTTTCAAAAAAATATATATATATAAAGTTTATTTCGATTCCATTGAGGAGCAACAAGAAATTCTAGCTCAAACCTGACTTGGGCGAATGAGAGTTGGTAGATAATTTAGGGAGAATGACTAATCAATTGACAAGTACAATACACTTGTCATATGATTTGTTAGATTCAATTAAATCAAGTTCGAGTAAAAAGATTTCGCAATTGTTGCATCCTCCACACCCTTAACTCCGCCCTTGAATACTTGGGCACATTTTTGGAATGCCAATAAGAGTTCCTTTTTCATATTCACATGAAAAAATGAACCGTTTTGGGTTGTAATTGTTACGCTAAGAATGGCAATGGGTCTGGGTTAGAAATGAGGCGGGTTTTTAGACCCCCAATTGGGTCCAGAGTGGGTCCTGAGTTTTCATTTTAAAACTCAGACCCACCACGAACCCGCCCCGCGAGAATTTTATATATATATATTTATTATTTTATATCAATTTATATGATATGTATCTATACCTTATACACAAAAGTATATATTATATAAATAGTCACATAAAAAAAATAAATATGCTATTCTTATATATAAAAATAATTATCTAATATTAGTAGTTAAGTTATAATTTCAAAATATGTGTAAACAAATATGCAATAAGGATATTTAATTTTTTAAAAATTAAAATATGTTCATAGAAATTTATAAATAATTAGTACTTCGGTAATAGTATTATTTTTTTTCATATTTAGAAAGTTATGATAAAATAAATTTTCTTTAACAAATATATTTTTTCAATTGTTTAAAAAAAATTAATAGGGTCTACCAGGTCTAGGTTTGGGTCTGAAAATTTCCTGATTGGGCGGGTCTCGAGTTTGGCAGACCCGCCCCATTGCCATTCCTATGTTACAGGGTGGAAATGTTACAGGGTGGAAATAATTAATTAGTGTTGATTTCAGTTGTGAAATTTATTGCAATCTTACCAGTCCTTTATTCCCACCCTTATCTCTTTATTATTATTCTTCTCATATTTTCGGCCAAACACTCTGGGGCTGTTTTCATTCTGCTCGCTTTCATCATTCTCCTTTAATGCGTCTACAAATTGCATGTACCCATGCTCCTGCACACAAGGACATTAGACATGAAGATTTTGATTGGAGTATTAACAATAATTAAAAGTCAAACTTCTCTGCTAATTTTTAATTAATTACATGACCTCATGCATGATTTAGACAAGAAAATTTTGTAGCTACATTGCATGGAGTAACATCTCGTTATCCTACTATATAAAATCGAGTTTCTATTATGGGCACCCTCATGTTAAGTCAAATTTAATAAAAAGAAATTAGTAAAATAAAAATTCGTATAAAAGGCTATGTGAAATATGAAAATCACTAATAAAATCATCGACCGATACTATACTTCACACGCGCCATTTCCGCATGTATTATAGTGTTTTTAGCTTGCAAATTTACCACTTTAACCTTGAGTTAAGTTTATAAAATTCCTTGTGTTAATTCTAATTAGCACAAAAACACCTCGTGTTAAAAAGAACTAGCCTAAAATCCCTCATGTTTTTAAAAACTAACACACTATCCCTCTTGTAGTACAACTCGCACGTCTCACAAATCGACCGTGAATGTGTGTGAAAATTTGAAAATTAGGCTTTGATTTTTTTTTCCTCTTTCATTTTTTAAATTAGGCTTTTCCCTCTTTCAAAGAGACAAAACATATTATTATTCTCCAATTTCCTAAAAAGGAATAAAATAAAAAATTCGTACCCAAACTTTCAGAAAAGGAACTCAAGGGACGATTTGCTAGTTTTTAAAAATATGAGGGGATTTTAGATTATTTATTTTTTTAACACATAATTTTTTGTACTAATTCGAATTCACACACGAGATTTTGTACATTTAACTCTATAAAATACTTTATGTTGGTTTCATTTCAATATGACTTACAGTGGAAAAATTGAAATTTTAGTCCTGTACTTATGGGGATTTGATAATTTTGGCACAATTAATTTCTTAATTTTCAATTAACTCTTACCATTTTTTGACAGCAGATTAAAGATAAATCTCACCATAAATTAACAAATTCATCAGGAAAAATCACATAAGGTGCCAGTGACTTTTTTGTATTTGGCTTTCTGCGCGGATGGTAGTGTAGAAACTCAAAATGCTAATTTAGATGAGAGGAAAAAACAAAAGTTACGTTAATTTTTGAGCTTTCACCTTAGTGTACATGTAAGTAAAATGCTCAAAGAAACAATTAGAAAAAGCCACGTAAGCATCATGCTACTTTTTCCTGACAAATTTATGATTTCCACTGAAACTTTGTCCAGGAATTTCAAAAAGCTGTAAAATTTAATTGGAAATTGAGAATCTAATTGTACCAGACCTATTAACCCCAACAGGTACATGTAGCCCTATTAATGGATAGAATTTTATTCTTTTCTAATTTTAATCTTAAAAATATTTAATTAAATATATTTTATATTTTATTTTATTTTATTTAAATATTTATCTATTGAATATGTGTATTGAGGCTATTTTATTTTTAAGGTAGGGTATGAATCCTACTCAATCATTTATTTTTTTTATTTATCTTTTTTTGATATTGTGTTTTTTTTAACTCACACACACAATTAACACATACATACGAATTTACACACACTGCACACACACAATTTTCATGCGCGCGCACGCGTGCACACACACACACTGCACCCACACACACACACACACTACACACACACACATTGTGTGTGCAGTGGTTGGTGTGTGTGTGTGTGTGTGTGTGTGTGTGTGTGAAACTGTGTGTTTTCAAACACAGTATGTGTGTGTGTGTGTGTGTGTGTGTTTGTTTTGTGTGTGTGCGTGTGCGTGCAGTGTGTGTGTGTGTGTGTGTGTGTGAAAATTGTGTGCAGTGTCAGTGTGTGTGTGTGTGTAAAATGCGTGTGGTATGTAAATACCCATTGGGTAATGATGTGTGTAATGTGTGAATACCCATTGGGTATTATTACCCAATGGGTAGGAACGGGTAAGGCCCTATCTTAATCCATTCATCTGTAGTAGTATGGGTTAGGGTAGGGTATGGGTAAATTTTAAATTTTTAAAGTATGAATAAGATATGGATAGAAAATAAATGAGTACGGATAGGATAAAACCCTACCCATTTATAGGCCTAGGTACATGATTAAAATTGAGCCATTTCCATTATATAGAAAAAGTAAAAAAGACAAAAAAGAAAAAAAATAAAAACGCATATTAACGGAATTCGTAAGTATAATAAAATATATTTTATAATTATGTAACAAAAAATTCGAATTACCCACCCCACAGAGCATGGTCAGTAGCTCAAAGACAAAGAAAACGAACCCTTTGATGACAAAACAGAACAAAGGAACAAATAGAAGAAGACTTGAAATTTAAAAGTCATTTGAATCCAAGTTTTTTAAGCGCTCGTTTATTTTTATGCTTGAAATTTAGAACAGTTTAATTATAAATAATTTAAATAAATGTATAAGAGTGAAATTTATAGCCGAATCATTCATAATCAAACCACTCCAAATTTCTGCTAAAATAATAGCATTTGATGGACAAGCCAATGGCAAAGAATCAATCCAATTTCCATCTTTTAGTTGTTCTCTTTCCAATCAATAACATAATTCATATGGTTGATTTGAGGTCCTTTCAATCAATTGATGGTATAATGAATAAACATAGATGTTTGGTGATCCAATTCAGAAACTACTTTTGATCCTTGATATGTAATACTGAAATTTATAGAATTGAAAAAACAAAAACAAAAAAAAAAAAAAAAAAAAAAATTGTTCCACATTTGTCACCAAAAAAGTACTAGCTTAAAAAGGTTGTCTAGGTGAATCCTAGCTATATAGCTTATCGTGTGAAAAGACTTCCATACCCCTTATTCTTCTTATTCGAAGGATTGATTTGCTCTTTTTAACTTGATGCTATAACAATTTCACGGAATGCTACATAGATAAGAGAAGGCAGATTGTGGAAAGTGCTGTGTGGTTAGACAGTCAAGCCTTAAAAACATTAAATACAGACCTGTTTTATGCATGTCAAAACAAGACCACAGAACTCATCAATCTGCAGATAAGGTGTTTGTTGAATTTACTCACAGAGAGTTGGCGAGCCCTGAGACGAGCCGCGGCCTTAATAGCTGCACAGAGATGATCTTCCTCCACCATCCGCCTTTCCTTCCAGTAGTGTGCGATCTCCTCATTCGTCACGCTAGAAACCATTTTTCGTCTCAAACTATGCACCATACTTTTTTGTGCGCTGGCCCGATTTATACCTGCAAGAAGATGGAGATTTTGGGATCCACTCAATACAAGCGTGATCAGTTCAAGTTGTGTTTGGTTTAATTTAATAGCTGCAAGAAGATGGAGATAGGATTTTGGGTTCACGGTATCTATTGGTTATCCACTTAGTGCCAAACATGAGTTCAAGTTGCTTGATTTTAAATTGCGAAAGCCATGTACGAGACATTGACTTTGCTGCTATTGCTTGCTCAGGCACTGCAACAGGACAAACAATTTAGTAGTTATAACAACCTAAATGGATCATAAAATAATATGGTTCTTTTGTACCGGTTCAATATTAAATTTTTTAATTTAATTATTTGTATTATCAGTAATCCGTAATTGGTCATTTACTTTGGGGTCTTGACTCCGCCACTAGGACGACTCGTGCAAGTCTTCGTGAAAAACACATGATAATTTCAGATGGAGAAGCTTCATAGAATTCGATTGGTCAATATGTTTGTTGTAAGCATGCATTTAGTCACAATAAAGAATCAGTATCATAATGAAAATAAGGATATATTACAAGTTATGATACTTTATTTTTTTCTCTTGAAAAAAAAAAAGGGAAAACACCTGTAGAAATACTTAGTCAAAACATCACCTTGGCTTCTAGATTAAATACTAAGGCAACCGTACGTTAAGCATGATAATTATAAACCAATTGCATGTCGCACCAATAAGAAATATTATATCTCATCGAAAAACAAAAAAAGAAATATTATATATGCATGTTATATAAGGATATATGTATGTATATATATATATACATATCTGCATTCGGATGTATCTCTAATTTTTTTTTTTTTTGTGTGGATGTATATAAAGTAAAACTCAATTAATAATCGAGTTTTGAGTTTAATGTCAAATGAAAATTGTTATTGATACTCTAAAATTGTTATCGTCACTTCCACTTAATTTATGATTTTGATCTATTGATCAATATACCCTTTTAACTTTTAAATATTAATTTCATTTGATTTAATTATTGAGCAAAAAGGTCTTAATAGTCTGTTATTGACCATCTTTTTTTCGGCTTTGGTGACGACAACTTGAGTAGTATTCTTCGACTGTATCTTTCGTGGGCGATGGCCCAAGAAAATTATTACTCTAGTATTGTTGTCTTTCGTGCAGACATTTTGCATACATAGATTATATTTTTCTATTTCTTTTCCATATTAGTTTTAATTACTTGAAAATAGAGAAAACTATTGTTTTAGAAGATTTAACAATAATTTTTGACTTGAGAAGATAATAAATTAAGCTTTTGAATAGCAAAAGTATCGAACAAATTTTAGAGGTTTACCATTCTTATAACCCCTCTAATATAATGGTAATGGCAGCAATTGATTTCTTTTTTATATTGTTTATATTATTTCAATAAGATTTTTGCTCATAGTTTGAGTTTAGGAATTTGCTATTAAATAAACAAAATTTGTGATTTGTCAACTTGATATTTTTTTAAAGAATTTTTGAAATAAATATGAAAACATACCTCTTGCGCAAAAAGAAGATATTTGAGGCGAATTTCTCAAATTGTGGACTATTCTCATCTTTTTGATGGTATGAGAGCCTAAAATTAATTCTCATAGAGGATGTTCATTAGAAGTTCTATGTATGGCCTAAAAATTTTGCTAGTGCATAGTAATATTTATTTTATATTAAGTAAGTTGGACAAAAAAGAAAAGTGAAACAAAAAATTGAAGAAAATGACTAAACAATAATGAAATATATGCCATTTGAATTATTAAAAATAGTGTTTCAAAGATGGACGAGCAATTTAGTCAATTTTTCAATACAAAAAATAAAGATGGAATGCCCATAACAATTTTGATGTTTCATGCCAAATATATTAGTTTTTACAATTAGATAATATATGAAATTTGTCATAATTGTCAAACAGGTATCTAACTAAAGAAAATCGTTAGATGTTTGTCAAAAAAAGAAAAAAAAAAAAGTTATGAAAAAAAGGAAAATCCATTAAAACAACATTTCAGTGCACTTGTCTTTTCAATTGAAAAAGATTAAAGAACTTATTTTTTTAATGTTTTTCCCCTTTTAGTACTTTAAATTGATTTATATCAACGATGATTTTCAAAATTCAATATTTTTGAAAACAAAAAATATAGTTTTTTTATCTTTTAAATGATATGTACGTTATAATTTTATTTAATTTAAAGATGTATAAGAATAGTGAGAGTTTTAATTTTTAAAAATTGACTGAATCAAATTAATACTTATAATTATTTTGCTACTTTTTCTCATAAATAAATCTCATTTATAGTTAAACATCGATATCAAAAATTAATGTAAGAAACTTAGGGGTAATTGCATCTAAAAATGAACTAAGAGTTAGTAATTGAATTTTCTGAAATGACAATTAGTGGAATAAATTCTTCAGACTGAACACAATTGAAGAACATTAATGAGTACAATACCTTATAAGTTATAATAACCATACACGATTACACCAATAGAAAATCCAAAAATAGTTTTTACATTTCAATTGTTTGAATCCAATTTCCTGGGGCATTTATGAATTGGCAGCGCAGCTTAAACCAAGTACATTTGACGTTTATACCCATAGAAAAATCATCTCAAAGGACTCAATAACATGCATATATCATATGAAACAGAGGTTTGCAGGCAATAAGGTGATCATTTAACTCGACTCTTTAGCTGCTTGAAATATCCATGGCTTGGAGTTAAGGGGAGAAGCTGATGTGCAATTGAAGAATTGAGGGAGATAAGTGCGGGATCGTCGTCTGGAGTTGTCGTTCAACGCTGCCTGGTTTAGGTATGCATATTTGCTCTTAGTCCACCTACATATTAATTATTAATTGAAAAATGTAAACATATGGTCTGAATTAGTGTTCACACTTGCAGGATGGGAGGCAGAAATTTTTATTTTGATGGCGAGATTAAATTTTTATAAAATATTAAAAGTATTCTTGTTACTTGAGGGAGGGGGTTTGAAATTTTAGAAAAATATATATAAAATTTAGTTCCATTCTAAGTTTGGGTGATGACTGCATTCTCCACACTCTTGGCTTCACCCTTGAATATTTGAGCACATTTTTGGAATGCCAATAGGGGTTCCTTTTTCTCATCCAAATGAAAATGCACTAGTTTGGGTTGTAAATTACTACTAAAAAAACTGTTTTTTGTGACCGATTTTGGCCTAAATCGACCAGAAAAACAAAGTTGTGACTGAATCTGTAACCGACTTTTTGTGACTGAAAATTTCTAACACACAAAAATAGTGACAAAACTTCCATCACAAAAATCCAATTTTATGATTGAAATTTTCCGTCACAAAAGAAATAGATAGTGACCGAAATTTCAATCACAAAATAAATTAATAGTGATCTAAATTTCTGTCACAAAATTGGATTATGAATAGTGACCAAAATATTAGTCACAAAACAAATTAATAGTGACCAAAATTTCGGTCGCAAAATTTATAAGTAAGTCAGTAGAAATTATATTTGTAACTGAAATATCGGTCACAAGCGTTAGATTGCTTGTGACTGATTTTTAGGTCACAAATTTAGATAGAGGATTTTTGTGATTGTTTTTTTTAGTCACAAATATGACCAATCATATCAATCCCCACAATCGCGATCGGGAAGATATTCGAACTTGGGGGGGAATTGGTACGGGCAAATTTACGTGCAAATCAGCCTATGAGTTCATGGATTTGAGGATGAACGAGAGAGGGGAGATGGAAACCAAGTGGAAAGCGATTTGGAAGCTCGCGGGTCCACATAAGATCAGAATGTTTCTTTGGCTATGCTACCATGGTTCCCTTTTGACAAATGCCCTCAGATTTGATCGGACTATTTCCACCACGGATACATGCACTCGGTGTGATGGGGGAAGAGAAGACATGCAGCACACGCTTTTCTTATGTCCCAAAGCCAGATTGGTTTGGGAACACATCTTAATGCCGACTGAGTTTCTTGATTTTTGGAGCAAAGTTGGAAGCAACCCTCTCGAAGGGAACCTGAAGGCTTCCTATCGTAATATCATCGCCCCTGGGTGTCCTTGGCAGCTCTGCTTTGTGACCACAGCCTGGAGCATTTGGAAGGCGCGTAATCTCTGGGTTTTTCAGCATCAGGAACAGAACACAAGAGAAACAACATTTTTTATCAAGTGCTTGTTGCTTGATATTTCGCAGGCCTTTACAGGAAAACTTGTTAAGGTGAAGGACCGGATCAAGAATGTCTACTGGCTAAGACCGGAACCAGGTTGGATTAAACTTAACACCGATGGAAGCCACCATCAGAGATCTAATAATGCAGCGTGTGGTGGTCTGTTGAGGGACGAAGAAGGGGAATGGATACTTGGGTTTTCATGCAACCTTGGAAACGTTAGTATCACAGTGGCTGAACTTATGGGACTGCGCGAGGGATTAAGACTTGGGTGGGAACGGCATGTGCAGAAAATCAAGGTGGAAATTGATTCAGAAGCTGTTTTGGGGCTTATCAGGAACACGGACATTGTCGCCCACCCCTTGGGTTACCTTGTCCGTGACTGTCGCCAGCTTCTCCATCAGCCCTGGCAGAGCGAGTTATCCGTCATCAAGAGAGAAGGAAACCAATGTGCGGACTTACTGGCGAAGAAAGGGCATTCCCTAACTGAAGATGAGGTTGTGTGGGCGGACCCGCCAAGAGAGTTATGCAGCCTCTTAATTGAGGAGAGGGCCATGCATTGATTCTTTCTGTTTTTCTTTTGTACACCAAAAAAAAATAAAAATATCAATCCCTGTTTCAATTTGCCAATTCCCCAGTTTTTTTTCCCAAAATCTATAACTTAATGCCAATAAATCATCAAAAATAAACTAACCATGACAAATCAACGCCAAACATACACCAATATCGCAAAACATTTCCAATAAACATTATTATTTTCCACATAATTCCATACTTATCATCATAAACATCACAAATATTCATCCATAAGTCATGATCAAGTCTAAATATCTATCCATCAATCTCGATCAAGTCATCTGCGTCCACAAAAAGTATCACCTTGTTCAAATCTTCTATGTATTCACTAAAAAGAAATAACAAGATAGTTGTCAAACATCATATATCATTCTCATCGTCATTGCCACCGTCACAATTGTTTTGACCTACTAACTTGCTCGTTTTAGATGATGATAATGATGCAACGAAAGGTACATCGGTAGCATGTGGCGGGGGCATAAATCTATATGTGGGTGGCATAAAATGGAGCCTATGAACTTGCGAACTTGGTGGCAAAGGTGTGAACTTTTGCATTTGACTCATAAACTATTGGAAAGAGTCTCTATAATTGGGTCGTGTGGATACAAATTTAATGTACTCTTCGACCCCGACTAGAAACTCACATGTGTAATCCTTTCGTTTTGGTAGAAGTTTATTATACATACCAACTACAACATGCACAAATATCTATATTCTGTAAAAATTGTCAGACAATTGTCTTAGTGGATACTTGATTGGGATCCTACTTTTTCTTCTTTTTATCTCGCTTAATAATAATTATTAGTGGAATTATACTTTGGAATATATGTATTTTTCCACTCGTAACCTTGTACATACAAAGATAGACACACACACACACACACACATATATATATATATATATATATCATTCAGAACACATATTGTATTCTTGGAAACAAATTTCATCTTAAAGAACAAAGACTTTTAGTGGTATGAAAAATTGTAATAAATTACGCAACAGACCATACTCAAGTTAGAAAAGTTACTTTTAGTAATAAAAATTTATTTGCTCCAAAAAATAAATTAAAAGATAAAGACTATAATATTAATGTAATGTGGATAGAGAAGATTAACTAACTATACATAATACAATCATAATTTAAAACGTCAATTTTTCATCAAATATATATTACAGCAAGCAAGAAACTACAGAAAGCAAGAAAAATAAAAATCATATTCAAACTAAAATCATATTCAACACAAACAAACAAAAAAAAAACATACCTTTACAATAACTCCTTTCTAATGTATTTTTGTTTTCTTCTCCACCTAAAAGCCAATACAGACAACAAAAAAAAATATAACACATAAGTATAATTCTATTTTTTCAAAAACATATATAAAAAAAACTAAGGTTGGGGCTGTGAGGGCACTGGCAGAGCATGGGGGTAGGTTGGGGGGGGGGGGGGGCGTCAGTGGGCCTGGGGGTGGGGTTTGGGGGGTCGCTGGCTAGGAAGAAAGGCGGCAACCTAGATCTAGTTTGGTGGCCACTATCTACAGGGGTGCGGAAAGGTGTTGGGTGGGGCTGTCATTGACATTTCCTACTCAACCATTGTATTGACATTTCTTATGTACCATTTTAGGCGAAGTCAATACCGTGCATAAGGAGGATGAAGTCATAGGGCAATATGAAACTTTTAATTAGATAGAACTTACTATTGTACTATCTTATGTTCTAACTATGATTTTACCATGTTATACTAAACTATTGTAAAATTGTTATGTACTGTTAATATATTAATTAGTAGGGTATTTCAAGTCGTTTCAATTCTAAAATCATAAATATGAACGACTCAAACCAATACTATAAACTGATAAAGTGGGCACACTCGATGCGTGTGCCAAATTAAAAAAAAAAAATTAATTATGCACTTTAGTTTCATTATTTATTATATTTTCTGTATGAATAATGTTTATGAAGTTTAAATAAGTGAAAAATCACTACAAAAAAAAAAAAGCATTTTAAGTAACAAAGTAATGGTAACAAATGTTACCAAAAATTTATGTTTTAGTAACAAATGAAAATACTAATTACGAATAGGATAGTGTTGTCACTAAATTTAGTTTTTATTTGTGACAATTTTGAAATTTGTTATGAAACTTTAGACATGATTTATAATATATACTCTGTTATAGAGTATTATGATTTTTTTAACAACCACTTTATGTTTTGATGTCAATGAACTATTGAAACCCATTTGAATATGCTTTTTTTTTTGAAAAAAAAAAATAGCACTTCAGAGGAAAAAAAATTGTATTTGGATGTGCTTTGATATTTAAAAGATTTTTTAATAAACTCTTTGTGTCTTTAATATCAATAGATTATTGAAACTCGTTTGGATGTGCTTATTTTAGAAAAGAAATATTTATTTTTTGAAAAAAAAATAGTACTTTAGTGAAAAAAAATGTGTTTGGATGATTATTAAAATTTCATTTGTAATTTTGAGTTTTAGCCATGTATTTTTATAGTGGCTAAAAAAATTAAAAATTAATAAATTAAAAAGTAAAAAAATTAGTAAGATTAATAAAATTTGTTCACGTAATTTAATATATATATATATATATATATATATAGTCACACATAATCTTAGTTATAATTAGATATGAGATAGGTAAAATATTTGGCACTCAATGCATACATACATAGATTATTACAAATATTTTTCAATAGTTACGGTGACAAAATTGGCTAAATATTACAAGCACAATACAGAAGTGAAATATATTCGAAAGTAAAAAATACGACTTATTTTGATATTATGTTCACATAAATTATGTTTTTTTATGTAATATATATAATAAAAAAAGATTATTTAAAAACATTCATTAAATTATTTAATTTCTAATCATCATATAAATTATATATAATTATTTATATCATTATTAATATTTTTATGAAGTATTACAAATTGTTATTTATATGATATTCAATTTATAATTATCAAAATTTTTGATATATTATACCAATAAATATTTTTATATATTATAAATTTTGAAACAAATTTAATAAATTTTCATAAAATGAAAGTATTATTTTATCAAGTATATTATATAGAATGTGGTATATTAAACATTTTTATATTAAAAATTATGAATATTATTCATTAAGTTCACAATATGTATAAAAAATAAAAGTATTTTTTAATTATTCCTATGTAGGAGTACTACATACATATAGTACATGTTTTAACCAACAAAGCCCTTATAAATCCTATGAATCTATTTATTAATACATAATTACCAGACTAATTAAATCAATTAAAATTAATCAATGGAGGTAGAAAACAAATAAGAATTATAAAACACCAAAATTATCAACAAAATAGCACTTGGCGCAGCGGTGGCACCTGGGCAAAATATACTCGAGGTTGGAGGGAGTTATAGAAAGAGAGAGAGAGAGAGAGAGAGAGAAAAGTAAAAAGATAAGAAAAATAAAAAAGGAAATGTGTAGTGCGAGGGGGAGGGAGAGAGAGAATAAAGAAAAAGAGGGAGAGAGAAAATAGGGAAAGAATAGAAAAATAAAATGGCAAACTAAAAAAATGTTAGACCATAGGTAATTATTCAAAGGTTGTTTGTTTTATATGATAGTATAGATATATGCTTATTAGAATAGCCTCAAGGCCTTTAAATTATATATACTAATAAGGTGGGCATACTCTATGCGTGTGCCAAATTAAAAAAAAATAAATCTTGAGTTTCATTATTTATTATATTTTCTATATGAATAATATTTTTTTAATGTGTATGAAGGGTTTTTTTTGAAAGAATGTTTATGAAGTTTTAATTAAATAAGTGAAAAGTAAAATAATTTAATATGAGAAAAAAAATTGAATGACTAAAAATAATAGACAAAGGAGTTTAAAATGATCCATAGGAGGAGGAGAGAGAAGATAGAGGAGAGATGAGAGAGATAGAAAATGTAAAAAGATAAGAAAAATAAAAAAGGAAACGAGTAGGGGGAGGGGGGAGAGAGAGAAAATAGGAAAAAATAGAAGATAAAATGACAGACCAAAAAAATGTTAAACTAAAGGTATTTACTCGAAGGGCCTCTTGCTTTATATGATAGTATAGATACTAAAATTAATGAATCTATTCAAACCTTCCAAAATTAAAAAGATTAGATAAATAATAGGAGAGTTAAAATTTGAAGAAACAAAATTCCTAAAAACTTGAATGAATAAATGCAGAAAAGATACAGTGCAGAAATTTAAACCAAAAGTAAACGAAAAAGTTTCTTAATTGTTAAACAAAATATATATTAAAACCCACAAACCTGTTCATATATAGAGTAAAAAAATTACAAACATAAATCAAATCCCAAATACAAATCAATAAATTAAGCAAAAAATAAAAATAAAAAAATATTTTTCAAAACATCTGAAAATAAAAAATAAAGTAAAAAGTTACAATGAGAAAAATGGAATTATCAACATTAAAATCTGTTGAAAATAAGCAAAAACAACACTAAAATCGATCCATGATGAATTGGTGCTTCAAAACCTTTGATAGAAAATTTGGAAGAATAAAAAACCACAACTTTCAAGAATGATTTTTAGGATGAGAAGGTTATATATATTTTTATTTAAATACACCCCTTAAATAGTTCATAATTGAAATGTAATTTATTAGATATGAATATTAAGTAATTTAAATTGATTGCTACACAAAATTATGGTTTCAATAAATTCGTTGAGTGATATATGTATAACCTAATTATTTAAAAGTTTCCAAACTCGTGGATAGGTGATCAACCAATGCAATTTTTTTAGAAAATAAAAAAAAAATTCAAAAACAATTTTGGTTCATCAATTATATATGATGCACCGACCAAATTAAATGTACTTTAAAATTGGATTGATTTGTTTATGAAACTCCATCAAATCCTTGATGGCTAATCACCATGGATTGGTTAGTAAACCACGGCTAAATTACCCTGACTTACCAAAACTATGATTGCATTACAATAAAATAAATATTTTCCATGTGATGTTTAGTATCATTTATTCCTAATTAAACATAGTCAATTGTTCAACATTAATAACAAATTCATATTGCTATATTTAAGTTTTAAAAATTTATGACTTTTGTTACTTTCCTAAAGTTAAAAAAAGTTTAGCCAATGATTTTTTTTATTTAATAAAAAAATTAAAAATTCTAAGAAAATTCCATTTGGATCAAAATTGTGCAATTGTAGTCAAATACCACTGTCAAATATATAATAGTATAGATAGATTTATCCTATTCTTTCCATAAATATATTTCATGGTTTTATTGGTTCAAAATTCATACAATAGTGAAACAACTTGTCATAAATTTTCATTAATTTGATTGAGCCATTTTCTCTCTAATCAAATAATTACAAGTCAAAACTCTTAATTAATTAATTAATTAATTATACATAACTTTAATTTAGGCTAATTTGATCTAAATCTTATTTTGATGAGATTATTATCAATTCCTCTCTATTTAATTCTTTTAATTATTTAATTTCACATCCTTGCCATTTAAAAAAAATTGCACTATTTTGTAGAGTTTGTTTTTTTGATTTCCCATGTTAAATCCAAGATATGTATAGATTTTCTCCTTCTATTTTATTTTCTTTTTTGATTTAATTTGCGTATAAGCAATTCCCATATAGGTTTCTTCCATTAATATTTATATACATATATATAGTATCGGTACTTTCATATCTAACGATGCAATTAGGAGGTGCTAATAATTTTTGCAATGGTATATGATTAGGTTGATATGAGTTTAATTTGACTAATTAACATTTTTAACTCCTTGACGTATCCTTATCAATCATAACCTACTCTTTCGTTAAGTTATAACTCTGTCAATTAGCGTGTTATATTCTTTTCTCCCATTATAAGAACCCTATAAATTGTCAAATGAGATAAAGGCAAATAGTTTGTGAGGAAATAAGTGATGAAAAGAAACTTCAGAAGGCCCTTGAGTTCTTGAATGTCTTTCTAATTTTATATTTAGCAAACTAAGTCTTGTTTTTCTTGTTGATTTTTCTCTTTCACTCTATTATAATTATGAGTTAACAACTTTTGAACCATGCCACATTCACATATATAAATCTTGAGCACTTTTTGTCCCGGTAATCTTTTTTTTTTTTCTTTCCTTATGATCTATTCCCTATTTAATTTTGTTTAAGACAAACAAGTTGATATCTTTTAAATTTCTATATATTCTATTTGTAACTTTTTGATGTCTTTGAGCAACATATTGTCTATGTTCTTTTTTTTTAAAATTATAATTATCATTTTTGTTCTTTTTTTCTATTATATTCACCTCTTCATTTATTTGTCATATTATATACTCATCATTCATGTATTTTAAAATTTTCTTTGTTAATTTTTATTTTCTACTCATGAAATTAAGCAAAACACAAGTTTTCATAGTTCGAGGAATTTTGTTTTAATATCCTTTGATTAAGATATATCCTTTGAAGGAATGACGGGTAAATGATATAATTATTAACCTTTCTTCCATAGTTGTTTTATGGAATTCTGGATTGTTGTATCTTGAATATATAATTGTTATCATTTTGTTGTTATTTCTATTATTAAAGTTTAAGTATGAAGTTGTTAATATATCGTTAGAGAGTGTGGATCCTTATTATTAAAAGTTAATACATAGCAATATCTTCTCAACAATATTATTATATTTATATTTAGTAATATATAAATATTTATAATGTAAAAGGCGTTCCTTCAACTTTATTACAAATGCAGTCAAAGTTCATAATAAGTTTTGTATGCTACAAATATTTTTTAAAAATATGTCCTTAAAATGTGATTTAAAACTACAAGAGTATATATTATGATAAATTACTTTTGAAACACTTTATTAAAAATGAAGTTGTGACCTATTATTTGCTATTTATAATTATTTCCATGCCCTTCATATTCTTTTATATTTACTTTAATGTCCATAAATACATCTTTTGAAATAAAGTTTTTTTACAATTTTCTTACATATATCTTTTGTTCTTTTATATTTCTTCTAATAAAATAGAATCGATATCCATTTACGAGACAAATTATTCCTATTATGAATTAAAAACAAATGGTAGGTGCAAATCACAGGTTAATACCTAGTATCAATGTTTGAAAACCCGGACCGTTCATCGAACCAAAAAATCAATTGGGTTAAGGTCACCGGTCCCACCGTCGGGTTAACCGCGGTCGAACCGGTGACGTCATAATTATGTCATAAATAATATTTAATATATCAAAAATAATAAATAATAACAAATATTTTTCTTGTTTAAAATTACTATGCAAAAAAAATGCAAATAATATAGTTTTAACTTTTCAACATACACAATCATATATTTCTCAAATGAAATAAGCTTCCTTCTAATATTAAAGATTTGAAATATGGTAAACATAATTATATTTAAAGAGATTATTAGAAAAAAAATGACATAAAAAAAACAAAAACAAAACAAAACTTGTGCACGAATTATTGACATTAACCATTAATCAAACTAGCAATTTACATGCTCTACCAACTTGTATTACTTTTTGTAATGTAATATGTCAGTTTAGTATCTATTAATAATATAATGTCACATTGTTCTAATGTAATTTTATTTATTAAAAATAATTAATGTAAGTGAATTTTTAATTAAAGGGATTAGGTGAATTAAAATAATTAGCATATAACAATTATATCTTCTACGATTAGTTCATATAACAACAACCTTTTATACTTTTAATAAATATAACCAACATGGTTGGCGTGCTGGTTCAGCACCTCGTCACTTAAGCATGAGGTCAGGGGTTCGATCCCTACCCATGTGAATGGAGCAAACCATTTGGCCAGTCTCCTACCGCTTAGTGCGCTGACAGTAGGGACGAGGGATTAGTCCTCTGGCTGTCGGCCGGAGGGATACCCTGGGAAACCAAAAAAAAAAATAAATAAATATAAAATTTTCCTTCATTTTTTTTGTTGATACTATACATTAATAGCAATAGTAACACTAACAACAAGTCAGTAATAGAAGGAGAGAAAAAAAAAAGAAAAAAAATTAGGATTTGATTGGTGTGGGATTTAATTTATACTGTAATGATCTCGGCCGATTTTATTGATCCGGCGCCGCTTCGACCGGGTCAACTGGTTCTCTCAAAATAAACCGATTTTGAAGGCCTTTCGATTTTGAGGATCTGACCGAGCCATTTTCTGATCTGGATGACGGTCTGACCGATCAAACTGGCCGGTCCGAATTGGGTTTCAAAACATTGCCTAGTATGACTTCAAAAATCAAAACCACCCAACATCTCACGTGCGAACGTACATATACATGGGCCAATGACAGTACCAATCATTCTTTTTTTACATGCAGTCAAATAGCCAATCAATAACCCCAACCCCAATCAGAACAATCTTTTTCACTTTACATGAACATGAAAATTATTATCTCACACAAATGGGCCAGTGTACTTAATAAATAATATTTATGACCCTCCAGAATGGTTTAAAGAATCAAACCATATACTGTAGTGTCCACATAAAGTTGCCACAAACATGTTGCGATGGAAAACAAGAAAATAAAGGTTGTAATATTGATGTTCCCCCATTGTGAATGGGGCAAATCATTTGGCCAGTCTCCTACCGCTTAGTGCGCTGATAGTAGGGACGAGGGATTAGTCCTCTGGCTGTCGGCCGGAGGGATACCCTGGGAAACCAAAAAAAAAAATAAATAAATATAAAATTTTCCTTCATTTTTTTTGTTGATACTATACATTAATAGCAATAGTAACACTAACAACAAGTCAGTAATAGAAGGAGAGAAAAAAAAAAAGAAAAAAAATTAGGATTTGATTGGTGTGGGATTTAATTTATACTGTAATGATCTCGGCCGATTTTATTGATCCGGCGCCGCTTCGACCGGGTCAACTGGTTCTCTCAAAATAAACCGATTTTGAAGGCCTTTCGATTTTGAGGATCTGACCGAGCCATTTTCTGATCTGGATGACGGTCTGACCGATCAAACTGGCCGGTCCGAATTGGGTTTCAAAACATTGCCTAGTATGACTTCAAAAATCAAAACCACCCAACATCTCACGTGCGAACGTACATATACATGGGCCAATGACAGTACCAATCATTCTTTTTTACGTGCAGTCAAATAGCCAATCAATAACCCCAACCCCAATCAGAACAATCTTTTTCACTTTATATGAACATGAAAATTATTCTCTCACACAAATGGGCCAGTGTACTTAATAAATAATATTTATGACCCTCCAGAATGGCTTAAAGAATCAAACCATATACTGCAATGTCCACATAAAGTTGCCACAAACATGTTGCGATGGAAAACAAGAAAATAAAGGTTGTAATATTGATGTTCCCCCATTGTGCCCTTTTTTTCACGTCACCCCCACTAACATACATGCATCAGTGCTTTATATAGTTACCTAACATGCTTCAGTGTCTCTCTCTCTTACCACACCGCATCACCCACATAAATATAGGGAAAGATCATAAGCATTTACATTTTTGGATATGGTGGTTCTCTCTCTCTCTCTCTCTTAAGGAAATAAATAGGTATTTATCTTAACACAAACTTTGGATTCACTTAATATAAACAATTATGTCATTCATGATATCAAGATATCAAATATTAATAAAAAAAACTAAGGAAAAAAAAATACTAAAGTCCCCCTAAAATTAACTCTTATATATGAAAAAATCATGATTTATTTTTGATTTCAAAAAACCCACTCCATCAATTTTTCGTTCCAATAAACTCAATCATTGATTTTTACTCATTTTCTGGACAAATTTTATCATTGAGTTTCTTATATTAATTTCTTTGATATTTGATTATAACTTAGCCTTAATTTTTGCCTGTGCTAATTTACATTTAAAATAACCTTTTTGTTAAAAGAATATTTATATTTTTGTTTATTTTATTAGTTTTTAAAAAATTTGTTAAAAGAACCAATTGATTAACTTTTTAAATCTAAAAGGTCAAGGTTAATCTAGTCACAAATTAGCTATTTGGTCGTTTAGAATAAAAAATTGGTGGGATGGATTTTTAAGATTGAAAAATAGTTTTATGGGGTTTTTTTGGATATAAAAGTTAATTTTATGGGGTTTTTTAGTATTTTCCAAAAAACTATTATACATTTTACTAATAGTCATACTAACAAAACAAAAAAAATGTATTTATGATCACAAAATATATATTTGTTTGCAGTATTGATAAATCAATGACAATATTCAAAATAGTTTCAATATTGTCGCTCCTAACTGTTGTCCTCCTCTAGACGTGGTGAATGCTCAATTGAGATTGATTGCAGTAGTCTACGATTCAGTGCTATGCTAATTTAATTAAATATTTTATGTTCGAATTTCAAGAGTATAGCTTCTTCTAATAGAAAGAATTTTACACGTAAATCTTTCAATCTGACTCAAATCTAAATTTAATTGGTGTTTATTGGTGTCGGTGTATTAAGGGTACAAAAGTTTAATCTAAAATGCCATTAATAAAAAGATGGTGAAGTAAAAAAAAACACTAAAATAGCATAATTTGCTGACAAATTGTTAACTGGGATATTAATTACATACAAATCCAACTCCATATTAGCTGACTCGTCAAAAAAGGAAAAGAAAAGAAGAAATATCTTAGCTGTCTTATCTTTCACACAATTAAAAGGCGTTTAACTTAATTGACGTTTAAGAGTTTAAACAATATTTGAAAAAAAAAAACGTCATCGATTTTATTTTAAAATAAGTTATTGAGTAATCTAATAAATAAAATTAACTAAAATGATATTATGGAACTTATAAGTTGTAGTCTTGTTAAAATGAGATTATGTAACATAATTTATCATGTAAATTCAATCAATTATAAATTAATAAATATAACTAAATCATCTATGATTATCAACATATGCACAGTTGAGATGGCTGAGTTGGTGCAAGGCTCCAGATTAAGGTTTTGGTCTGAAAGGGCGTGGGTTCAAATTCTACACTCAATATTTTAAAATAATTATCCAAAAAGCAAACACATATGCACATATATGTGTGTTTATATAATTGTGATAGCACGCTTTATGTATGTACAAAATAAAATAAAAAAAAAATGATATGCTAGTAAAGTAAGCACACTTTATGCTTGTAACTCTCAATATTTTATAATAATTATCCAAAACAAGCACATGTGTGTGTGTGTCTATATATAATTGTAATAGCACATTCTATGCATGTACAAAATTTTAAAAAAAAATGATATGCTAGCAAAGTAAGCACACTTTATGCGTGTACAATTTTCTTTTTTAAAAAAAAGCTGATATGATTCCATTACATGCTTAATTATAAATGTTAATTAAATTTTATGCATAAATATATATTTTTAATAATTTTTACTTTTAATAGAAAAATAACTTAATGTACAATAATAGTACATAATAGAAAAGTAAATAAGAATGAGAAAGTAAAAAAAACAATTTGACAAAAGAAAGAAAAATGAAACTAAGGAAATTATTTGATAGATGAAAGAAAATAAGAGAATAGAGAGACCACGGAGAGAAACTAAAATATACGTTAACTAGTGGGGAGTAGAGATGAGAGAAAAATACCAAAGACGCCGAAAAAAGAGACCAAAAAGGTATATTAATAGTATAAATTAATTAATAGGACTATTTTAGTCTAAATATTTATAGAGACCAAAATTAAAACTTAAGGGTTTCAAGCTTCATAAAAAGTATAGATTAAAAAAAAATACTCAATTTTACTTATTCTGTCTATTTTCGCAAGTTAAATTTTTTTAGTAAAATTGAAATGGGAGGATTTATACAAATTAATGCTTCATTTACCGTAAAAAGCAAAATAGGGGGGAAGATATTCACTTACAGGCAACGAGATTTGCAGCACACAAGGTGCCATGAATTTTTCCATAGATCACAGCATATGCATATCACTAGTTAAGATCATATATGGGGGTTGACGCCTTCCCAATACCAATCAAAAAAGTTGGCAACCTAATGATAGAAAAGCCGGCCATCGAAGCCTCAATAAATGGCGATCGTAACTATAATGGTGATGATTAATAAAATTAAGGTACATAGTAGTTGCGCAGAATATAATTTGAAGTTTCTAGTACTCTAGGTCTGTTAAAAACAAGTTCATCGAATTATACAACCTCAATTTGATGAAACACAAATCAATTATGAAATGTAGCCTATCAATACACTCGACATGTGAGGGAATTAAAACAAAAATATATTCAAATCTTTATAGTATAAAATCAAATCATTATTAAATTTCTTTTATAAATATTACACTATAAGAAAAAGTAATATTAGTGATAAAATATAAGAGTGTCAATATAAAAATTTTGTCACCAATAATTATATTAAGTGATAATATCTTCTATTTTGTCACGAATTAAGTTTTTTTGTGACAACAATTGTTTTGTTGTCACAATATCATTCAATGGTACAAGAATTAATGTTTTAATTGTTATTATTGACAACTAATGACACATCTATAGTGACAACTTGATGATTAAAAAAAAATTGTCATTAGGATAATTTTGTGAGAATATTCCATTGTCGTTAAATTGCTACCATAAGTGTGTCACCAGCGATCAATTTTGCACTAGTTATCACCTTATTACACTATATTGTCACCATTGATACTGTGCAAACTATATTTTGTGACAATATAATTTTATTATTGCTAAATATATATAATTAATAACAATCTTTCTATTTTCACTTATTATATTATCACAAATTTACTTATTTTCTTGCAGTGTTATATATTTAAATTTTTAAAAATGTTGTGGCTAAAAAGTTAAATAGAAAGATAAAATAGAAGAGGATGGTCAGACAGAGAAGAATTCATGAAATTTACCAAATCACATCAAAAACATCAAAAAGGTTAATATTCTAGATCCTTCTATTTTATTAGCAGTATAGATAAATGTTATTATGTTATAACTTTTGATCCCAATATAGGGGGCGTTTGCAATTACTTAAAAAAAAATTATTTTGAGTGTTTGGTTACACAATTTCTGCTTAAATTAAGTTGAAAAAAAAAGCAAGAGATGAAAAGTTGGGATGAATCTGCTTCTATTAACTCAAAAATACTTGGTATTTTCGTAAATAAATTGAATTTATTGAACTATTAACTATAAATTTTTGATTGCTTTTCACTTTTATTTTCAAACACTCCATACTTTTACTATCAACTTTTAACTGATTCTCACTTTTATTTTCAAACACTACCAACTTTTACTACTCAACTTTTTTAACAACTCAAACTCCTCCAAAAACAAAAACAATCCCAAACACTCTCATAGAGCACCTTACAGTCTGTCTTGCGGGGTTAATTAATTTAATTCCTTTAGCTCAACCGCCTGGCACTTTTTGATCTTCAAATTCACTCTCACCAACCTTATTTTCACAACATTAATTACCACCCCCACCCAATATATATATGTGAGCTAACTCTAACTCTAACTCGCACACAAGCCTGCCACAACTCAAAATATATATCCCTTTTTTTTTTTTCACATTTTATAATTTTCGGGAGGGTCTCAAAAAAATGAAGGCACAGATCTTTGTAGCATTGCTTCTGTTGAGTGTTGTCCTCAGCTCTTCACTCATCCACACCACAATGGCAGCTTCAAGTAAGTCATCATCACAAATTACCGTAAACTACAAGAAAGCATCCCTGTATTAACCGAGCTATCATAGATTTAACAAAATTTGTTATGGAACTATGTTTTGTGACAAATATTATTCTACGCAAATCCGTTAGTAAATTCCTGTTCACCAGTTATCGTTTTAAGTATGTTTTAACAAAATTCCATCGTAAATCCACCACAGATGACTTCGTAGAATGTTCTGTTACAAATTTTTCGTTAGTGAAGGACGTGCCTTTTTATAGTGGCACGTGCTAGCTTCATATATATGTATATGTTTTCGATTATGTTGTTTATATATGTTTTGTATAATTACGATTGAAGGCGGTTGCGACGCGAAATGTGGAGTGAGGTGCTCAAAGGCAGGAGTGAAGGACAGATGCTTGAAATACTGTGGGATATGCTGTGAGGAGTGCAAGTGTGTGCCTTCTGGGACTTATGGCAACAAGCATGAGTGCCCTTGCTACAGGAACAAGAAGAACTCCAAGGGCAAGCCCAAATGCCCTTGAAAATGATCAATTAATCCTAGAATAAGTATTTATTGGCACTTAATTAATGATTCTTATGCAAACTTTGGGTTTGTGTGTCAAATTTTGCATGTCATGTGCATGCTCTGGTGCACTAAATTACACTTTTATCTACATCTATGATGATGTGTTGCCTGTTGATGAATAATATTATGTTGTTTGTGGTTATGTATTTAATTTGAAATCACTTTCTTTTTTTTTAATTTCTGATCATGAATTAGCTTTATTAATGGTACAATTTTTTTTTTCCTTTTTCTTTGGGCTTTTCGTTGATTTGTTTCATATTGGTATGAGCAATTAACAATTTGAATTAAACAAATAAAACAAAAAAAGGTTGATATCCCTAATGATCCTAAAATTTAAATTGTCACGATTTAGTCTTTTTATTTTATTTTGTTTTCTTTTTGTTAAAAAGCACTTCAATCAATCCGTTGAAACTACTGGTTAAAATTCACCAGAAAGATACTATTTTGTGGCATTTTTTTTGTTAATTTTTACCGACCAAACTATGTTTTTATAACCGTACTAAGCAAAAAATGCTCTTTAAATAAGTGTTTTGCAATGAAATATGTCAATAAAAAAGTTCGCCGAAAATACTAAAATATTATTTATTTATAACATAAAAGATTAAAATTTCACAATAATGATTCCATTCGTAAACTATACTGACCATTAGTGATATTAAGGGGGTGTTTTGAAAAATTAAAAAAAAAAACACTTTGCTGCTTTTACTTCAAAAAAGCTACTTTAAGTGTTTGATTTTATAACTTCTATTTAAATTAAGTTGAAAAAAAGCAGAAGCTGAAAAGCTAAAAGAAAGTTGCTTTTAACAGCTTAAAAGTGTTTTTTGGTATTTTTATAAATAAATTTGATTTTTTCAACTATTTTCTACTAAGTTTTGATTGTTTTTCACTTTTATTTCCAAACACTCCACACTTTTACTATCAACTTTTAATTTTTATTTTCAAACACTATCAATTTTTACTATTCGACTTTTTTTTTCAATTTTTTCAATAATTTTAATTTTTTCAAAAACAAAAATAATTCCAAACATCCTCTTACTGTTGTGAAATATGGATGACACTAATGCAAGTACACCATTTATTGAAGTAGCGTGCTTCATTCCATTTAGCATTTACAGAAACTTTTCTTTAGTAAAGAAAGCTGACAAGAAAAGGAAAACCAAGGACCAAAAATATGGGCCTTATCAGAGAAATGGTACACTGCCATGTGATAGACCACAATTTATTGTAACCAACTTTATGTATCATAATAATACTGTGTTTTACAAAATTGTCAAATTTTCTGTACGTTGATATTTTTCTGTGCAGAGAAGTAGCCATCAGGCCCATCACCATTTGTATGAATTATTATCTGGATATAACTCCGTGCAGTAAAGAGAGAAAATATCATTTTTTACAGTCCAACAGGTACAATACAATTAGTGATGGCAAAATGGTTAGGAGCAGCGGATCCAACGCAACTCATATAGTTTTGAATTAGATTAAATTAGGTTAGGTTGAATCTAATATATTTTAAAGTGCGTTGGATTGGGTATTTGGGTGTCATTTGATTGATGTTGATAATGAAAGGTAGATGAATTGATCATGGGTTGTAAATGAGTTATTCTATAAACAAAAAAATATATATATTTTTTATTTAATTTCAATATTTTAAAACCATTTAAAATTTAAGAACTAATAATTTAGATTTTTCTTTTTTTTTTTTGTCTTGATTAAGCATGTTCAATAATCATACATTGAACCGTTTAAGAATCATATCAAACTCATTTCCAACTCATTTAATTTTCAACCCACTTTTTGAAGCCCATATTCAACCTAACCCACTATAACCCAACCCAACCCAAACTGCCCGATTGCCACCTCTAAATTATACAATTAATCTGGTGTAAAAATCATCCAGACTCAGAATAATCTGCAAAACATAGTAGTTACAGTGCTTGTTGTCGTGTTCTAGAACAAAGGCTTGCTTTGGGGCTTCGATTTTTTTGGCGTTTGATAAAATTTTTATAGGTGAAATCCATCCCCACTTTTTCATTGCTTTTCGCACCCTTTTTTTTTTTTTAGATGGATTGTTTAAATTCAAATTTTTTAGAATATTTGTTATATGTTTGGTTGTTTTAGTATATTCGTTTAAGTTGGTTAGGGTTTTTCGACTACGAGTTTGTTGTATATATGACTGGATTTTGTATAGACCAATGGGTTGTAGTTCTTCAATTAATGACTTTTGTGTACATTCATTATTGTTTAAAAAATTTTAATAACAAAATTAATAGAATTTTAATCATGTATGATTACTATTAATTCCTTCCTTCCACATCCAACGCAATCCAATTATAGTGCAGGATTCTCACTGCCAATTTATTATAACACAAGGTAATATCTATTAATATTATCAAGTTTAGGGTATCAAATGCTAATTTTGCAATGGAGAAGAAAGAAAAATACACTTATTCAGCTTTAATAAGGGTAATTTCACAGGCGTAAATCGCTATATGAGATGCAAAAGAGGCGCGATAATATAAATGGTCAGTGGAGGATCTTCGTTGATTGATTTCAAATTTCACATGAGTTTTTTTACTAATTTTTAATTCAAATAATTTTTTACTTGCAATTAGATCTAATACGAGAGTGGCCCGTGTAAAAAACCCAAAATGAATAAGAGACAAGCAACATCATGCTTCAAAAGACATACGTGACATTTAGACACATAATAAGTGTAATACTTTTGCCAATAAGGTGATGATTAAAATAAATCTGCTAAAAGAAATAAACACAGCACTAATATTTTGAATTGTTAAAAGACAAAGAGCCCATTTGGATGAGTTTAAAAAAAAAAAGCTTTTTGAATGGTGTTTTTTAAGGTAGAACTTTTTTTTAAGTTAAGCAGTTTTGCGTTTGGATACAGTAGTTAAAAGTACTTTAAAATGTACTTTTATTTAAAGCTACTCTAGGGTAGCTTCTACAAAAAGCATTTTTTTGACTTTTTTACGGCTTCTCTTTTTTTTAATAAGTATATCCAAACACTTTTTTTTTTTTTTTGAAGTGCTTTTTTTCAAAAAATAAGTTCTTTTTCTCTGAAAAAAATCCATCCAAACGGGCTCAAATTTACACACAGCTAGTCATAAGACAACCAACATAGGATGAATTCAACAGAAAGCTACGGCTGTAACATAAATAAGCAACAACAAATATGAACAAAAGAGAGAGAAAACAAAAGAAAAGAGCTAGCTAGTGCTGCTAGTTTTCTCTCATACACTATAGTAAGAAAAGGCACAGAATAAAAACACACATCTTCATAGTCATGTCACAACAGCTTTCATTTGTACGTACACATCTATGCAATATGGAGCTTCCTCTTCTCAAACCAAGCAAGGATCTTTCTACCATAAACGTTTCGCTGCATAATCGGGGCATTAACTCGGATAAAATTAAGCAAAGCATCATAGGCATGCCCCTGCTCTTGCACATTTTGGAACCGAGTTAGAAATATGAAGAGAAGTGCAGATATTTAGATGTTAACATCCAAAAATATGCATTAGTAATTATAAGAACTGAAACTACAGGTTCCTATCATGATCCCCATATTGAACGGAATTTCAGAACTAAACTGAAGTGTAAGAGCTAACCTTTGATTCTGATAATGCGGACTGAATGACAAAATTTCCAAAAGGATCCACTAATAGCAACGAGGCATTCGGACTTGAGACCAGCTCCATGATAATTGCCGATGAATGCTTCTCTCCTGATTCTAGCAAAAGCTTTTCTACAACATTGCTGGCATACTTGTTGCAGGAGAGAGATGCAAAATAACCTCGGCACTGTCTTAGCAGTTCTGCTGTGACGTCTTCCATCCTCATCCGAATCAGGTGTTGCACCACATAGTTGCTGCGGATGACCAAAAAGAATAAATCTTTACTATCTTATCAAGATTGAATATTGGACTGGTTGGAAAAGATGAAGTGGGATGTTGAAATCATTACCCATAAGGATTTTCAGCAAGTTGCACAGCGTTTGAGATTATCACACTTAATAATCTTTCTCTAGCTTCTCCATGGAAGTGTTCCATGCAGGACTGCAGCACACAGCACCCGGTTTTGTTGGTTGCAATTTTGAAGCATTTTTCCACTATCTCATTGAAAAGATGCTGCCAATAGGAAGCCAATATGAGATAGCTGATTGCGCTGAAAGAATCAAATAATGCCAACAAGTGTCGTCTCACATACAATGGTCTTAAACCAGGTCAAAAACAAAAAAAAAAAACTCAACACTTATAGGGTGGCAATGCTTCAGCGGTACATATGCAGAAATATATGGAATCCAAGTCATTGAGCAAAGCTAACCAAGAAAACTGTGGTAATTAAGGTTCAATCTTTAAGCTGCATTCTTGAAATAGAATGAAAGAAAAAAATTTAGGGGAGTGAATATCTTTAGACCAAACATAAGCCTTTTAAAGTAAATTATTTCAGAGACAGTTCTAGACACCAGTGAGGCAAGGCTTCATTACCCTCTAATGAGCATTAAGCCATCATGCATTTGTGCATTTTGTGCCATGCACTCTGTGTGATTATTTCGGGATTATACAAGACTGAGGTTATTGCCGTACATAATTTAGAAATATCGATAAAACCAGGACCAACTTGCTGACATTATTGCTGCAGTAAAAGCTTTAACACAAGAAGAGCCTAACGACATACATTCTTTTCTAACACTAACTATATCTGAGAGTATTTTCTTTCTCCAGGTAATCAACTCTATAAAATATAGTGATCAATAGATCAATAAATAAATATAAGAATGTAAAACCTTTATGGATGGAAATTGGCATGTTCCCCCTTCAGGTGCAGCTTAGACCAATACTAAGCATATTTGGTTAAAACACGTACGGGCGACATTGGCGAGTGGTGGTAAACAATATTACTGGTTAGACCTAACATTGAATTTACCAAAAAGTTCAAGTTATGATGAAAGAAAGTTTCTTAAAAAGCATGGCAGGAATTTATATCGATAGCAACAAATTAAGCTGTGTTAACAAGAAACCTAACTTTGAATTTACCAAAGTGTAGGGAGTTACCACAAAAAAATTCTCCCTATAGCACAGCAGAAATAATAGAAATTAACAGCAAATCAAGCCGTGTTAACAAGAAAATTTGAACATGACAATGAAAGAAACATATAACGTATCTCTCTGCCAACAAACATAAACCAAAGAAAAGGTAATCCAACAAGCACAATTAACAAAAGGAGTGCCTAGTCAATAAAACAGTCACCACTTTCACTAACTTTGTCTGTAATACAGTTTCGTACCTAAGAATTTATCAGCAGGCATAACAAACGAATCTTATTTTCATATAACAGGACTTGTGTTCCGCTTACTAATATGAGTAACCAAATGTACAAACAGAGACAGTTTTTCATATTACCTTATTATATTCCCCAGAGAAGTTTTTGATACAATATTGTATAACTTGCTGACCATGGCTGTCATTAGCCAAGACAACAGCACCAGGACTTAAAGCGGACATTACGAGCGATATTTGCTGCGGAGTAATCAGCTTCTCCAACAATTTTTGAGTTGCATTAGCCCTGGGCATCCACACACACCAAACAAAACATACATCAAAATGTTTCTTAATAATAAGCCAAATTAATACATAAAGTCAATGAAATCATACCCACATAAGCTGAGACAAATACTAATGAGCTTAAATGGAAATTTGGTGAGGGCCATTATAATTCTAGTCCTCTGAGCCTCATTGCACACCACAAATAGCTTCTGAACAAACTGACATCCAAAATGATTTCTCATCAAATCACTTAAACCTTCCATTACTTCTGACAAAACCATCTCAAGTTCATTCACACTCGAACTCCCCTCCAATTTCAACTTCAGAATATCACTCCAAAGTTGATCTTTAGCTAAAGAAACTATTCGCCCCCTCATATTATCAGGAGTCAATTGTTGCTGCAAATGATACAAATGCAGATGCCGGATGCTAGAAAAATTATTGATATTGTTATAGTCTAAACTAAAATTGCTTTGGAGGGAAGAGGGCACAATTGGGACATGGTTCTTGTGTTCTCTTGCGAATTGTTTCTTGCCATGCAAGGAAAACATGTCATGATTATCACAAGTATAGTCCCAAAAACCTTGCCTTTTATGATATTTCATCAATTTCAGGGGATGATCACCTGCATAAACATATGGGCTTCTCCCAAAACGGTCCATCGCCTCAGGGCCCGCATTGATGCTCTGGCGGGCCCCAACATAGCAAAAAGGCCTATTGACAACGCCATTGCGACTGTGAGTCTGAGCCCAGAACAATACCTGCTGGTTTTCTCCAAATGCCATTGACGAGGGGACTGATTCAACCGAAACAACGTCATCAAGGGTCTCCGGGAGGCCAAGAAACGGCGGCGCGTGGGCATGGGGTTGAAAATCTGTGGACAGGGTCAGTTTTGAAAAGGCTGATTCAATTGCTTGATCCTCACTGCGACGTTTCGCGATCGGAGGGGTGTCTCCGGAGGAAAAAGAGAGCTCAGAAAGATGGTTCAGAAAATTTTCCGGCGGCTGAGACGGCGGAGAATGGCGGTTTCGTGGGATTCTCTGCTCCATCGCCGTTGCATGAAGTAAAATGTGTTTTACTTTATTACTAAAGAGTGAGGGCTAAGAGCAATTTGGATTCCCTATTATAAAATCTTCTATTACATTAATTAATGCACGGGTATTGGTAAGTTCATTTATTTATTTATTAATTCTTTTAATTTTTTTTTATATACCCCTCAATTAAAAGGTTAATTACACCTTGGACTTCATCTTTGCAAATATTTGTAAAGATTACCAATTTTTTTTGTTAAATGAGACCAAACAGGTGTAGAGGTTATAATTATTCAAAAAGTGATGGATTTAATGTGAAACTATATTAATTAAAACGTCTGTCTTGCTATTTTACCCAACAAATGGATTGACGGGTGAGGTTGGTTACGATGCGTGTTTAAAAAACTTTCAATGAGGTACATAGCTCTTAATGAGGTATAAATTCGTGTGGTCCGCGTCCGTTAACAAAATCGTAGTCTGACTAAAGGGGTTGTTTTCAACTTTATGTAAGGTTATACAAATTATTTTGAATTTAATTCGTATTTTTTTTTCATAATTTTTAAGTTTTAATTACTCAAAACATCCATTAACGCTTTTATCAAGCATTCTACATATAATTATTTAATAGTCACTTAACAACTTATAGATATTTCTACTAATATTTTGACCATATTTTAATAAGCTTTTGTACGTGAGATAATTAAAAACTATTTGTACGATTATTCTGAACAATTGTTATATCATGCGCAAAATTGTGGTTATTTGTTTAGTCTTGTATATTACTATTTTTTTGGTTTTTTTTTTTTTCAATAATACATTATAACCCAAACGCACACCACTAAGATTTGAATAAGAATAAATGAGTACATTTGTTAATGCCAAACAATCCCAAGTTACAATATTTCCAAACCATAGAATTAATGCCGCACAATTCGCGGTGCATTGTGACATAGTCATCATTGATGTTTGTAGGAGTGAATCTCCAATTGTATTCGTAAAAAGTTACGAGCAGAGATATAAAATTTTTGAGAGCGGGACTTTTGTGAATATTTTATTCAAAAAAAAAAAATTACCACATCACT
This sequence comes from Petrea volubilis, assembly GCA_026212405.1. Classification (NCBI taxonomy): domain Eukaryota; kingdom Viridiplantae; phylum Streptophyta; class Magnoliopsida; order Lamiales; family Verbenaceae; genus Petrea; species Petrea volubilis. Next base: position 10,194,950 of record CM047884.1, read on the forward strand.
AATGCGGCATAACCATATCCATATTAAATCCCAATTTGGAAAGCTCCTGCAAAGCTTTATCTAGTAAAATTTTAAGAGGCATAAAAACACAATTTATTTCTCGAACTATAAACAAATTTACACTTCGATTACTAAATTTTTGTTCATTACACTTTATAATACAAATTACATGATATTCGCACTTTGTCCTTTGAGCTGCTTTTCGACCAAAAAAAATTGTCAAAAAGTGATCAATGAAGATAATTCAAGGAGCAAAGTGGACGAATCTTTTTGGTGTAGACAACCCAGCATTGCTCTCAAAAGTGACTTTGGTGATAAAGTACAAATCACTTGTAGTTAAACGGCAATAATTCAAAGAACAAAGTATTTTTATCCCAATTGAATTGAGAAAAAAATTCCTATTAAACTTTCAATACTCTCAAAGATAAGGATGAAGAAAAATAGAACTCAAACATGTCGATTAAAATCTGCAGAGAAGAGCAAGTCTATTTATACTTTTAGCAAGCTTACATACTTAGGTTATATGCACAAAAGTTTAGCCATAGTGGTTGCCTATACCCTCCTACCTAAAACATTACATCAACACAAAAGTAAGATCCTGAATCTTCTTACCAACTATCAGTTTAGTTCACCTAAACTCATACTTAAATTGTCTAAACAAAACAAATTATAATATAACAGTACACTGCTGTCATAAGATTAAAAACACAAAATATTTCAATTTTCTTGGAGTTTCTATGAAGAATTATCATTGCTTAACATTCCTCCTTAATAATCTTCTTCGAAATTCCAAGTCTTGATCTTACGAACTCAAACTTGCCCTTTGGAAGGGCCTTTGTCATGATATCTACAAGTTGAAATTCTGAATTGGAATGCATTAGAAATACTCTCTTCTTCTTCTCAACTTCCCTAACAACATGGTACTTCACATTGATGTGTTTCGTTCTCCATGCTAGACAGGATTCTTAGAAATAGAAATACAAAACTTGTCGTCCACCCACATTACAATAGCTTCCTCTTGGTTTAGCCCCAAATCCTTCAGCAATTTTCTTAACTAAATAGCTTGGTTTGTTGCTTCTGTTGCTGAAATATACTTAGCTTCAACTAAGGGTTGTGCTACAACTTCTTGTTACTTGGAGTTCTAAGAAAAAGAAAAAACACAACTTCCAAAGGAAAAACATAACCAGAGGTGCTTTTTGAGTCATCCACACTTCTTGCCCAATCACTATCAGAATAGCCAATGAGATTTTCACTTTCATTCTTCAAATAATGTAAACTAAAGTCTACTGTCCCTTTGATGTATCTTAGAACTCTTTTAGCAGCACCAAAGTGAGTGTGACTAAGAGAAATCCACCAACAACCTGATTGTATTATGTCGAGCCACAGGCGCAAATCTGTCATAGAAATCCACCCCAGGTTGTTGTGCATATCCTTTTACAACTAACATGGACTTAAGTTCGTTTATAGAACCATCATGATTAAATTTGGTTTTATAAAACCACTTAAGAACAATTACTCTTTGATTTTCTGGCCTTTCCACTAAGCTCCAAGTCTCATTCTTTTCAATCATGCTTATTTCCTCCCGTATTGCAGCCAGCCAACCTGTTTCACTTGCAGCTTCATTATAGCTACTTGGTTCAAGTGAAGCTACATTGCATCTTTCATAATTTTCAGCGTCCTTGTTCCTTCATAATAATCAAAATTTTCTCCTTCATCACTTGCATCTGCTTCTTCTTGAGAGAACAATTCTTTTAGTGCTTCATCAGAATTTTCAACTTTTTTCTTACTCCAATCCCATTTATCAAGTTCAGCAAACTTCAGATTTATACTAACTTGAATTTTTTCAGTTTTCAAGTTAAAATTTCAATAACCTTTGGGATGGTTGCCATATCCCAGAAAGATGTCTTTTTCTACCTTGCGATCAAGTTTGTCTCTCTTTACTTCTAGAACAAGATCTTAGCACACATCCAAATACTTTGAGATGCTGTACAGATGGTTTCACCCCATGCCACATTTCAAATGGAGTTTTACCTTGTAAAGCTTTTGTTGCCAACAAATTCAACAAATAAACTGAGGTATTCCTAGCCTCAGCCCCGAATTTCTTAGGCAAATCTTTCTCAAATAGCAAGCACCTTGACATCTCCATCACTGATCTATTTTCCTCTCACTCACTTGGGGAGTATATGGCATAGTCAAATTGTGATGAATGCCTACCTTCTCACAAAACTACTTGAACTTTTTTGAGGTGTATTCTGTTCCATTGTCAGTTCTAAGCATCTTTAACTAGTAGCATGTTTGCTTTTCAACTAAGCTCTTAAAATTTAGAAATGCAGCAAATACTTCAGATTTCATCTTTAAAAAGTACACCCAACAAAACCTTTAGTAATCATCAATAAACAATAAAAAATACTTATTCCTATTCAAAGACAATTCACTCATAAGCCAACAAATATCGGAGTGCACAAGCTGTAACTTTTCAGTATCTCTTCATTTACTGTCATAAAATGGCAGTCTACATTGTTTTCCAAACTGACGTAAACTACACACACCATTGATTTCATTAATGCCAGGCAAATCAAGCACCAAATTCTTTGTGTGCACGCTCATCAAGGTTGAATAGTTAAAATGGCCTAACCTTTTGTGCCAAAGCTTAGATTCATCATGTGTGCTAGTATATGCATGCAACTTTGACTCATTCTAGTTTCGCTGGAAGCTCTTGTTTTTCATTGCCAATGTCATAACCTCATTCCCAAAAGGATCTAAAATAGAGCATGACCCATTTTGAAAGTACAAAGCATAATTTCTTTCAAGTATTTGTCCCACACTTAAACAAATTTTGATCTATATCAGGAACATACAACACATCTATGATGAGCTTAATACCTAAAGGTCTGTTGACAGAAACAACAACTTTTCCTTTCACCTCAACTTGCTTTCCATCTCCAATCTTCACGCCCAAGTTGTATGATCTGTCCAACTCATGGAAAATTTCAACATCTCTTGTATGATCTCTCTAACTCACGAAAAATTCCAACATCTCTTGTCATGTGGTTTGTGTAACCACTATCAATCAACCAAGTGTTTCTACTACATGTTGTCGCATAACATGTAGCAACAAACAGATTTTCACCCTATTAGTCATGATTTTCAACAACTTGAGCTTGTTGTCCTCGTTGGTTTTGTTTGTTTTTCCACACTTTTTTTAATGTCACCCAGTTGATTGCTACCTCTAAACTTCGCACTAAGCATGTACCAACAAAATTTTTCTATATGATTTGTTTTTTTTTTTGCAATTTGGACAAGTTGGATGCCTTCCCTTCTTGCATCCCTTTTTGTGGTTGTTGCTCTTTTTGTGTATTCTTTCCTTTTTTTTTTCACCAGATTGCTTCTTTCCCCCTCCACTGTTGTTGCTTGCTAAGTTCTCCAACTTTTTTGCCAAAAAAGCTCCTTCTATTAACTCCTCCTGTTATATGGTCCTTCTTTGCTCGATTACTTAGAAAGATTCACCAGTTAATTAAGCGTCTAAGTGGACAGATCCTTGGAGTCTTCTTTTTGGTTCAAACCTCTCTAGCACACTGACAAGAACTTTACTCACTATCCTTTTATCAAGTAGATCTTCTCCAAGCAACCTCAACTTATTAACAACTTTCATTAATCTGTCTGTGTACTCTTGCGCAGTCTCATTTTCTGTCATTCTCAAAATTTCAAACTCTCTCCACAAGTTTAGTGCCTGAATTTGCCTTGTCCTTTCACTCCTCTAAAACTCTTCCTTCAGCTGGTCCCAAGCTTGCTTGGCCATTTCACTATTCATAATTATTGTGAAAATGACATCTGAAACAGAAGAATGAATTGCTGCAAGGGCCTTGTACTTCTTGGAACACTTCTCGCTATGTTGATGGATTTGAACAAGAGTGGGTTCTCTCTCAAAGGCGGAGGATCTCTATCAATCTCCACTACCTCCCATAGGTCAAAGGCTCTCAAATATGCTTTCTTCTTCGCTGCCCAAACAGGTAGTTTTCTCCACTCAAAACATGCGCTGTTGGAGTTGAAGAACTTTTCGAAGCTATTAAACTGATTTTTCAGGTTCGAAGGTTGCTTTGATGGTTTAAAAAAGAAACCTTACTGATTTTTTCTCACTCGCAGCCCCTTCAAGACCAGAGGGCTCTTGATACCTTGTTTAACTTTCAATACTCTCAATTCTCAAAGATGAAGAAAAATAGAACTCAAACATGTAGATTAAAATCTGTAGAGACGAGTAAGTTCATTCATACTTTTAGCAGGCTTACATACTTAGGCTATATGTACAAAAGTTCAGCCATGGTGACTGACTGGCTGTCCATACCCTCCTACCTGATATACATTACACCAACACAAAAGTAAGATCCTGAATTTTCTTACCAACCATCAATTTAGTTCACCTAAACCCACACTTAACTTGTCTAAATAAAACAAATTATAATATAATAGTACACTGCTGTCATAAGATTAAAAGCACAAAATATTTCAATTTTCTTGGAGTTTCTACGAAGACTTATCGTTGCTTAACAATTCCCACAGGCAGATCCCAATATGAAGATTTTGCTGCTGCACACTGAAAAACATTATATTAAACAAAATTGATGACTAACAAACGTATTTACATTCAATTACATCAGAAGATGAAAAGAGTACAATGGTTCTACAAGAATCATGATTACAACAGCGCCTTGCCCGTCAGCCCTCCTGGATGGATCAAATCTTCCGTTCTGATTTGCTCCAATTTATTGTCAAAATTTATAGAATTCATACAGATGCTACAATTTTTGGCACGACGAACCTACCAAATTTAGCAAGAAGTTAGAGATCACCGCATAAAAGAATTATTCATTTCTAACGGGAGCGCTCCACTTTCTGGTTGAACTCAAAATTTCTCGACCAGACAAGAGTAGTTTAGCTTAATTTCCAGAGGAAGCAAATCTCTCGGGTACAAATCGGCTTAGCCAGTTGGATAGCTCGCTGTTCCCATGTGCAATAAGATATACAATGAATGCTACATACGCTGCAGTCCCAGCAGAGATAAGGAAACCAAACAACAGCCCATTGACTTCAGATGCAAAAAAGTGGAGCAAAAGATATCCGTTAATGACTATCACTAGTGCAGCCACCGTCCATGCAGCCCTCTAAGGTAAAACAGGAGCAAGGAACATAGAATTAGAGAGTCGCTTATAAATTCAAAAATGAGGAACAGAGACCTAACATCGATGAATTAATCCAAATTCCCCTAAAATTACGACAAGACAAGATCAATGAAGCAGTGAACAAGATCATAATGAAATGAGTATCATAGTATGTACAGGCAGTAATTAACTTGGTATGATGTAAATCTTCTTTTTTCCCTAGCAAGAACAAGATTTATGTATTCACCAAGACATATTAAATTGGAAAATAGTATAATGTCGGATGCTGATAGAGCAATCAACGATTAAACAATTATGTGCAAGAAGCACTAGAATTTCTGCAGTTGACAACACATCTTGTGAGAATTAAGATTAAAAGTTCTGTAAATGGATCTCTATCACTAAATGAGACAAAGAACACTTTCAGTGAGAAAGCATGAAAATATGTCCCGTATTTTTTGCAAGCCCCATATCTATTTAAACTTTTAATCAAACAGACTACACACACAGAATATGCTATTCAATATGTAGCAGTTCAGTAGTTCATCATTTCTACATAATCTACAGAGCATCGGTTTGCACAAGGATGAAGAGGAGATCCATATTACCTCAAGTAAAGGGCCAATCTTAAAGACTCCCATGACCTGTTCCTTGGACACCAACGTGAGAAGTGGGATGAGTGCGAAAGGTATCTGTATCGACTGCAACACATTAAGCCATTCATTCAGTACATCTAGGGATGATTCTGATTTGTTGAAAACCAGTGCCACAATTATAGTTGGAACAATGGCACAACTTCGTGTAATCAAAGCCCTTAATGACTTCTTTAGACGTAGATTTAGAAAACCTCCCATTATAAACTGTCCTGCATAAGTTCCAGTAATTGTACTACTCTGCCCAGCCGCCAATAATCCAATACCCCAAATATAAAGAATTGGAAAGAGCCCTCCACCATACTTCTCCTCAAGATATTGTCCTGCGTTTACTAGGCCTATATAGTTTGCTTGTTTACTTCCATAGAACCCCTTCGCAAAGACACTTGTAACACACAAGTTGATCATGAAGGAGACAAGAAGGGCAGCCGACGACTCGATGGTGTAGTAGTTGAGTGCCTCCTGGACCTGACCTTTCTTGTTAGGGTCGATTTTCCTCGACTGTACCAAAGCAGAGTGTAAAAATACATTGTGAGGCATTATTACACAACCCACAACTCCCACAGCTTGGCGAATTGTTCTTGAGCTAAGTTTTGGAACCAAAAGACCTATTAAGACCATAGAAATTCATATTAAGGTCTTTCCCAAATCATGCCTTTACCTTTTTGACTTTTTATCATGTGTTTACATGGAAAAACGGATATTCAATGAAGCGGATAATGTTGTGATTATATCCACATCTGATTAATTTATACAATATATGAATTCGTATCTCTACCTGTTAGATTAAACAAATATATATATACATATATTTGAATTCAAATTTGCTAGATATATCCATATCGAGTTCTAGTTTTTTAAAAAACAAATTAAATTATAAATATTAAAATATCTGTATCTGATACTGAATATTCGAATTATGATTCGTTGAATGTTAAACTATGATTAATATGGACATGAATGATAATCTATTTTTTGAAAATCTACTGAAACCTAAATGTGTTATTCCCATTTGCATTTTTGTGGAAGGGAAACAATGATGGTGTAGAGACATGTCCAACCAAATTCGAACTTAAAACATGCAGATGATAAATAAGCATCTAACCAATTAGAAGCTCTTTTGTGCTTGGCTTAGCATCAGCAAACATCCAAGCAAACGATAGCGCCATAGTTGAAATGAGAACTGCAAAAACAGCTTCCAACTTCCTCACTCCATAGTTTTCAAGAAGTAGAAACATAAAGCTGAACAAGAATTTCACAGAGAACAATTTCAGTAGTGGCCTAATCACCTAAAAAGACAGAGACGTGGATAGCATCAAGAACCATAATGCCTAAAAGTAATGGTTTGCTGAGTAGGAAAACACCCCCAAAAACTGCTGCCTTTTCAGAAAGCTTAAATTACAAAAAGTCCTGTATAAGATAAAGGGACAAAATCGGATCTCTCTCTCTGACAGTAACAACCAGTATTAGACATAAAGATAGCAACTTCCAACCATTATCAGATATGAAGATAACTATTTCTGTCACGAAAGGGCCAACTATAATGCAAAAAGTAAGGTTGGTTTCCACCAAATTGTAAGGTTAGTGACTTTGACAACAAAAGATAAGTAATGCTGGCTGCCACATAAATGTAGTGAGCCACTTATGTAGCACACAACATATAGTGTAATACACAATTTTCACAAAAATCATAGTCAAACGTATTTTTGGACACACACACATATGGCTGTAAAGAAAATCACATAACTTTAAAGAAAATCACTCCCTACAAATGAAGTTACTGTAAATAAGGGGGAAAAGAATATCCAGATATTCAAGATAAGAAAAATTATGTCCCACAAATGATGTTATTTGGGATAAGTAAAACAAGCTGCCAATTCGATTCAAGATATGAAAATCTTCAATTTAAGCCAGATTCAATCCTCTAACTTTACCTTCTCTAATTCAATTGGAATTCGAACTAATTTACATATTTTCTCCTTCCAAAAAGACTTCTTACAAAATCACATAAAAAACTTCTCAAAATCAGCGAAGAGGAAATACCAGTCAGAAGCCGTAATTAGAACTCCGGCCCAAAGGGGGAGCACTCCACGGCTCAAAATCTGAATAGCAATGGCACTCCCGATCACCTCCTGAATATCTGCCCCAATCAACGCAAGCTCTGCCATGAACCACAAAACAATCCCGGCCCAATACGGGTACTCCTCGCGGCAGAGCTCCGCCAAATGCCGTCCAGTCGCCACCCCAATTCTCGCCGACAAAAGCTGAATCAGCAAACCCATCGCCGTCGCCCACATCAATAGCCACAGCAACGAGTAACCCGCAATCGCCCCCGCCTGTAGATCCCCCTCGAGATTCCCCGGATCTAGAAACGCTATGCTCATCAAAAAGCCCGGGCCCGTGAACAGCCACAGCTTCTTGAACGAGAACGGCGGCACGGTGGAGTAGTTCTGGGATTCCAATTCGAAATCGCCGATCAGGATCTTGTCACGGGCCTCGTAAGCTGCTTCCCCGTCGCCGTCGTCGTCGCCGTTTATGTTCAATTCCCCGGTTTTAATCACAACCGCCGCGGATGATGGAGCCGCCGGCGAGGGTAATAGGCGGCGGGACTCTTCATCTTGTTCTTGTTGTTCTTGTTGGAGTGATTGTGATTCTGGTTGGGAATTAGGTGATGCATGGTTTTGTGCTGGGGTTGAATTCATTGGGTTATAAGGATTTGCAATGTTTTTCCGGCTGAGTGAGGGGCTTAAGCTTTGAAGTGCGGGGGCCGCGGCGGCAGAGGGTGGCAGCAATCGTCGGAATACGGTGGTGGCGTGTGGAGGGGGTGGCTCGTATTTATAGATTAGTAGTGGGCGAGATCTAGTGCACTGCACATAAGTTGGTCCTGCACGAATGTGTTGTCGTGAACCAATGAGATTTGAACACGAGAAATATATCTCGAGGGTATTGTCGCCATACCAAGTGAGATCAGGTACTTCTTTTGTATTGTGTCCACACGCGAAGGGCATTTGTGTAATTTGGCTGGTTATTCGGGAATTAAAAAGGAGCTTGGAAGCGTTCTTTTTTATTTATTTTTCTTTTTTTTAAATGAGAAACGATAATTAATCATTACATAATAGGTTTGATTAATATTTTAAATTTTTTTTACAGGAATGATTTAATAATATAAATAAAACAAATGCCTATTTATCTTATGGGGTTTGAATTGAAATTTTCATATTTAGGAAACCTAAAACTTCAATTTTAACTATTAACGCAGGATCTCATCGATTGAAAATATTCATTTCAAGGTTTAAATTTGTCATAGAAAGTATTGTTCCAACCATAAGATGGATTGCTTCAAATAAAAGAGTTTATTATTGTAAATATTAACTTATTGAATAAGAGTTTTTTGCATTTGGTACAATGGTTGTGATAAATGTAGTAGCTTATATTTTATGTCTTTGAAAAATTAAAATATTAATTTAATTTCTTAAAATATAATCAATTGTTTCACATTTATCAAGAATACATTTGAATTTGATGATAGATATTGAATGTTAGAATATGATCCGATTAAAAATTCAATAATTTGATTGCTTAAGTAAACTTAGAATGCATATTGATAAATCATTTTTCACAAAATAAAACAATATGACTAATAATTTGTTGATGGTCATCAAATTATAACAAATCCCTTAGAATACATACTGACCTCTTTTGATTGGTTGTATTATATTATAATATCAAGAATAATCCATTCAAAATTTTATATTTGATTATTGATACTAGTATGTATTGAAATATCTCAATCCATGACACCATGGATTGAAGTCATCATTTAAGCATGAATTCGGTCTTTGGAGGGACATGCGACTAGAGCAAGTTAATATGAACTACTTAATATTCTAAACTTGAATTTACTAAATTGTCCTTATTATAAAATGCTCAAAAACCAATGAGAAATATTTTTATGGGTAAAATGAAACTTTTGTTAATAATCCAATGTAATCCACAAAATCAAACAAGGTTGGTAGAATCATTGAAATTTGGGTCACGGACTAAATCAAATATGGTAGTTCAATTACAATTATCCAACTTAGTATCCACACAAATACTATATACACATCAACCTAATCTACAAAATCAAAAGAGGCCATTAGGCACATACTCATCTTCCTATTAAAAACACTTCATGACATGGTTATAATTGTTTTGAATTTATTCATATTTTTGAATTGTCAAACTTCTAGATACTTGTTTTAAAAGTTTGATAAATTTAATTTGAGATTGAACTAGACACGTTGACCAATAAATTTAGGCTATATTATGGTCATTAGCTAGCAGCCTAGCACACACACGGTCAAGAGAAAAAAAATTGTAATATGATTTAAGTATGCTTAATTAAAGTTTCTCAATTGTTATTTATTATTTGTTTACATTTCAATACACCGTTTTTTTTTTGTTGTTATTTGTTCAAAAATTTAAATGAACTTAATCTAGGCTAAAGTACTCATCGAAATTTTATCTAATAATTTTGTAGTTAAAATTTGATTTAGTAAATTGGTCAATCTTATGTGCAAATTCCAAAAGATTAACCACATCTTTACAAATATTGAAATATCGAAGTACGAAACACCTTAAGTTGAGGTGTTTAACGTATTCTATTCTTAATATGATATCAATACATTTAGTGCAGGTTTGGCGAGTAGTTAATTTTGATGTTAGACAAGGGATTAGCCTATATTGGTTAGGGTGTCGCTAAAGAGCATTACCTTAATTTGTTGACCGTTTGAAATAATCATTCATTAAAGATCATATGTCATTGAAGCATAATTAATTCTAAAAATATGTACTTATAATTTGAAATTAGTGGCATTGAATGTATTAGTCCATTACAGCATAAATTATGCCAAGTGCTTTGGTGCTTTTTGTTTTTATGATCGATATATAGATTTCATAGTCACCTACTTTTGTGTTTTGTCCCCGGCCGCCCTCTTAATTAATACAACATGGCAATGAATTTTGTACTATGCATGCCATTGTGTTATTTACGGTTTATTTATTTATTTATTTTGGTTATAAACATCGAATGCTTTTGAAAAAGATAAGCAAGCATTATTTTGATATGCATGTTATTTATACTATTTATAATATTATTTAAAAAGACAGCATCCTTCTAATAATCATTTTTCATTTGATCATTTTTTGGTTTGTTAATTTCATTTCTTTTTTTCTTTCTTTGTTTGCTTTCTCTCTCATCTCTCCTCTTGCACGTTGTTTTTAGTTTTTCTCCCTTTTTTCTCTTCCCCTCACTCTCTCCATTGTTTTCTTGATTTTTTATTTTAAATTATTTTATTTTAACTTATTACTAATTTTATATATCTTATTAAAAATATTTTAATAGTATATTTAGATACTACCAAAATAAATTAGTATGTTATCAAATTAAATTATTTTTTTATTATGCACACGTATCGAATATATCAATATTACTAGTTAATATTAAATGGGATATATAAATTTTATGAATATTAGTATTTTCAGAGGTTAATTATATTGTTAATCAGATTCATAGTTATGTTATTTAAGTGATAACTAATAGGCATTCATAGCAAAATAATTGAAAAGAAAAAGGAAACCAAATTGCAGCCGAAAGAGATAAAAATGTAGCCAAAAATTTGTTTAATTAGCCCGCGCTCTTAGGAGATAATGTTAATGATAAATTCATAGAAAAATTTATAATGCCAGAGCAAATTTTAATTAATTACTATTTTGCCCTTGCTTGATCAATTATCAATATTACATAATTTTTTTTTAGTTCATATTATATTAATGTCATCTAATATATCAAAAAATGAAAGAATCTTCTATTTCTCTTTCTTATTTGATCATTTATTCTGTCCCACCTAATTCGTTATCGGATTCCTTCTTCTTGAAATACTCATTATTTGACATTATTTAAGAATTTAATTTCATCTATTTTTATATTATTCCTTTTAAATATTTATATTTTGTCATATTTATTAGTAAGCGCTTTGACCGTTGATTAGGATAACTCATCTAATTATTTTTATATTACAATAATGGGCTAGATTTATTATATTTCTTTGTTCTTTTCTCTATTATATAATATTTTAGCTATAAATTTTGAATTTGTTTTTTTATAGATCTTTCAAGTGCTCATATTATTTACAATATTTATAATTTTTCTAATTATTAATATTAATGATAAAGTAAATTCTCACAATATAATCTTATAATTGAATGGATTTTGTAGTGCTAATTCAATCTTATCTCATTTTTTAACATTTTGTGATTTTTTTTAAGATTTCAATTTTATAGGAGGTAATTTATTCATATAAAAATCAAAGTTTCATTACTCAATGAAAAAAATTGATTATTCAATTCAATCTTGCAATTATAAGAGTGATTAGATTACAAGATAATCTTTTTTATATTTTTTTTTTCAATATCCAATATCCCACTCAATTATTTATTAATTTTTTTAATTTTATAATAAAGGGTAAATTATGGCAAACCCCCAAACGTTTGACCTCGATTACATTTCACCCCCCAACCTTTGAATTTGAGCGAAACCACCTCACAACCTTTATAAGTTATGCGCCGATACCCCCTAAACTCGATTCCGGTGGAATCTACGCGAATATTCCAGTCCACCTTGCTGCACGTGCCCTCCAACATTTGACCTCGATTGCAGTTCACCCCCCAACCTTTGAGTTTGAGCGGAACCACCTCCCAACCTTTATAAGTTGTGCGCCGATACCCCCTAAACATAATTCAGGTGGAATCTACACAAATATTCCATCCACCTTATTGCATGTGTTGTCCATGCGACTTCTTTAAGGGTATTATCGATATTTTCTTTTAATAAACAATATTCTCGCTTCAAGAAAAATAAATCAGATTAAAAGAAGTTAGGGCATTTCATAACAGTCCCCCCCCCCCCCAAACTTTCTCTCTTCTATAGAATTATCGAGCTTGGCAAAATGTCGTGGAAATTGAGAAAAAAAGACGATGGAATCCCTCGAGGAAAAAATATGCCAGATTATGATGAGTTTGTACATGTTATTTCTCGAATATGTAAATTTCTGGTGCATTCTATCGAATTTTGTGCGGATAGACTTGTTTTATTGTTTTGTGATTACATGCTATTGTTGCAAGATAATTGGGTATATATCATTCACATATGGAAAGATCAATTCAAAGTAAAGAAATTGCAACCTCCAATAGCCTAAAAAATCAAAAAATGGTATATTAGGGTTTGTAAATGAAGAAGAAGGAGGCAAATATAATTGTTTTTTAGTGGGGCTGGAGAGTAATTGTTCATTCTACACCCAACTAATAAAAGAAAATATCGATAATGTCCTTAAAAATGTCACGCGGGCGGCACGTGCAAGAAGGTGGATAGAATATTCGCATAGATTCCACTGGAATTGTGTTTAGGGGGTATCAGCACACAACTTATAAAGGTTGAGAGGTGGCTCCGCTCAAACGCAAAGGTTGGGAGGTGAAGTACAATCGAGGTCAAATGTTGGGGGCACATGCAATAGGGTGGACAAAATATTCGCGTATATTCCACCGGAATCATGTTTAGGGGGTATCGGTGCATAACTTATAAAGGTTGGGAGGTGATTCCGCTCAAACACAAAAGTTGGGGGGTGAAGTGCAATCGAAGTCAAACGTTGGGGGGTTTGCCCTAATTTACCCTATAATAAAATACAAACATTAAAGAACTTTATTTAATAGAGGGACCTATAAGTAAAAATTTAGATAGATAGTATAGAGGGAATCTTGTCATTTGCATTAATTACCCTAATCATCATATTTGGAAGTAAATTTTAGTATGATTTAATTCATTGATCATTGAGGGTAAAAATAAAATTTGAACAAGATTTACTCTAGCACTATGGATTTTGCCTCTAAATTATCACGAGCCTAAAATACCTTATTTAATAGAGGGATCTACAAATAAAAATGTAGAGAGATAGTATAGAGGGAGCATTGGCATTTACAGTAATTATCCTAATCATCATATTAGAAAGTAAATTTTAATATGATTTAGTTTATTGACCATTGAGGGTAAAAATGAAATTTGATCAAGATTTTTTATTGCATTATAAATTTTGCTCTAGATTTATCACTAACCAAGAGATAATAGGGGCATTATTCCATCTTCATGCTTTGTTTGAAATAATTATAGGCTGCCTAATTTTTTTCTTAATAAATAAGTTGCCTAATGTTAGTATATTCCTCATTTTAGAGTGGGGGAGTGCACTAAGCGCCAATTGGAGAGCAAGGAAAAAGAGAGAGAAAGAAAGAAAGCAAAGAAAGAAGAAGTGATTGGAAAGTGTGAAAAAAAAGTACATCATAGAGTTTTTGTTTTGAGGAATCCAAAATGTTGGAGAGAGTACATTGGAAATTTTCACATGCACTAGGATATGGGGATACGTACGCAAGAGTTCGTATTTAATCATATATTATATGTCATTTTTTATAAAGAACATATAAATATGTAATATAATTTGGATTATTAAGGGTATGGATAAAATTTAGACATCAGGTGTATAAAAAAAATTTCACACTACAGTTGGGAAAATTTTCTTTGAACTATATTAAGAGTGCTTGTAAAACAAAATTTTATTTTCTTGAATTTGGGGATTGAATTTTAGAATGTATTTTGTATAACAGTAAAATATTTTTTATATTGAAAGAATGAAACCTCTCTCGAACATAGGTAGAGTTACCGAATCACGTAAAACATTGTTATCTTTATTCTGTCACACATTATTCTTTACGATTAATAGTATTGATATGATTTATCAAAATTGTAGATAAATTTAGTCCCTAACTCAATCGGTCGCGGTGCCCGACTGTAACAACCATTCAGTCAAAGAGTAAAACAATTGATTGGAAATAATTAGCACGTCGGTATATTCAACATCACAAAACACATAACGAATTGAATATAAATATTTAATCAATTCAATGTATATCAATTTGACATTTCTGAGATACTCAAATGATTGTTATTCTTTGAAAATCTCTCTCTCTCTCTCTCTCTCTCTCTCTCTCTCTCTCTCTCTCTCTTAAATATCCTGATTAGTTCTGTTTTTAGGTAACGAAGAATTAAAATAAACATGAAGACAATCTGAACAACAAACCTGACGCAACCCAATTAAACATAGGCGTGACCCTTTTTAAACGCTTATTGAACTTGTTGTGAACCCAATATATTGTAAACTGTCTAAATAGTTCCAGCCTAGGCCCAATCAAAATCACCCATTTTTTACCTAATCAGACTCGATTAAGTTATCTAATGGAGAGCGATCATTTCAAAATTAGAAAATGAGCCCCTTGGATGAATTTTTCTTCAGAAGAAAAATATTTATTTTTAAATAAAAAAATTTCAGTAAAAAAATTGTATTTGGCTGGACTTTTATAGGAAAAAGGGTGAATTACAATGACTACCCTTGAGGTTAGGATAATTTATGAAAAACTCCATACATTTTCAAAAATTACCAAAAATCCCCTATTTTTTTAAAAATTACCAAAAATCTCCTACTTTTTCAAAAAGTATCAAAAACCCCTTAAGGTTATATCCATATTACAAACTTATTTCAATTTCTGAAAATACCCCTTCCCTTTTTTTGAGTGATTTACACTGACCACCCCTTAGATTATGTTAATTTACGAGAAACCTCCTGTGGTTTCAAAAATTACCAAAACCCCCTAGAGGTTATACCAATATTACAACTAGCACTTACTTAGATTGACTTATCATCAATATTAATTTTTTTTTCCTCTATAATATTGTTATCATAAAATTTTCAGGTAATATATTTGAAAAAAAATGTGATTATTTATTCAAATAAATATCCTAAATTTAATGCATTAAAAGTATCTACCAACACATCAAGTATGTTATATTATCGCTAATACGGAGTAAATTTTAAGATAAATGAGTTAGAGTCCTCAAGCTAAATAAAGTTTAATTTTAATTTTTTATTTCAATCAATATTTATATTTCTCATTTCACATTATGGATATATACGATGCATATAATTATATTTTTCTCAAATATAAATTTAGCACATATTAAGTAATATTTAGTATAAATTCATAACATTAAATTCAGAATATTTATTTGAATAAGTAATCACATTTTTTTCCAAATCTATTACATTAAAATTTTATGATAACAATATTACAGAGGGAAAAAAATTAATATTATTGATAAGTCAACCTAAGTAAGTGTTAGTTGTAATATTAGTATAACCTCAGGAAGTTTTTGGTAATTTTTGAAACCTTATGGGGTTTCTTATAAATTAGTCTAATTTCATGGGTGGTCAGTGTAAATCACCCAAAAAAAGGAAAGAGGTATTTTCGAAAATTGAAATAAGTTTGTAATATGGATATAACCTTAAGGGTTTTTTTGTAATTTTTAAAAAAATAGAGAGTTTTTCGTAAATAAACCAAACCTCAGGGGTGGTCAGTGTAATTTTCTCTAGAAAAAACCTAAGCCACACACACACACACAAGTGATTTTTTTTTAGAAACTACCTAAAACAACTTAAAATAAAAACACATTTTATACTACATTCAAAGTCAAAACTATTTGATTTAAAGAAAAAAAGTTCTACCATAAAAATCACAAATCGATAAATATTTTTTTTAAATCTATCTAAACGGACCCAATATGTGACCAACACTAAAGCTAAAGGTTGAGAAAAACTACTGAATACTGATATTTGGCTATGCATTTTCATTTGGCAAAAGATGTAAAAAAAAAAAAAAATTATTGTTTGCTCCATCTGCCATTGCGAAACAGTTGTGATAGCTTCTGGATTTGTACTTCAAAGTTTCTTTGTTTTTTATTTAATTTTTTGTATCCAACTTAATTAGTATCAATAATATTGACACATTCGATATGTATATAATAAAAATAATATAATTTAACAAAATATTAAATTTTTGATAGTTTTTATACTATTAAAATATTTTTAATTATTTTTAATAGATTTATAAAATTAGTGATAAGTAAAAATAAAATATTTAAAATAAAAAACTGGTAAAAAAATTACAAATAAAGCTAAAAAATGATATTAAAGAGTATTGAGGGATGAAAGAAGATAAAGAGGAGAGAAAGGGGAGAAAAATAAAAAATAAAGTGAAAGAACAAAGATGCGAGAGAAAATAAAGGAAAAATAAAAATAAATTCATATACCAAAAATTTATTAAACCAAAATTAGTTACTAAAAGGAATTCCTCTTTATATAACAGTATAGATGGTATAAATAGTATAAATATTGTCAGTTTTTTATTCTCCTTGACCCCTGAAAAATCAACGTGGAGGATAAAATAAGGGTTTTGAGGTTTACTCTGCCATTATAAGGGATTGCGACGAAAATCTTGGAATTGCATGACAAGAATAATGAATTAAAACTAGATTAATTGCAAACTATTACATCTATTATTAAAAATTAAGTTCATATTAGTTGATATTCTAGTCATATAATTAAATAATTTGATTATAAAGTTGTCATGCAGAGCTCAAGTATATTGACTAATTTAAGTTTTTTTTTCCAACTCTTTATTTGTAAAATTAAATTAGAAATGAAAAAAAAAAAAGAAATAGAATACTTTATAAGTTCTCTTAGTATAATTAAGAATGTTTAAGTAAAAAATATTTTTAGATACGTCCACAATTTAAAATTAGGTTATTTAATAAAAACTGAGTTAAATGAAATTTGGAGTCAATTTAATAATATGTAACCATAAAGAGGAATATAGTCCAATATAATTTATCATGGAGGGCGAAATGCATAAACATTTCATTGAAACACTACAAGAAAAATTAATATTATTAACAAGATTTAAAAGTGACAATATAAAAGTTGTCATAAATAATTGTATTAAGTGACAACATCTTTTATTTTTTCACTAATTAAGTTTCTTTAGTGACAATAATTTTTATCTTGTCACAATATACACTCAATGGTGACAAACTAGAATTAATGATTTAATAACAACCATTAACAATTAATGACATACCTATAATGACAATTTGGTGACAAAAAAATTGACATTAGAATTTTGTGACATGATTTCATTATCACTAAGTTGCCATTATATGTGTGGTTCAAATCTTCTGTTACATAATCGTGTTACATCTCCTGTTACACTTATCAATAAGCGCTACGTGTATTTGTGAGCAGTCGAAATAAGGAAAGAGAAAAATTGATGATATGGAAAAAAATATAAAAATTCTCTTTTCTTATCTCGACCGCTCACCAATATACGTGACGTATATTGATGAGTGTAATACGAGATGTAACACGATTATGTAACAGAAGATCCAAGCCGCTATATGTGTATCACTAATTATCAATTTTATATTATGTTGTCACCTTTTTACACTAATATTATGTTGTCACCTTTTTACACTATGTTGTCGCTATTGATATTGTGTTAACTATATTTTTTTGACAAAATACTTTTGTTGTCACTAAATGTATGTAATTAATGATAACTTTTTCAATATCTCTTATTATATTGTAGCTAATTTATTATTTTCTTGTAGTGAAATTGAGGGTATTTTTGTCCATTAACGTATTTCAGGAAGGAGTTCGATACATTTTATAACAGATTGGATCCTCTATTTTCAAATGGTGTCTATTCCAAAATGTTGTTTAATCTCATGTTCCATAATTCATATTTATGTAATATGTGTAAAATTATATCCTTAATTATGCATTTGGTTAATGTCTATCCATGCATTGGAATACTAAATGATATCCGATTTTAAATAGAGGATTTCATGTGATTTTCGAGTATGATGGATATTTTATACAAACTCAATGGTATATGAGTGTAAAATGAAATTAACCCTAACCTATACAGTGACTCATATATAGACTAAACTTCAATTTCTCTCTTTCCTTATCATCTTTCCAACATACTCCCTTTATCCCATAATATTAGTCGTCCTAGATTTTGTTCACACAAACCAATTATTCTAATAAAGTAGTCTTTTTTTTAGCTAAATTTAAAATGATTTGACAAAATTATCCTCCTCATGCCTCATCAAATTCCATTAAAAATAATAAATGAGGGTAAATTTGGAGGAAAAAAATTAATGCATTCTTAAAATCTTCAAAATGACAAATATTATGGGACAAAAAAAATCTCTAACACTACTAATATTATGGGATATAGGGATTATTATTTTTTTTTCCCGTTTTTGTTTCTTCTCTCTTTTTTCTTTATCCATCTTTTTAATTTTCTTTCCTACTTTCTCCTTTCACTTATTTTATTTCATCATACAATTTGATTTAATTTAAATTCATCCTTTTTAATTTGTCTTAAATTTAATAAATATATTAGAAGTAGATTGATCTTGTAAACAACATGGCTAATTATTAATACCAACTCTGGCTGTTCACGATACTTGGTTCTCCAAATACGACCAGAACAAAAGGTTAATTTATTCAGGTCAGTAAGCTTCCGCTGTCTATGTCCAGTTGCATTAAACAAAGTTAAAGACTGCAAATGCACACACACACTCACATTCGTACATCTCTCTCTCTCTCTCTCGTGTAGCTGTGTGTGTGTGTGTGTGTGTAAAGAAGAAAAGTACCCCGGTCTGGACGATACTACAAGATGGATTTGGTCTGAGGAAGTTGAGCTCAGGATTCTAATAAAGAATAACCCCATAGGATAAATCATTTTCCATAGTTCCTCTATTAAACGACTTTCAAATGTTTCCAACGTTCAAACAAATCCTATTGTATTAAAACTCAATGCCTTGACAATTTTTTCATCCAGGGCTTAGAATTCATTTGTTCCAAAATTAAGAGATGGACCTGTTCTTGATCATATTCTTGTACCTCCCATTATTCCTGTTTCTGTTTCTAATAACTCAAAATCTCCTTAACAAGCTCCAGAATCTTCCTCCAGGCCCTTTCCTAACCTTTCCAATCATTGGCAACATTTACCTGTTGAAGAAACCTATGCACAAGACACTACACAACCTGTCCAAGAAATACGGCCCTGTTTTCGCCCTCCAGCTCGGCTCCCGCCGCACCCTGGTTGTGAGCTCCCCGTCAGCGGCCGCGGACTGCTTATCCAAAACCAACGACATCATCTTCGCCAACCGGCCTCGGCTCCTTCCCGGAAAGCATTTAGGCTACAACTTCACGAGTATTGTGTGGGCGCCACACGGAGACCATTGGAGAAATCTTCGTAGGATCGCTTCCATTGAGCTTCTCTCCTCTCATCGCATACAGTCCCTCTCTCGGATCCGCCTGGACGAAGTGAAAACACTGATTCGACATCTTTTTAAGGCCTCCTTGGAGAATCCGGGTGGTACTATTGAGATGAGGAGTGTGATCTTTGAGGTGTTGTTCAATGTCCTGACGAGGATGGTTCTTGGGAAGAGATATTATGGCAAGAATGAGGTGAACTCAAATGAAGCGAACGAGTTTCAGGATATTATTCGCCAGTTGCATCAGATAACGAGCAAATCGACCCTGGATGATCTTATTCCATTGATGAAATGGTTTGGAAAAGCAGAAGAGAATTTTAAAGGTATACAAGAGAGGAGGGATAAGTTTTTCCAGGATTTGATTGAAGGGATTCGTGGGAGGGGCAACAACATTAGTTCTTCAGATGACAAGGGCAAAACTATCATTGAAGTGCTATTGTCACTACACGAAACAGATCCCGAATATTATACAGATGATATCATTAAGAGGCTCGTCGCGGTAAGATATAAAATCCTGAACATTCTCTGTTTTCTCTTATAATTTCATTGACGAGCGTAACAGAGGATGTTAGACGAAAGCGTAACAAAAGATCCCGACTAGCCACACGATGTCCTATTTTTGTGTTTTCAATTCACAGAGCATTAAGTTTTTACTTTTTATCTTGCAAAATTTCTCCCAGGTACTTCTTCAAGCAGGCAGTGATACTTCAGTGGCTACAATGGAGTGGGCGCTGACGCTATTGTTGAACAATCCTCAAGTCCTCAAAAACGTCCAAAGCGAAATAGACAATCACGTCGGGCACGACCGCCTCATTGATGACTCCGACCTCTCCGAGCTTCCTTACCTCCATTGCATAATCAGAGAGACGCTTAGGTTGTACCCTGTCGCCCCGTTACTCCTACCTCACGAGTCGTCACAAGACTGCACTGTCGGAGGGTATCACGTACCGCGAGGCACGATTCTACTCGTCAACGTGTGGGCTGTGCAACGTGATCCTGCCGTGTGGGATGATCCAGGGATGTTTAAGCCTGACAGGTTTATGACGAACGAAGGTGCGATGAAGGAGGAATTCAGGCATATGCCGTTCGGGACAGGGCGGAGAAGGTGCCCTGGAGAGGCATTGGCTATGCGTATGATTGGCCTGGCATTGGGATCACTTGTTCAATGCTTTGATTGGCAAAGAATGAGCCAGGATTTGGAGGATATGAGTGAAACTAGTGGAGTTGTTGGACACAAGTCTCGGCCATTGTTGGCTAAGTGTTGGCCTCGGACAAGCATGCTCAATCTTCTTTCTCGGATTTGATATTGGTTTTTTGTTTGAAATACAATGACGTCCAATTATAAGGAAAATGTTATCGTTTTTGTAGTTTCAAAGCCTGTTGGTATGTTTACTGGTCTCATGGTTCAGAAACAGAAATAAAATGTACAATTTTCATATGAAGTTTTTCTGGGGAGAAATGTATGTTGTTGGAAGCTATCACGTTTTCTAGACATTGTCAGTTAAACTTTATTTTGTTGTCCTTTACTACTTAAAACTATACAGGATTTGCTAATTTCCATGTAAGTTTATTTTCTACCGAAATTGGCCACTGCGTCAAATGGACTGCAAAATAGGTTTCCCTCATGATATCCGCATGTCCAAAAAGATATATTTGTCCTCAATTAATCCACACGTGATTTTTCGGACGAAAATCTGGTAGGTTTTTTTCGCCGGAATATAAATTTGGGTGGTAATTTATAAATCTTGCATAGTTCTTACTGTAAACCATAATTTTTTTTTAAACAAGAAAAGATAACAATACTTAAATAAAGCGATAGTTCAATTGGGTTGAAAGAGTCACTCCCATAATGATTCTTTATAACAATTGATTTGAATTAGTCAGCCAATAAATCGAAATCAGATAACTAACATCAATATATATATATATATTGCCTGGGTTGCTTCATTAGTCATGGCTGGCACCACTCGAGAACTGCAAGGATTGAGTCACGGCCATTTTTGTGTAATAATAATGCAATTATAGAGCTTATCAATTTAAAAATTCAACTTGCAAGAAAACTGACAGAATTTATTTTTTAAAATGTTCGAGGGACATTAGTCTTATATATTCGTTCAGTATACTAAAATAAAATTATATACAAATTTGGAAATGACTTGGTACATGTGTGGCGTGCAAAACTAGATTATCATCAAGAATTTTATATTACTGAACAGTGAACAGATTACAGATCTGTAGCCTTATAATTGATGTCACCTGCTAATTAAGCAAATGTTGACAAAAATATACAAATTCAATATTCAACCACAACCAAAAGGTACTCCTCGATGTATGTTAATCCATTATAAATTGGCATACTGGGACCTGTATGAGTAATATCTTGTTGTATTTAGCTACTGTACCACGGACCAAAATGGATAGAAGAACAAGATTACTTCAACAGTTATTCGGAGCTAATGGCATCACATCCCTAAGTAGAAAAATAAATTACTTGTTAACTTCAATTGATATAAGAAATGTCTTCTAGGCCGAACCAATTTCCCGCATCTGAATTAATCACATGGCGAGTTTATTACATTTACTATGTGATTGGTGTATATTTTGAAGAGAGTGATCAATCACATGGTAAATGTAATTACACTTACTTTGTAATCTGTTTGGTTGGGTCAAGCCGGGTTCATATGATCTGGAAAAGGCTAATATTGCAATTTTTTTTCCATGCGATATTTGTTGCTATTTAAGAGGAGTATGGGAAGAGGCTAAGTGTAAAACGGCAAGAAACTTCAAGCGGGTTTGTGTAATTACTTCCAAACCTCAGGGGTGGTTAGTGTAATTAACCCTTCATTATAAATAAGTTCACCTTGGAATCCTATGAATACAAGAAAGAAATCTATAGCAAGCAACCAATCCATGGAACTTGTATACCTATATCTTCCAGCATTACTCTTAGCTATCCATATCATCACCCAACATTTCCTCAAAAAGCTTCACAATCTTCCCCCAGGCCTCCCCTTTGTTGGTCACACCTACCTATTGAAGAAACCTTTCCACACGGCCTTCTCTAATATCTCAAAAAAATACGGGCCTCTCGTTTTCCCCCGGTTGGGTTCCAGGCCTGTCCTCCTTGTATCATCTCCTTCACTAGCTGAGAAGATTCACCAAAAACGAAATCATTTTTGCCGACAGACCAAATCTTCTCAGCAGAAAGCGTTTCGACTACAACTATACCAGCACTGTCTGGTCTTCGTAGAATTGTATCCATCAAACTCTTATCCTCCCACCAAGTACAGATGCTTTCACCCTTCAGGGCAGATGAAATTCTAATCCTGATTAGTAAAATTTCCCAAGAAACAAAAGATTGTCCTGATCAAGTAGTTCAAGTGAGATCGGTGTTGTTAGAGCTTACATTCAATGTCCTGACGAGGACGATGAGCAGGAAAAGGTATATTGGCAAGAAAGCAGACAACTCGAGAGAAGCTGAGATGTTTAAGGAGTTGGCGAGTGATATAACGTGGGCGGTTGCTGAGGCGAATGTTGTCAACTTTCTGCCGTTTATGGGATGGTTTGGATACAAGACATGGAGAAGAAGATGGTGGGTGCAGGAGAAGTGCGACAAATTTATGCAAGATGTAATAGACGAGCACCAAAGGAGGCTGGAGATAGATGATTATCGTGTTCGTGATGCTTCCGGTAAACTATGATGGAGGTATTGCTGGATTTGCAAAGAGAAGAGCCGGAGTATTATACTGATGAAAACCATCAGAAATCTCTTGTTGGTAAGCTATTCACAAACATTGCTGTAGATTATTTGTTTCAAATGAACTAGGTCCTTATTTCTTCACATCATTTAAGGCTGCATTTTAGAAGGATTAATTTGAGATTTGTTGATTTTAAGACTTAAGCTCACAATCTAAGTCTATTTCATTGATTTAGCAGAAAAGAACAAGGGAGAATTACGTCTACATCCCCTGAGATAAGGTTTGATTACG
This sequence comes from Petrea volubilis, assembly GCA_026212405.1. Taxonomy (NCBI): domain Eukaryota; kingdom Viridiplantae; phylum Streptophyta; class Magnoliopsida; order Lamiales; family Verbenaceae; genus Petrea; species Petrea volubilis. Next base: position 10,219,014 of record CM047884.1, read on the forward strand.
GCTTGATCCCCTCTTGTTTAACTAATTATCATCACACCCCCTCAACTTTGTTTCCGTTAACAATGGCCCCCTTCCATTAGGCATGCCATTTTTCGTAACGCTGTTAATTTTCTAATGAAATATCTCCAACTTGCGCCTTCACGGGCAGGCAAATAGTTGACACTTTTCTCTACGATTTTCACAGAACAAAATGCCATCCTGCACGTAACAATGTAAGATCCTTGCTATCTGATGGGGGGTAAATGTAATTTTTTGAAATCTTGTACTATATTTTTAGGATAAATGTACGCCCTTGATGTATAGTGTAATTACAAATTAACCACTATTGTTTTAAAAAATTACAAATACCCTCTGAAGGTTAAATTGACTAACTTTTCTAGCCAACATATTTTGATCCATGCTGGGTCCGATACTTCAACAGTGACATGGGAATGGGCATTCTCACTTCTGCTCGACAATCCAGGTCTTCTAAAAAGCACGCGAACTCAAATCAGCAACCTTTCGGTCAAGGACGTCAAAGAAACGAATCCAACATTTTTCAGACTCCCCTGTCTTTGCCACATCATCAACGAAACTCTGAGGCTGCACACTCCGCCCCCGATTCTCTTGCCCCACATATCGTCAGCAAACTGCACGGTCGGGGACTATCGCGTCCCAAGTGGCACTCTTCTATTGGTAAACGTGTGGGACATTCACCATGACCCCAAAGTGTGGGAGGACCCCGGAAAGTTCAACACTGACAGGTTTCAAGATTTCGACACGGGCAAAAAAGACTGCAAATTCATGCCTTTTGGGTCGGGGAGAAGAGCCTATCCAGGTGAAAACCTGGCGATGCACACCGTGGCTCTGGGTTTGGGATCACTTATACAATGCTTTGAATGGGAGAAGATGAGTGAGATTGATATGGCTGAAACTGCAGTGTTTACAGCAGCAAAGATTCAACCTTTGGCTGCTAAATGTAATCCACACCCGTTCGTTGCCGCGCCTTCTCTCCTGTAATTGAGTATAGTGTGTATCTTTTAATTACATGTTTCTTAAGTCACTACAAGAAAGTACCACCTTCCTAATAAAAATTTTGTGGAGAGATTCTATCATAGGTTAAGAATCCGTGATGAATTAGTGGTAAAATTCAATGTAAATAGAACTAAAGAAACAATCGGTCACAAAGCATTTACTAACAGAATTTTTATAAACTAAATCCATCACAAAAACTTATTTATAGTGTATTGGTTCGTCACCGAAGGGTATGTATATTTGTAGTGAGTGTACTATAAAATGAATTAATTTGGAAACTAGCAAATCTGTCTTAACTCTTTCAAGCATTGTAATCTCAGTTTTTTACGTTGATTTTTGAAAAGTTTGATCCTGACTAAATCCATCTGCTGCACAAAGTAACGGAATCAGAATATATAATTGAGTAGGGCAAAGTGACACCCAATGTATAGTTGAGGGAGCAAAGTGTAATTCACCCTCATTTTTATTTCGATGTGATATGATTGAGCCATCGAGGTGACTGAAAAAAATAATGGGATATTGGGGTGGACGTAAATTGAACAGTAAGCTCTCTCTTCAATATTGTTTAATTGATGTCACATAAAAACCTTCGACATAGTGTAATTATTAATTCCTTCACTCAAATTTTCATAATTACCAACAACTGCATCCATTTACAAGAAAACATCATATTCACTTATGAAAATTTTATAACTAATAGACTTGTCAAATAGAAGAAATTTTGTAAGTATCGATTAGAAAGGAATATCTAAAAACTGTTGAAAGCCCCTTAGGATAATTTTTTGTATTAAAAAAATTCCTAAAATTATTTTTCAATCCTTTTTACCAAAATTTTAGTTCAATCTCAACATTTATTTATTTATCTGGCTAAAGTACACTTGACTTGTTAAATTACAAAATTTAATGTATTGATTTTTTAAATAATTTTCTTCTTTTTCTTTTTAGTTATTCTATTGAATTTATAACAATGGTGATTTTCGTAGATTAGCTTTTTAAAGAAAATATTGAATAATCTTTAAAAGATATGTAAATTTGTATATATTTTTTTAAATAAAATAAGATTTATAAAATATAGTGAGACAATTTTAATTTTTGAAGTTGAATAAACTAAATATAAAGACAAAATAATTTATAAATTAATTTTGATAAAAAAAATTCCTATGGATGAATTATTAATACAGATATGTAAAACTAATATATAATTATCAGTAGAAAAATAATTTTAAGAAACTCCAAAATAACTGCATCAAAAATGAGCTGAAAGTTGATAATTGAGTTTTTTTGAACGCAGTGTTGGTGGAATGAGACTTTTTCGTTTGATACTAGTAAGGACAATACGCATCGCGTGTGGCCATTAAAGTCTCTTTTAATTTTTCAAAAAAAATTATTGACTAAAGTATAATATAAATACATTGAGAATTTTTTGGCTTTCTAAAGAAATATTATAATTGGATAAAAACTAATAAAATTATTAAATTTATTATTATTATCATACTAATAATTTTTAAGCTTTTATGATTTTTTTTATAAATTTTTCTTGATAGTAGTTTTTTATGAGTAAATTACTAAGATTAATCTATTAAAAGTTTAAATTAGTGGAGATGAAAATTTTAACACAATCAAATGTATATATTTTTATTTTAAAAATAAATTTATAAATATTTAGTAGTAGCTTTTACTTGCTTTCAACATTTACAAATAAATACTTGGTGCATATGCACTATAAGTATATATATTTATTTAATATTTATATTTACTTAAAGATATATAGCTATTTATTACATTTTTTTGTCAAAATATTTCTAGTAGTCTTTTTCCTTCATTATTGAGTTAAAGTAATGTTAAAATATTTTTTTAAATGTCCGTTAAAAAGAAATAAATACTAATTAAAAATTTTTGTACATGCATACTTAAAAAAAGGATATCTTTTACACCATTTCAAGATCAAATGTATTGAAATTAAATATGTTAATATAGATTACTTGGTTCATGTCTATTATTTTAAGATGATATTTAATTAGAAGCCGTAAATCTTTATGTCAAGTCTAATGTTCATTCAAATATGGTTTCTTGTAATAAAATTTGATTGAATTAATTTTTAATTATATTATAAGTCAATGTTGTATGGATAAATGATAAATATAGAATAACTTCTACTTATATTTGTTGATCTATTAGTTCATATTAGATTAAACATTATTAAGTGTGTCCATATCCTACCATGATTCTACTTTTTTCGTACCACTATTCTCCATCATTGTATCATTATCACTCCATTGATTTTAACATAGTAAAGTCGAAAGTTATGTTACTTGCATTATTTCTACCACATACACCACCATTATGATATCTATATTTTTACCAGACCCTTCATTATTTTCATCACAATCTCTACACCTATTATCTTCACATTATCTTCATCGTTATTGTCATCTCCACCAATATTATTAAATACACCTCTCATGTTGTAGCCACTACTTTAACCACAACCTCCATTACTACCTCGATCTCTACCTTCTTCACCTTTATTTCCGCCTCCTCTTCAATGCTTCATATAGAGTAACTTGTACACCAAATTTACTACCATATTAGAATATCTTTTTGAAAAAATTGGAAGAAAAATGTACTATTGTTTTTAAATTAGGAAAAATTATACTTGTCATCCGAACTATACGTACTTTTACAATTTTCAACCTCAAATTTCCGGGGTTATTGGTTGCCACTTAAACTTTGCATCATTTATATTTTGCAACCTAATTGGATTTTCCGATCAAAAATCCTAGCGGGAGCAATAGCACGTGAGTGACACATGTTATCATTAATGGTTTGTTTGGTAGGGAGGAAAATGGGAGGAATGAGAAGGGAAAGAAGAAAAATGAGAGGGAAACAAATCATTTTTCTTCGTTTGGTTGTAGGTAGAAAAGTGGGAGGAAAGTAAAAAATTGTGTGGGGTCCACTAATTTTTTTCCTCCCAAAACTGGGCGGAAAATGAAAGGAAAATATTATAACTATTTTTTCATTTTTTTACATTCATTTTCCTCTCATTCCAAACAATCATGTGGAAAATTAAAATCAACTGACCCGTCGTTTTCTTTCCTCTCTATTTTCTTTCCTTTGCCAAATGTGCCTATAAGGGTAATTTCATTTTTTTCAAGTGAAAAATAAAACTTTGCCACTTGAACTTTGTGGATTTTTATATTTTACAAGCTTGATTTTTTTTTTCATCTAACTTTCTATCATTACCTATTAGTTTAATTTTGCAGTTATTTGAAATTCACATATGTTTGTTTAATTTTTTCTTGTCTATACAAATTTTTGAATATATATTTAATACAATAACTGAAAAATATTGTGTAGATTTTTCCTACTTTACAAAAATAATTTAGAAATTGTGAGATTCTTTATAGTAAATTTATTAATATTTTTTTTTCAAGAACTTACTATTTTTTTCCTTTATTTAAGGTTTCATCATATCCTTAAAGATTTTTGGTTTTGTTATCCCTACTTCTCTGTGTTGCATGCAACATAGTATTTTTCTTTATAAGACTTGCTATGTTTTTTCCATTCCTAATTCAATAATCATTCAATGCAAAGTTCATGAAAGCATAATTTCTCACTTATAATTTTTTATATTTATTTTGTCATTCTCATATTTTTAATCTTTCTATTTCTACATTATTATTTATTCACTAAAATATGATAGATTTTTTACCTTCTTTTTTCAACTCAAAGTAATTAGTTAAAAATAATCAAAATTTTCTACACATAAGTCATCTTTGGGGTAATTTGTGTATTAAATTTTTAAGATTAAAGGTACAATTAACATTAAAATTCTTATGTTAAATTCGATTACTTAAAAGATATCAAAGAAACCTGTGATTTATCATTAACTTAAACATGCATAATATCTTGTTAAAAAGTAAATCTTATTAGAAACTACAATATAAATAAATACAATACTCAATATATAAGAATACACAATTGTTTTATCAAATTCCTCAACATGTATATTATTGGTTCCATGGTGTAGTGGTTAGCACTCTGGACTTTGAATCCAGCGACCTGGGTTCGACTCCCAGTGGGACCTCCATCTTGTTTAGCCATGTAACACACTAAATTCAACATTTTGTACTACTATAAAAAGAAAGCTTATTTTGTGTCTAAAATGACAGTTGTTTATTTCATTTTACGATTTTCACCTTTAATATTTAGTGAAATCACAACATAAATGTAATGTTGAGGGCAAAATTGAACATCCCCAATAATTTATCACCAATTTGGATACCAATTTTTGTAGTTCCAAAATTTATCCTTCTACATTTTCCACTTGTCCATGAGGTGAGGTTAAAATTACAATATGCTACCCTAAATTAAATCCACATTTTAAGAAATCCACGATATGTGGCTCTAAACCATGATTGTTTACACATTCTTTAACTTCTCTCAACGTATGTTTCTCTCTATTCATGCTCTTTCAATTGAAGTAAATCTCAAAGGCCCACAATTTGAATCATTCCCTTCACACTCCTCACCAATTGTCTTCAATAAACAATTCCAATGTGGCTAACCTGGCAGCAGCACCACTTCTATCGAGTGGTGACGTAAAGGAAAATGTAGGTTATTTTGTTGTCCTCTATTCAGATTTTCTTCTTTGCTTGGATTATATAATTTGTTGTTCTGTTTGGTCTCTGGCTTTCATTCATAAAGGGATGAAGCTTATTTTCTTGCTATTCTTCTATTCTTTATTTACTTTTTTGTTTCACTTATCTTATGAATTGTAATTATTCCCTGTTGGATTTCAGTTCATAAAGGGACCAAGGCCCTTGGAAGAGTATCACCAACATTAAAAGGATGCTGAGTAGGCACTGAAAAGCTGCATTGTAAATTTTGAGTGATATACAACAAGGTAAGTGTAGTAATTACTTTACAATTTTCAATATTTTTACATTCCTTTTTTTTCTATGGATGTTTCATGTTGACATCGGTTTTGTAGATACCGCCAATAGATTTATGTTGGGTTTTTGTTTGTTGATGATAATTTTATTATATCGTTGAAAAATCCATGTTGAAATGCAAGAGTTGTGGTATTGAAGATAGTGGTCTTCACAGGATAACAATAAACACATTGTTACGATTTGTATTTTTGCTTATATATTTTATGCTTATTTATTTGTTTATTTTCTTTATCTCTTTTCTTTATTTTAAAAAAATCTATATGTGATTGTGTGTATATTTGCAACTACAACGAATTTAGGATTCTATCTAAGAATTTTCATTTCTTTTTTCTTTCTTTAAAAATATATATATATATATATATATATATATATATATATATATATATGATTGTGTGTATTTGCAACTGCAACAAATTTGGGATTCTATCTAAAGATTTCAATTGATATCGTACAATGTTAAGAATCAAATTATTTCTTTAGTTAAATTCTTCTCTTTATAGCTATGTATAATAATTAAAATAAATTTATTCTTACCTTTTGATTTCTATTGAAAAAACAAGAGTCGAAGCAAAATAGTTAGCTTACAAACCAAGTTTCCACATCTTTCCAGTACTCTCATCAAAGAAAGAAAATGTCTTCCCACTCCCAATCTAACTTCTTGCCTCATGATAAAAAATTTTCAAAAATTCCTCCTTCTATCCATGTATATAGCGAAATCAAATCCCATACAAGTTACATCATTTTATATTATTTAATTGATTTTAAAAAAAATAGATTGATTAGTAATAAAGTCGATGATTCAACATGGTTTGAATCACACAAAAATTCATTACCAAAATAATTGATGTACAAATATATGATGTCAAATTTCCATCAATGAAGGTTAATTAGATATAGTGATTGTAATACTTAAACACGTTATACGTGCGGGGACCACGTGAAGTGATTGCTAGTTATTTTAAAAGTAAACTTCTTACATAATTAAAAGAAAGGGTATATTGCGTTAAGCACCCCAACGTTTGGGGTGTTTTGCACTTTGCCACTAAACCTTTGTAAATGTGCACTTTGCCCCCGAACCTTTATCATTTGTATGCTGATGGTACTTTTTAAACTATTCCGATGGAATATTCCTCAGTATTTTTCGGAATATGCCCAAATATTCCACAAAGATTCCATCGAAACAGTAAAAAAATATAGCAAGTGAAAATTACTTAGGTATTTTGGGGTTTTCATTTTAGTTATTTTTTTCTTTTTTTCTTTTTTTGCTTAAATTACTTAGGGATAATTTTGGAAGTTTATTTTTTTAGGTGTAATTTGTAATTATCCCCTCAATTTAGGGTGGTAATTGTAATTTCTCATACATCAAGATATTTTTGGTAAATAGGGTATACCTCAGGGGAGGTAAACATAATTCGCCCTTATTATTATTATTATAGAGACATACATATAGATCAAACTGGATCTATGCATGTGGTTGAAAAACTTGGCCAAATTCATATGTGGTGACTAACATAAATTTGGGCTAACATCAAGGAGTCAAAGAGTTTAAAATAGTAATTATGATAATGAGCTTAATCATATGCATATATAACATTATATATATATATATATAGATAGATAGATAGATAGATAAAGTAGTAAAGATAAACGATAAATACACACACACACACACACACAATTTAAAAATGTGCACTAATTGATAAAGAGGTATCATAGAAAAACTAATCAGTGGGAATAATTATAAATTATGTTTAAAAAATTAATTAAGTAATAAAGAGTAATTAAAGGAGTTAAATATAAATATGCTTGAAAGTAATGGAATTAGATGATTTTAATTATAGAAAGATTTTAATGTAATTGAAAATGTAAATATGAAAAACATCTTACATGGCAAAATAGTGAAAAGGACAATATGCCCACCTCATTGTCCACATAAGCAAGGGGTTGACACATAAGGTGCACTTTATTTTAAATATATATATTAGATTTGCACTAATTGATAAAGAGGTAATCATAGAAACACTAATCAATGGATATAATTATAAATTATGTTAAAAATAAATAAATAAATAATAAAGAAAATTAAAGGAGTTAAACATAAATATGCTTGAAAGTAATGGAATTAGACAATTTTAATTATAGAAAGATTTCAATGTGAATTAAACATTGAAAATGTGAATATCGAAAACATCTTACATGACAAAGGAGCTTTTAAAGGCATTCAAGATATTTTGCTTTATGTTGAGGATAAAGAAGGTCCCATATTGAGAGTGAACCAAGATGGGAATGTAATTAAGAATGTGGAAAAACAGCTAGCCTTAACTTATCATGAAGACTTAGTAGGTGATGATGTGAATGTGGTTAATGATGGTTTGCAGACTGATGATGTGAATGTGGTTAATGATGGTTTGCAGACTGATGATTTGAATGTGGTTAATGATGGTTTGCAGACTGATGATGTGAATGATGATTTGAATAATAGTGTGAATTTGCTTGTAAATGATGATTTGAATGTTAATGTGAATGAAGATTTGAATGATAATTTGAATGTTAATGTGAATGATGATGTGAATGATAAGTTGGATTATTTGACTGATAATGTGAATAAGCTTGGTGGTTATGAAACTAATTTGAATGAGGGTGAGTTGGGTGATCAGGGTGTTAGGGAAGGTATAGTTGATCAGTGTGGGAGTAGTGGGGCAGGGTTGGGTGACCGGGGTGTTGGGGAAGGAGTGGACATTAGGGAAGGGGTGGTGGAGGATGAGTCAAATTCTTCTAGTGGGTCTAGTTGTCCTTTTTGGATGTTTGAGGACTTTGAAGGTCCACTTGATGATGACATATTTGAAACTAACATGTTGTCTTTCATTTACAGCAACAGACTACAACAGCACATGAAGATAGTCATGGAGGACAATCAGAAGCTTCTGCTTCAAATACATAGGTATTATTTAAATCATTTTAAATATAAGGTTTGAAATTGCATACTTATTATTGTCCTAATGAATTTTTTGTTGGTATTACAGAATCAAAATGAACAAGGATCAAGTGTGCCTACAGACAGATGTTCAGAGGCCACCTTTTTCAAATGCTACTTCATCAAGTAGGATGTCGGTGCCCACTCCATCTAGAGTGCCATTTCAGGTATAAACAAATAATTTTAACCAATTATTCTCTTAATGTTCAAGGTTTCTATATAATAAATATTCTTTTAAACATAGGTGCCAAGGCAAGCAGGGGCCCCGAGCGCCTCACAAGAAGCACATACACAACAAGCTCAAAGGAAAAGAAAGCAACAAGAACCAAAGTGCACATCAAGGAAAAGAGGCCACCAAGATACACAACCTGCACAGCAGGTGCACAAAACTTTTAGGAAGCCAACAATATCCTCAAGACTCAAAGAAGTATCTTCCTCTTACAAGCCAAGGCAGGGTGGTTCATCCCACATTAGCTCATCCTCTTCAGCTCCAAAACAATGAAGTTCATAAATGAGGGATGCTTTTGTTAGTGTTTTGTACTTGAATTGTTTGGGCAGATATTGTATAACTCAGTCCCAACTCATGTATTTTTTGCTACTTGGTTGTGTTGTGCACGTGACTTGACTTCATTTTTTGGGTTGTTTTTGTGTCGTACAAAACGTTATTAGTAAGCATTTTGAATTGTTGATCTATTATGCACAATGGTATTTGGTACGTTGATAATACATAATTTCCATTGAAGTTCAAGACAATTTACATTCTTACAGTGTACAGTTCATTTGTTTGTCTATTTCAATAGTACTGCCAAAAGCAAAACAAGGACCAAAAAAATGCGGGTTTTCATCAACCCTTGACTCCTCTCTACATTTTGCATTTTACTCATCAACTCTTGCCTTAAAAGAGCCAAGTCTTCCCCATCTTGTTTCTTTGATTCCACCTCTTCTAAGTCTGGAATTCTTGATGAGCTTCCTTGTGCATTTCTTACAGAAATATTGTCAGGTTATTGTGCATTTTTCACTGAAATATTGTCAGGTTCTAGCCACTGAAACCATCGACATTTGTTATAGCAGCAGCAGTTGAACAATTTTCCAACTGTGTCTTTACCAGGATCAACAATCCTAATTGCAGCATGTTTTGTGCAATAGCAGTTAGGGTTTGTGTATCTCAAGTCAAGTTCAGGCAACTCTTGATTCATTGAAGTTGAAGAACGAGACATTCTGTATAAAGCAAAAAAAAGGTTCTAAATATAAATGCACAAAGATATGAAATTTAAAAAAAAAAAAAAAAAAAGAAGAAGCTCACTTACTGTAAAAATGGCAGAAACAGAAACCCAGCTTGGTAGAGAGAAGAAGATGTATTAAAAGAAATCCTTAAGACCCATATATACAATGGAGAAATGGTATTTTGGACAAACCAACATCTACTAATTGATAAGTGGGCAAAAATTGACTCATCTTCGCACTCAATGTGCGTTAATGTCACTCTCCGTCATCCATGGAAGAAAGGGGGATAACAGGCAGGATTTAGGAAACACCGGGGGTTTTTTGCATATTTATAAACCACATGGGGTTTTCTACCAGTTTTCGAAACCACATGGGGTATTTAGGAATTTTCCCAAAAAAAAAAGAAAAAAAAAACTAAAATGAAAACCCCAAAATACCATCTCTTTATCAATTTTTTCTTTTTTGTCACTTTTTTTCTTTTTTCTTTTTTCTTTTTTTTTATTTTCTATTTTCTATATTTTTTTATTTTCAAATCAAATCCTCTCTCTCTCTCTCTCTCTCTCTCTCTCTCTCTCTCTCCTCCCAAATAGCTGGTGTATTGGAGGCTGTGACGATTGCGGTGGCGGCGGCGACCCTCTCTCTCTCTCTCTCTCTCTCTCTCCTCCCCCCCTCTCTTCTCAATCTCTCAATATCTTTCCCTCTCTCGATCTTTGTCCCTCTCCCCTCTCGATCCTTTCTCAAGCAATATTGGCAGGCGACAACTAGTGGTGAGGTCGTAGAGGACGGTGGTGGGCAGCGACCTTCTCTCTCTCTCTCTCTCTCTCTCTCTCTCTTTCTCTCTCTCTCTCTCTCTCTCTATTCCCCTCTCGTTCTCGATCCCTCCCTCTCTCCCTTCTCGACTCTTTGCGTGGGGGCGATGGAGAGCGGTGGTGGGGTTGCGGAGGTGGGGCGGACCACTTGGAGAAGAAAATAATGGGGAAAAAAAGGAAAAAGGGGGAAAAAGAAGAAAAAATAATTTATATATTATACATAATATGTATTATAATTTTGTATATTTATAAAAATAAAATTTATAATATTATAAGATATTTTTACATATTTTGTATTTATTAAATATAATTTACATATCACAATTATACATATAACTATTTGCATATATTATATAAAAGATATAATATTTTTTAAAAAAAGTTAAATATGTATAATATTTTTAAAATTAAATATGCATAATATAACAAAAAAAACCCCTCAAGAGCAAAATAGTCATTTCAATATGGTCAAAACCTTATTCTTGCTTCCAGAAGGGTAATTTTGGAAGTTCAATGATTTTTTTACTGTTGATAGGTGTGATTTGTAATTACCCTCTCAATTCAAGGGGGTAATTATAATTTCTCATACGTTGGGGTGTTTTTTGTAAATATGGTACACCTCAGGGGAGGTAAATGTAATTCGCCCTAACAATAATAAAAATAAGTTATGTATATGCCATAAATAAATTCATATAAATTGTCTACATAATTATCTACCATAAATCTATTTGTATTGTCTTATATTTTGTGCATATATATATATATATATATATATATGTATTATAAATATAATCAATCAAATTATGCACATTTAATTGAGTCATATTAGAAGCCTATTAAATGCGTAAATCATGCATACGGATTGGGTAGTTGATAATTTTAGTTGTTTATTTTCGGTAAACTTTATTTATCAATCTAGATTGTAATTATTTTAGTTTATTAAATTAAATACAAAGCCCATTAAATTAGTTTATACTAAAAATAAGACAAAAACACATTTAAATACAAATAGATCAAAAAAAATTCGTACCATCTTCATACTATCATCTGTTGGTAAGTGATATTTTATTTTCTTAAAAATGTATTACGTTGCTTATATTTACTCCTAATTATGGTTATCTTTTTATATGAATTTGAACAAGTTTCAATTTGCAAGAAAATCTAAAGTCTTTATTAAAAGAAACAATTGTAAATCTTGATTTTGTGGTAAATTTATCTCACTTATGCTCTCATTTTTTTCATTTTGTTTATATATCTGTATGTATTTTTTTTTTATTTAATTCGATGGTACATGAACTTTTAGGATAAATTTGTTATAATGTCATAATTGCATGTCGTTATAATAGTTTAATATTTTTTAGTAGGTATAAGAAGATTCCAAAATCTTTCGTTGATGTTGTGTTTTTGTTCTTTTAAATATGAACCTCTATAAATGCATGATTTCATCTTTTAGTATATTCAAAATATTGCAATCTTAACAAAGTATGGTTATTCTTTTCTTGACTATATCGTTATCACTTTTTTTTGGGACGGAATCCGATTGGTTATGGTAATATCTTTGACAGAATTGATTTTCAATATTGGATTATCTTCTTCTATATATATAGACCTTTTAATTTGTGATTTCACATAAATTTCTATAATATTTTTATTTGTAGATCTTTTTATAATATCGTATATATATATATATATGTGTGTGTGTGTGTGTGTGTGTATAATTAGAAGTTATTTTTACTCCATTTGTGCAATTTATACTTATTTCCTTATATTATATGAATATTTTGATATTTGTTTTAAGCCATTAAACTCAATATTTTATTTGCAATTTTAAACTCTTCTTTTTTTCCCTAAATTTTGGCCCAACTCCATGTTGTCGTTATATATAATTTTGTTTTGTATATATTGCCATAAAAAAATTATATAAATTGTGCACATGTTTAGTTGTATATTGTCAGCCCATTAATTATTTTGTATATCTAAATGCTCTATATATTATGCCGCAAATATATTCAATCAAATTATGCATATGTAATTGAGTAGCTATTGAATACCTAAATCTAGGATATGGATTGTATGGTTGATTTGTCATCTCGATTGTAATCGATTTAATTTATTAAACTAAATTAAAAGGCCACGAAATTCGCTTTTACCGTTTATTAATTTGTGCAATGTTTTAGATTTTACACACACACACACACACATAAGCATATACACACACACACACATATATATATATATATATATAATTTAACCTTGACTACTTTTCCTTAATCAACTCCTATTATTCCTATATATTATGTAGTATCTATCTATCTATCTATAGATACATATATATATAATGTTATATATATATGATTAAACTCATTATAATAATTAATGTTGGTTTCAAATTTATGTTAGTGATCGCATATGAATTTGGCTACAGTTTCTAACCACATGCAAATATCCATTGTTATCTATATATAGTCTCTATGGTAGTAGTAGTAGTAACAACAACAATAATAATAATAAGGTATGCATATGTTTTAAATAAATTCATCAAAATGATCAACTACCATTAACCTATTTGTATTGTCTAATGTTTTGTGCATATGTAATTGAGGCATATTAGAAGCCCATTAAATACGTAAATCATGCATATAAATTTTGTAGTTGATAATTTTAATAGTTCATTTTTGGTGAACTTTATTTATCAATCTAGATTATAATTAATTTAGTTTATTAAATTAAATACAAAGTCCATTAAATTAGTTTATACCAAAAATACCTCAAAAATACATTTAAATATATATAGATGAAATAAATTCCATACCATTTCTATGCCATCATCTGTTGGTAAGTGCTAATTTATTTTTTTAAAAATATATTACGTTGTTTATATTTACTCTTAATTATTGTTATTTTTTTGTATGATTTTGAACAATGTTAAACTTGCCAGAAAATTTAAAGTCTTTATTGAAAGAAACAATTATAACTCTTGATTTAGTGGAAAGTTTATTTCACTTGCGTTCTCAAGGTAAGTTCTCTCCTCGACTTGTGACACCAGGTCGAGGAGAAGATGCTTATGAGGTGGGTCGCAATCCACATGGCATGAGTTACATGTGTCAATAGGAAAACGATACATATGGACACGTGTCAAATATCATGTATCATATATATTTGTTCATTGATTTCAACATAGATTATATTTTGAGTAAAATTTTATAGCGAATAATTTACTTCGAGGCCTGTCATGTGTTTGAACAACAGTTCCATATATATATATATATATATATATATAGCAATTTGTTGTGCATATGAGCATCTTTTGGGTAACGTGTTTTGATGCTGATCTAATTAATATTTATTTACATAATTATCCTTAAAAAAATACCATCCAAAAATTATTTTTGACAGTTCAAAAGTGTCAAGAAATTTTAAAGTTATTCACGTTTTTATAATAATATATATATATATATATATATATATATATTATTTATGTTTTTGGCAATATACACAGCAGGCTCTGAAACTACGAAAGGGATATTTTCCTTATAAATAGACATCGTGTACAGGGGAAAACTAGAAACTAGTGATGCGCCGAAGGAATTTTCGCCACCACCCGCCATTATCGGAGAAAAATAAAAGAATGAAGAAAAATCAATGGAAAACTAAGATTTATTTTTGTACCTTTACTTCTGTCCATTTCAACAGATTGTCACATTGAACTTTGTTAACTTTGATTTACCTGGTCATTTATCCAATGGACTTGGTCAGTCCTTATGTAATTTACATATTTTTTTTCCTTTTTTTTGGGTCTCACACGTATGCTTAATGACCCCAATTAATCCATTTCAGTCCACCACTTCAGTCCATTTCAACTACTTCAGTCCATTTCAACAGGTTGTCACATTGAACTTCTTGTTAACTTTGATTTACCTGGTCGGTCAAATTTCAGTTTACACATTAAAAAGGCTATATGAGTGTAAAAAATGCTTCTTATAACAATACCAATTTTGGCGTTCGTGAAATAAAAGTTGTGCTGCCCTACAGCATTTTTATTTTTTATTTTTCCTAAGAGCTAATTAACTTTTCTACCACTGCAAGAAAAGAGAACCATTAATTTTTCTACCTCAATCCATATCTCAATTTAATAAAATATGTAGCAATTTAATTGTGTAGAAATGCTTAAGTGCACCCGGTGTACAAAACACAAAAGGTGTGGATTGAACCATGTTAGGATTGTGTAGGTTTCATCGGTGACATGAATTGATCTACAACGGAAAATTTGTATGTGCTCCAAATTTAGTCACGTATTATATATATTTTATATAAATTTAGATTGCAGGGTACATACATCCGATCCATGGAAGAAAAATCCGATCTACACCCTTTGGTGCTCAACACCGAGTGAATGTAAGTATCACTCTTAATTATGGATTAAACAAATTTCATAGTTGTAACTTGTAAGAACATTTAATTGACGACGTCAACGTCAAAAAAATAAAAATAAAAGAAAGAAAGAAAAGGAAAAAGAAAGAGTGACAATATATTGAGTCATTACAATTTTTTTTTAATTAACAAAAAAGTAATTTATAAAAACAAATAAATACTTTTCGAATTGACTATAAAATAAATAAATTACATTTTTTTTTTGATTTTAAATTTTCTCAAAAATAACTAAAGGAAGTTACGATTGAATCGAAGTTAGCAACCCAAATTCAATAAAATCTTAAATATTACAAATTTATAATTATCACCTTGGATTCGATAAATTCGAGGGTAAAATAGGATTCCCAAACGTCCATTCTTCGGCCTTTTTATCTAGATGTTTTAGTCAACGATATAATTGACTTGCAATTAAAGATGTCAAATTCAATAAATTTCCGTAATCAACGCAAAGCTGTCAGTCCGTGAAAATTAGAAATAATTACTCCCACCATTTTTAATTTAAATCAAATTACAAATAAGATCCATTATATCGATAATTATCAATATGCCTCTAAGGACGTGTTTACATTATGGGCAAACACTAGCTTGTTTAAATAAACTATAGTTGTCTAATGTTTACATTTGCAGTGTCCATAAAAATGGTTAACCGGCGCGTGCTTGGTTTTCGGTGGATAATGGCAGCTTCCACAAACTCTCCAATTTGGGCAGTTTAACAAACCATCATTTTAACTGGAGTTTGAATTTACCAAATTAACCTTTATCTTTTTTCCAAATCATGTGTCACCCACTTACCCTAAACTCATGCCACTACAAACCACAACCCAAATTGGGACACACGCCTGAACCTGTGCAGTGCTTCTTCTTCTTCTTCTTCATTTTTTTTTTTTTTGGATTTTTGAAATTGAAAGCCGTGTAATTTAACAGAGTAGTTCTCCTCAATGATCAGTGTTTATACAACTACTATGGCCAGTTAACAGAAGATCTTGTAGGGAGAGTGCATTAAAGTGGAGAACCAACACCATAAGACTCTTTTAATGCCCTTGAAAATTCGGTAATACATACAACGACTAAAGCACAGACAAATTTCTGATTTGCTTTGTTTACTGTTGACGTCGGAGAAGGGAAGAGGGGGGTGCTTCATTGAGAGATAGAGAGAGTTATCTGAATAAGCTTCGGCCAAGGATTATGAGATTTTTAATATTGAGGGCACAATGGACTTTTCAAACTAAAACCAACATTATCAGACAACCAAAGTAAACAATTTGACAGTTTCTGGTTGTGGTGAATGATGTCCAACTTGCAATGTAAACAACCAAATCCTTCTTATTAAACTTGAGTTAACTAATATTTAAACTTGTTATAAACAAACCATCAATATCCAAGACAAGATATGTAAACACATCCTAAGTTTTGTAGACTTATTGATAAAATAAACGGAAGCAATACAATATCCATTTTACACATTGAATATTTGAAATATTTTTTATTTAAAAAAATAAGTATATGACTAAGTTGACCAACACGCCCTTCATTATTTTTTTGGGGGAAAAAATTATCATTTTCTTCTAACAAACCCTATCACCCCCACCACCCAACCGCCGCCACCCTTCACTCTGCCGCTGCCACCGCCTCACTCGGACCGCCCCCCTCCACCGCCGCCCCCACCTAACCTTTCTCTGCCTCTCAATCTCTCTTCCTCTTCCTTTCCTCTTCCTCTTTCTTTTTTTCCCTCTCTTTTTTTTTTTACTTCTTTTTTCTCAGATCTAGATCAAATATCTCTCTCTCTCTCTCTCTCTCTCTCTCGCGCTAGCGGTGGCGGGTGGAGATGGCGAGTGGCGGAGGACGGCGGGCGCAGATGGCGGTGGAGGAGGGTCCCCCCTCCTCTCCCTCTCTCTCTCTCTCCCCCTTGTACCTCTTCCTCTCAATCTAGATCGGATAGTGGGCAGCGGCGGGCCGTTTGTGTATACATATATATTAATAAATAATTTTTATATTATATATATGTATGTATTTATTTATAAATATTTTGTATATTATGTTTATATATATTTATATCGTGTATATAAATTTAAAAAATGTGCAAATATTTTTTTTTATCACAGTACAATATTTATATTATGTATAAATATTCATTATGTGCAGATATGTATATATATGGACATTATAAATAAAAAATGTTCAAATATATTTTCCTATTTATTCATTATAAAACATAAAATTAGTCATAAGAGGAAAAAAGTCAATTCATAATTGACCAAATACATTCTCGCTATCAAAAAGACAATTTTGTAAGTTCAATTGCATTTACAAACGTTAACCGTTAATCAACCTAACGGAAATTAGAAATTAAAAGACGAAAACAAAACTCAGAGGTATCGATAATTACCGATACAAAAGAATGTTATTTGTAATTTGGCATAAATTCAGTGGTGGTGGGAATAATTATTCCCATGAAAACTATGAAATTGTGGAATTACTGCAGCTAGTCTAGTCACTACTTACGTATTGACTTTGAACTTGGTATTTACTCTATAGATTTCTTTTTCGTCGCAATATGGTGTCGCGATGGGGGAATTGACGATTTCGGAGTTTAAACAAAACGGGGTTCCTTTTTTTCCTCCAAGCGCCGCAAATCTCTTGGACAAAAATGTAACGCGTAAAGACTTTAAGCACCAGTCGAACGATGGCAACAACATAACAACCTATTTTCTTGTAGAATGATTCAGTAATCCATTAATTTCTAGTGTGTAACTTTGAATGTTTTGATATCTGAAATCGGGGCTGGGGTGCCATACTGTTGTTGTACCCATAAGAGACGGAATCATAAATTTTTGTTCGGTAGTGGAGATATATTTTTTTTTTTTGAGAATAAATAATAGGATATTATTAAGCCGATAAATCAACCGAGCAAAGATCCAAAGCAAACCCCGAGAGCTCATTAAGACCCTCTATGCTAATACCAGCATTTCGGGCTGGAGAATGCGCAACCCAGTTGTCAATATGTTTTACAAAGGAGCACGAACACAAATGAATATCTCTTAGAGCGTATTTGATTAAGTTTATTTTAAAGAGTTTATAAGCTTGTGGAGGTCAAACGGCTCCTTGTATAGGATCATGGATCGATTTTAATTCCATAAGTACTAAATATTTTTGAGAAACTTACGAACTCTCAAATATCTTATAAGATATTTTGAGAAACTTATTAGTTTAACCAATACATTTCACTTTTATATATATATATATATATATATAAGCACATATAAAATATAATTTTATATATGGGTTGTTTGCAATAGCTTAAAAAAAAAACTTTTGTAGTTTTTGTTATTTTTAAGCAGTGGAGTGGTGTTTGAATACTACCTTCTGTTTTTGTTTTTTTTTTTTTTTTCAGCATAAAAAGCTGGATGCTGAAAGCAGTTATAAACCAACATTGTTCTGTTTCTTGATATTGTTGTAATTATTTGCAAGTTGATTATCTTACAGTGAAGCATCAAGTTTTTTTTTTTTTTCAAACGCTCCAACTACTTTTCTTTCTACTTTTCATTTTTTTTTCCAAACATTACCTACTTTTACTAATTAACTTTTTTTTTTTCAACCTTCTCTACAATTTCAACTTCTCCAAACGCACAAATTTTCGCAAACACGCCCATAGACTTGAGTAGTGCAACTGGAGCTTCCAGTCCCCTTCCGACTCCCTCCACCTATAAATGTGAGCTCTCATTCATTCGTCCAACACATGCAAATCCTCCATTTCCTTCGTCAAGTTTTAATTAACACTTCTATTAGGAAGATGGATTCTTTTACCAGCTTTATCTTCACTACACATTTCCTCTTTATAACAGTTCTTGTTAGTTATCAAATTACAGAAACCTCCCCTCTAAGCATAACTACAGACAAAGAGGCCTTGCTTTCATTCAAGTCCCAAATTTCCATAGAATCTCCCAATCCTCTATCAACTTGGGACCAAAACACCTCACCCTGCAACTGGACAGGAGTATCTTGCAATAAAAACGGCAAACGTGTCGTCGCGCTTCAGCTCTCCGGCCTCAAAATGACAGGTTCAATAAGCCCTTACTTAGGCAATCTTTCTTTTCTCACATCACTTGAGTTACAACACAATCAATTAATTGGCACACTTCCTGAAAAAATCGGCAATCTTTTTCGCCTTAGAATGTTGAACCTGAGTTTCAACGACATACAAGGCCTCATACCTTCAAACATAAGCCAATGCAAAGATCTAACTACGTTAGACTTGATGCAAAATCAGATTTCAGGAAGAATCCCACAAGAAATCAGCCATCTCACACGTCTCCAAGTTCTAAATTTAGCAAGAAATCAGCTCTCAGGTAATTTTCCATCATTCTTGACCAACATTTCTTCTCTCGTCAACTTGAACTTAGGCACTAATAAATTAGGGGGCTTGATACCACACGACATGAACCGTCTTAAGAACTTAAAATTTCTTGATCTCACCATCAATAATCTCTCTGGTATTGTCCCCCCTTCCGTATACAACATGTCTTCTTTAGTATACTTAGCCTTAGCTGCGAACGATCTGTGTGGCGAACTCCCTGGAGATGTTGGGATCACACTGCCAAATCTTTTAGGATTCAACGTTTGCTTCAATAAGTTCACCGGCACTATTCCTTGGTCCCTGCACAACCTCACAAACATACAGATCATTCGCTTGGCTCATAACCGTTTGCATGGGAGTGTACCACCGGGGCTTGGGAACCTGCCAAATTTAGAAATGTACATTATAAGATTCAATAGCATTGTGAGCTCGGGCGAAAGGGGTCTCGATTTTCTTGAGCTTTTAACGAATAGCACACGCTTGAATTTCCTAGCCATCGACTGCAATCTTCTGGAAGGTGTCATTCCTAAGTCCATAGGCAATCTTTCCAAGGTTCTCACAAAGTTGTACATGGGTGGAAATGACATATATGGCCCTATACCATCTTCCATTGGTGAGCTTAGAGCCCTGGAATTACTGAATATGAGCTATAATTCTATTTCAGGTGAAATTCCAGGAGAGATTGGGCTATTACAAGAATTGAGAGTTTTGGTATTAGCTAGTAACATGTTGTCTGGGAAAATCCCAAGTTCTTTAGGCAATCTCCAATTGTTAACCAAGTTTGATCTGTCAACGAATAAGCTATTTGGAAGTATACCAACTAATTTTGGGAACCTCCAAGGCTTAATATCCATGGACTTGTCTGAAAATGAGCTGAATGGAACCATACCGACTGCGATTCTCAATCTCCCCGGTTTAAGCGCTTTCCTTAATCTCTCCCGAAATCATCTGACCGGCCCTTTACCGGTGGAAATTGGGTTGTTAGAAAATGTTGCGGTTATAGACATTTCCGACAACAAATTATCAGGCGATATTCCCTACTCAATCGGGAGCTGCAAGAGTTTGGAGCAGTTGTCGCTTGCCAGAAACGTATTTTCAGGTCCGATTCCAGCCACCTTAGGATCAGTCAAAGGATTGGAAACTCTTGATCTTTCCTCAAACCAACTCTCAGGGGCCGTACCGTTTCAACTTCAGAATTTGAAGTCACTACAGCTCTTGAACCTCTCTTACAACAACTTGGAAGGAGATATCCCGACGGGTGGAGTTTTTGCGGATCCCTCCAAAGTTCACTTGGAAAGCAACCGAAAACTTAGCTCAAGTTTGTCGTGTAAAATTTCTCATCATCATGGCAGGCGACTAACTGTTGTTTATGTCATAATTAGCGTTGCTGCTGTTGTATCTCTCTGTTTTGTAATTAGTTTGATAGTTTACATTCAAAGAAAAGGAAAAGGCAAGACTAAGAATGATTTGTTTGATCAATCATTAAGGGCAATTGAGCCTATGATGATGTCTTATGAGAAACTCCGTGTTGCAACTGATAACTTTGATCGAGAAAATGTTATTGGACACGGGAGCTTTGGATTAGTTTACAAAGGGTTTGTGCAGGGGGCAGCTATTGCAGTCAAGGTTCTTGATACCGCGATAGCTAAATCCCGAAAGACCTTTCTAGCAGAATGTGCAGCTTTGAGACATGTGAGGCATAGAAATCTTATTAAGCTCGTCACCGTTTGCTCAAGTATAGACTCTAAGAAGGAGGAGTTTCTTGCTTTGATTTACGAGTTCATGAGCAACGGGAGCTTGGATGATTGGGTAACTGGAAAGAGAAGACATGCGAATGGGGTGGGGTTGAACTTGTTTGACAGACTGAGATTCGCGATAGATATTGCATCAGCAGTAGACTATTTGCATAATGAGACCGAAGTGCCCATTGTGCATTGTGATTTGAAGCCTAGCAATGTTCTCCTGGATTCAGACATGACTCCAAAGGTTTCAGATTTTGGTCTTGCCGCGTTGTTGCTGGATACAAACAACCAACTTTCCATCAGTTCTACACAAGTTCTCAGAGGTTCCATTGGCTACATTCCTCCAGGTAAGTTCAGCTCCTTAGCAAACTTTAACTTTCGCAATTTATATATATATATATAACCACCTAAACCCTCCTGACGTTTGTGTCGATTACAGGAAAAAAAAAAATCATTTATCTATTTGAAATTACAATTATCACCCTTGAAGTTTGCTTCTGTCTTACAAATAGCACTAGCCGTTAATTTCAGAATTACAAGAAGCCAGATATCTGTTATTGCCTGGGGATAGTGCCATTTCAATATACACAGGGTTTTTTTTTTTGTAATTGATTATGAAGTGTATATAACATTGATGTGCACAGAATATGGCTACGGCCAAAAGCCATCAACCGCTGGAGATGTGTATAGCTACGGCATTATTCTGCTGGAACTATTTACCGGGAGGAGCCCGACACATGAAATTTTCACAAGAGGTTTAAGCCTAAAGAGTTGGGTGCAAAAGCAATATCCAACAAACGTGCAGCAAGTTGTAGACCCTGAGCTACTTCAAGAGATGAACAATTTTGAGGATGATGAGGGGCATCACAGTAAGCTCCAGAGCATAGGCGATTGCCTGATCACAATCTTCAGGGTCAGCCTATCTTGCGCTGCTGATTCGCCTGATGTGCGTATCAGCATAAGGGACGCGCTTCGCAAGCTGAAGAATGTCCGGGGTATACTTCGGAAATATGAAGTTGTTGATGGTGACAAATGTGGATGAAGGGTCACGCCTTTTCAATTAGCTTTCATTGCATGGTGTATTCAGGCAGCAGTGTGTGCAGTTAATAAAAGTTTAGATTATACAGAAACGCAGTAGTTAATTGTGTACCTTGAATAATGAAACATCAGTTAGCAGCTCTATAGGCAACTAATGTTACAGAAAAACGAAACAACATTTGCAATAGAAGATTCGAACTATGGAACTGGTACGCTGTGGTATGTGCTCGATTTCAAAACTGTCTGAAAGAGTCTCATTTTAAAGTTGTAAAAGGAATTCTTAGATACTTGAATGGTACACGTAAAAATGGTTTATTGTATTCCTCAATGGATAAGTTTTGACTTAATAGGGTTATCTAATGCTTATTAAGCCGGATGCAAAGTTGACATAAAAAAATACCTGTGGTACTTGTCGACTGCTTGGAAAATGCCTTGTGTGTTGGTTTTGTTAAAAGCAAAATGTGGTAGCATTATCTGCCACCGAAGCTGAAAACATGGCCTTAGGTAGTTGTTGTGCTCAAATTATTTGGATGGAACAAACACTACTTGATTATGAACTTTCCTTTGTAAACACACCTATCTTTTGTGATAACACAAGCACCATATGCATCTAAAAAAATCCTATTTTACACTCTCGCACCAAGCACATCGAGATTAGACATCACTTTTTGCTCGATCATGTTCAAAAATGAGATGTCCACATTTGTTTTACAGAAACTACTGAGCAACTAGCAGACATTTTTACAAAACCACTAGTGGAAGAAAGTTTTAATTTTGTAAAATTAGACACAAATTAGGAATTTTATTCATTGGGAGTTTCGATGATATGAAGTTGTGTATTAAGGGGGAGTAATTCCTTTTTGTGTCGTCATCAAAAAGGGGAAAATTGTTGCCCATAATTTTGATGATGACATCGGAAATATGTTTTATATTTTATTGTTTAATTATTATCTTGCAGAATATATTCTAACGGCTAGTTTTTATCAAGATCTCAAATGTCTACTTACTATCACAAGGCGATTTCAAATTGAGTTAAAAGTCAAACACTTACCTTTTTCTCCTCCAACGACTACCTACCCTAAATAGAGGATTGAGTTATTGCCTTATTAAAAGATCATCCTCGTGCTTTAAATACAGTGAAAGATGAATAAGAAGGCAACGTTTGAGAGGTGAAAGTATAATCACCAAGAGTTCACGTTCAAAGCATTTTTTTGTGAGAATTGAGTCAGTATTTTATTTTAGGGTGTACGTTGTTTACCAAGTGTTGGTAGTACCAGTGATCTAATAGTGTGTTGTTTACCAAAGTGTTTGGTGGTACCACTAGTCCAACATCAGTTACAGGATAGCTCTTCTCACTTTTAACTTTATATTGTTTTGGTTTGGAAGTCGTTCTTCCACAAGACTGTATTGTTCTATTATTATTGCCTTTTGCCTTATTGTCCCAGTTCTAACATTAATAAAATCTTTTGTAGGTTCAAAATCCTAAGTTGAAAAATACTTTGGTAGTGATTAAGTTTCAGCCCAACCACTATAAATCAATTTTTCACTTTGTTTTACATTTTTGTTATTTATAAATCATTGTTAGTTCCAATCCTGTCGTCAATAAAATTGAAAACATTTGATAAGAAAAGACTAATTCACCCCCTATTATTAGTCTATTAGAATGTACATAAATTTGTTCCATTTACTGCATGAATACTATCCAAAAACTTGTATAGACAAACAAAAATTTAACAAACTAATATAAATATCACACAAGTACAAATTTGAACTAACATGTAATCATAAACAATTAAACATAATAATTTACAAATGATAATATGCTTTTTTTTTTCGCTTTTCTTATTTTTTAAGAATGTATCCTAGTATGCTAGTTATTTGGCAATAGTGAAGGTTGTTAAAAGTTATGAATATAATACGAGAGGTGAATTCAAAAACAATCGTAGAGATAGGACAATGATAGTGAAAATTGGGGTAAAGGCAAAGATAGGTGCAGAGGTAAACGAAAATAATGAATGATCTGGAAAATAACATATGCATGGTAATAATGGTGGATATGGTGTACTTATGTGATTGACATATATTTCGACTTTACTTAGCGGTAGTGGTAGTGGTGTTGTGATAGAAAATACTAGCATTAAGTAATGGAACCATAGACATTTTAAATATATAATATGGTATACTTAATAATATTTAATTTACTGTAAACTCGAATTTTCACAAATATAATGAGGAGTAAAAATGATAGTTAAGCTATTATATATTTGTTAATTAATGAATACAAAAGAGACATGTAAGGCAGTTAAAAATTAATTCAATATAAGTTTATTAGAATAAAGCATTTGTGGACGGACTTAGACAAATGATACAAAAGTTTTTGATAATTCAATATCGTCTTAACATGCGTACACATGAAATAAAGAATTTTAAAAATCATATTAACATATTTTATTTCAATATGATTGATTTTATTTAAAGCATGCACATACAAAAAGTTTAATTAGTGTATTTTGTTTCTGACATACATTTAAAAGATATTTTAAACGTACTTAAAGTCAACATTTAGGGTAAGAATTGCTATAAATACTTCAACAAAGAAAAGTGATAAATAATTATCTTTAAACATATATACATGTTAAATAATTGTATATGTTAATAGTAGTACATATGCATACAATTTTATTTGCAAATATTGAAAATAAGTAAAAGCTACTATCAAATATTGTCAAACATTGGTATTTTTTTTCTAAATAAATTAAGATATATATTTGATATTGTGAAAACTTTCAACTACAATATCCCAAGCCTTGGATAGATTAATCTTAACAACTTACAAAACAAGCTACTATCCTTTTTTTTGTATTTTTATAGAGAATCAAAATAACCTTAAAAACAATGTGATATATCCAATCATAATATAATAAAGGGATCAATTTCATTAGTTTTTATTCATTCACAATATTCTTTTAAAAAACTAATATATTCTCAATGTATTTATGTTGTGTCGTAATTAATATATATATTTTTAAATAAAACAGACGGTAATGGTCATGCGCAAAGTGTGTGTTCCTTACTAGTCCATACGTAAGTGTGTTAAAAAACCTGGTTGGTGACAACATATATACAAATTCAATATTATTTTTGGTATGATTAGGGCATGGGAATTTGTTTTTAATTTCTATAAAAGTAAATTATAAATAATTCTCATACTTTAAAATTAGAGTATGATAGGCATTGTAAACAGAACACCAAAATATTAATTTTATCCTTTGATTTGAATCAAATATAATATATTTAGTCTTAGATTTCAGACAATTATTTGATTCTTTTAAATAGTTATAAATAATGATATACATGTCAAAATAGAGTACATCGAAGTGACCCATGACGCCTAAATGAATTATTTTAAAGTTCAAAATATCTCATTCAATTTATTTTTATTTGTAGTTTAAGATTTTTCTACAATGATTAAGGAGGACATTTAATGTTCATAGTTTTTAATTAATAAGACTGAAATACCTTGTCTAGGAATTTAAAAATGCTACTTATTAAATTGAAAGAGTATAGATGAAAAAAAAAAGAAAATAAATACAGTTTGAAAATGTGAGAATAATAAATATTTGAAAATAATTTTCTTTTTCGTCAAAATAATAAATAAAAAGGAAGGGAGTGAATATTATACATATATGTCATATAAATAATAAACATATAGAGAATAGAGAAATGTACAATTAATGAGATTATGAGGATTCTTGCTCAAGGAAGAATTCTTAACCGCAAACAGGATTAATTACCAAAAACAAGAACGCGGATGCAATTACCCAAATTAAAAATCGAACCGGGAAACTTAGTCACAACTCCCAAATTTAAAACTTTACGCCCAGCCCGGGTTAAAAATTTAGCACCTCAAAACCAAATCAAAAAAAACCCCTCTTTCAATATTTGGTTTTTCATTTTTGAGTTTTTTCAGCACAGAGCCCCGCTCGCTCAAAAATTTTCAAACCATCTATGATAATGGCGGTACTTATTGTACAATTTGCAGCTTATATACGGAAACCCATTTCCTCTCTCTCCCTCTCTCTCTCTCTCTCACACACACACACAAACAATCAACTCCTTCCCTCTCCGTTTCTCTCTCTCTCTCTCTGTTTGTAGTTTTCTTGGAGGTTCCATTTCGGGTGCTCTGCAATGGCGGACCAAGAAAACTGCACGAGGGTAACGCGCTTGGCGGCGAAGAAGAGAGCAGCCGAGGAAGCCACGTCCGCCGAGCAGAACAAGAAGAAGAGGGTGGTGTTGGGTGAGATTCAAAATGTTGTGTCTGCGCGAGGTGTGGGTTTGGGTAAGAATCGGAAGCTTGGTGTTGAGGATGAGAAGCAGAAAACGAGACCCAAGAGGAATGTGAAGAGAGTGAAAGTGGGTGCCGAGGAAACGAAGAGTTCCAAGGGGGAAAGTGATGCTGGGATCGATTTGGATGGTAAATGCGACGACCCACAGATGTGCGCAGCCTATGTTTCTGATATATACGAATATCTTCACAATATGGAGGTTAGTGTTATTAGGATCTATTTCTCTTTTCTTTATCGCTTTTTGGGTTTATTGAACATTGACATATGATGTTTTTTGGGCTTTTCTATGCGTTTGTTGATTTAGAGTTGTGATTTGAAGGTTTAGATGCATCTGATTTGTTGGGTTTTTAGTTCTGGATATGGGGTGAGCATCAATAGTGTTAGCATTTTATTTCTAAATTTGATGATTGATGTTGGGATGCTTATGGTAGTTTTTTTTTGGGGCAGGTTTAATTGAACTCTGTTGATTTATTGCGTTAATTTTTTATCTTGTAGTGAATGAAATTATAGATTGGGATTTTCTAATAAATCTGAGTTTTTAATCCAGATGGAGGTTAAGAGAAGGCCATTGTCAAATTACTTGGAGGAGATTCAGAAAGATGTAACTGCAAATATGAGAGGGATTTTGATAGATTGGTTGGTTGAGGTGGCAGAGGAGCACAAGCTTCTTCCAGATACATTGTATTTGACAGTTTCCTACATTGACCGATATCTATCTGTGAAAGCAATTAGTAGGCAAAAGCTTCAGCTTCTTGGTGTTTCTTCAATGCTCATCGCCTCGTAAGAGACAGAACCTTGATGCTCAATCTTGTTGTTGGGCCATTTTTTCTGGTCTAATTTTATAAACTTGTTTTTGTGTTGGTTTACAGGAAATATGAGGAGATTAGTCCTCCACATGTGGAAGATTTTTGCTACATAACCGATAACACTTACACCAAGGAAGAGGTTGTGAAAATGGAGGCTGATGTGCTCAAAGACCTTCGATTTGAAATGGGCAATCCAACAGTGAAGACGTTTCTCAGGTAGGAGACTGTTGCTACAGATTTCCTGTGCTTGGTTCACATATATCATAATAACTTAGTTGGCTAACTTTGGTCGAACCTTTTCTTGTTTGATCTTGCAGAAAATTCACTAGGATCGCTCAAGAAGATTGTGAGGTAAGCTTGTGCTTCATATACAATTGTGTTGGAACAAGATCATCTGTGTTATTTTAATAAAATTGAAACAAGCGGTTCTCATGTATGCATTCTTTTGTGCAGAATTCCATCTTGCAGTTGGAGTTCTTGGGTTACTATCTAGCAGAATTGAGTTTGTTGGATTATGGATGTGTGAAATTCTTGCCTTCTTTGGTGGCCGCATCAGTCATCTTCCTCTCAAGATTTACGCTGCAGCCTAAGCTACATCCTTGGGTACATCCAGACTCATTTACTATTGTTTCAAATGCAGTAATCTGTCTCGTCTTTTGTAACTTAAAGTAAGGGATTTTTTTGCAGAGTTTGGCTCTAGAACACAGTTCAGGATACAAAGCTGCAAACCTAAAAGCATGTGTGTGCCTCCTTCATGACTTGCAATTGAGTAGAAGAGGTGGCTCTTTGGCTGCAATCAGAGACAAATACAAGCAGCACAAGGTTTGTACTTTGGAGATCTAACACTACAAATGTTTAGCTTTGTTAGGATTTTATTAATAGCCCGTATTGCATGCTAACTTTGAGATTGTTTTTCCCTGTAACAGTTTAAATGCGTATCAACACTGAGTTCGCCTTTGGAAATACCAGAGTCCTTTTTTGATGGCACCAGAGATGACTAATTAGCCATAGTTGTTGAAGCCTTAAAAACACGGGATTGTACATAAACACTTCCCAGTATAACAGATGCCTCTGCTCACGTTCTTGTTATGCTGTGGGTTTTTTTTGTTCGTTGTTAACAGCTTGTTGGTGGTGTCTTTTGGATGAACTCTATGTTGACTCCTCGTCAATCAAATTTGAAATGTTTGGTTTGAAATGCAGCAGGAGATGATATTACTAAAATAGGCTACTCTAGATGTCTTTTGAGGTTTTCCTTGAAGGTTTAGAGTAGCTAGGAAGCTTTTTCATCTGCTGCTTAGGTTTAGGAATTGTGTTTACATACTTGAAAACTTCTTAATTGACTCATGTTTAAATTTTGTTTCTATTTTATGTGCTAAACTTTTATGGTACTCTTTGTTCATTAAGAACATATTATGAGCAATACCAGGTGGAAATGTACATTATTGCAACTGCGGTGTTTGGAATAAGAAGGCTTGTAAGATGTATTTTTTACTTTTGGAATATGGAAAGTTTATAAGTTTCTAAAATAAGACGCTAGAAGTCTAAGTATGTGTCTTCCCTTACACAATAAAACAAGAAAAAAACCAACATCTTACAATCAAAATATATTATAAGATGAAACGCTTGTAACCCGATTCTCACGTCCTCTTCGAGTAAATAAAACTTACAGTACATCTAGGCTGTATTTGCTTTGCGAGATTCGTTAATTGGAGCTTGTCTCTTGGTTCAAGATTAGCCGAGATTTAGATTAATTATAATGGTTGTTTAGTATCCAAGATTAACTGAGTAGGATGATCGTACATATTGCGTATGTGGTCGTTTGGTATCCACAATTAAATAAGATTCAAAGTAAGATTAGAGTACAATTACATATTTACCCTTGATAATTAATAATAATATTATTATTAATTAATAATAATATTAATTATTATTATTATTATTACTACTGATAATAAATATTATTATTATTTAATAAAATTACATATTGTAAAGTATAAAAATAATAATAATTATTATTATTATTATCACTAATAATTAATATTATTATTATTAATAATTATTATTTAATAAAATTGCTTATTGTAAAGTATAATAATAATAATAATTATTATTACTGATAATTAATAATAATAATAATAATATTGTTATTAATTATTATTATTATTTAATCAAATTACATATTGTAAAGTATAAAAATAAGAATTATTATTACTGATAATTAATAATAATATTATTATTATTATTATTATTTAATAAAATTACATATTGTATAGTATAAAATTAATTAATTATTATTATTGATAATTAATAATAATATTAATTATTATTTAATAAAATTACATGTTGTAAAGTATAAAAATAATAATTATTATTATTACTGATAATTAATCAAAATAATAATATTAATTATTATTATTATTTAATCAAATTACATATTGTAAAGTATAAAAATAAGAATTATTATTATTACTGATAATTAATAATATTATTATTAATTATTATTTAATAAAATTACATATTGTAAACTATAAAACTTTAATAAAATTACATGTTGTAAAGTATAAAAATAATAATAATAATTATTATTACTGATAATTAATAATAATAATATTATTATTAATTATTATTATTTAATAAAATTACTTATTGTAAAGTATAAAAATAATAATAATTATTATTACTGATAATTAATCAAAATAATAATATTAATTATTATTATTATTTAATCAAATTACATATTGTAAAGTATAAAAATAAGAATTATTATTATTACTGATAATTAATAATATTATTATTAAATATTATTTAATAAAATTACATATTGTAAACTATAAAACTTTAATAAAATTACATGTTGTAAAGTATAAAAATAATAATTATTATTATTATTACTGATAATTAATAATATTATTATTATTATTAATTATTATTATTTAATAAAATTACTTATTGTAAAGTATAAAAATAATAATAATTATTATTACTGATAATTAATCAAAATAATAATATTAATTATTATTATTATTTAATCAAATTACATATTGTAAAGTATAAAAATAAGAATTATTATTATTACTGATAATTAATAATATTATTATTAATTATTATTTAATAAAATTACATATTGTAAACTATAAAACTTTAATAAAATTACATGTTGTAAAGTATAAAAATAATAATAATAATTATTATTATTACTGATAATTAATATTATTATTATTATTATTAATTATTATTATTTAATAAAATTACTTATTGTAAAGTATAAAAATAATAATAATTATTATTACTGATAATTAATCAAAATAATAATATTAATTATTATTATTATTTAATCAAATTACATATTGTAAAGTATAAAAATAAGAATTATTATTATTATTGATAATTAATAATATTATTATTAATTGTTATTTAATAAAATTACATATTGTAAACTATAAAACTTTAATAAAATTACATGTTGTAAAGTATAAAAATAATAATTATTATTATTACTGATAATTAATATTATTATTATTATTATTATTAATAATTATTATTATTTAATAAAATTACTTATTGTAAAGTATAAAAATAATAATAATTATTATTACTGATAATTAATCAAAATAATAATATTAATTATTATTATTATTTAATCAAATTACATATTGTAAACTATAAAAATAAGAATTATTATTATTACTGATAATTAATAATATTATTATTAATTATTATTTAATAAAATTACATATTGTAAACTATAAGATTAATTAATTATTATTTAATAAAATTACATATTGTAAACTATAAAATTAATTAATTATTATTATTATAAAGTATAAAAATAATTAATAATAACAAATTTGTAAAAGTAAGGGTAAGATAAAGGACAAAATGGTCAATTCAAAGTGTTTAAATAGTTAATCTTGGAAAGCCAAGACTCAATCTCACTCCCTC
Organism: Petrea volubilis; assembly: GCA_026212405.1. NCBI lineage: Eukaryota > Viridiplantae > Streptophyta > Magnoliopsida > Lamiales > Verbenaceae > Petrea > Petrea volubilis. The sequence continues at coordinate 10,250,649 of CM047884.1, forward strand.
CCATGAGATTATAATCTCGAGATTAGGCCATCATATTGCGGGCTTTGTGAGATTAGGTGAAAGCCCGCAATTATAATCTTGGCAACCAAACAATAAATTAGCCGAGATTAGCCGAGATGTGAAGGCATTTTCTCGGCTAATCTCGGAAAGCAAACGTAGCCCTATTTGACTCCATTCACTTCTTGGTTTCCTTCTGTGATCTTATTAACTCTTCATCCCTACTGTAGCACACGAAAGGTTTTACTTGGGCAAGCAATTAGCCATATATGGATTGCAAAAATGGATCTTGATAGGATAAAAGACGATAACTCGGTTAACAAATCAAACCGCAAACTGATATAAACTTATGAAAAGTACACAGAATGAAGAAGCTCTTTTTCACTCATTCCATTACTCTGGTTTAACTTGCACAAGTTAAACTATCAAAACTCTCTAGACCTCGTTTCTCACCTTTTCGAGCTCGTACGGGTGATTCAGAAGAAGTGACATAGCCCACTCCATGGTGAGGGCTGCAAGTATATATGAGTTCCTGCAGTAAACATTGGCTGCAACAAAATTGTAGAAGAGAGACTTAACTTACGAAGCTGTGTCATTTGTATTCTTGTTTCTAATATTCCTTTTTAAGACCCCCATTTTTATATATTTGTTTCTCCATTTCAACAAATACTTGATTTGACTGAACTCAACCAATTATGTAGCAAGTGTTAATATACTCGTTATATAATTAATCCAACCCAATATGGACAAGAATTTTTAACTTGCCTTTATTTCTATAATTAGAACCACAATAAATTAAATAATAATACTCATCTCAATAACATTTGTTTGATTTGGTATATATAAACTAATAGAACTTATATATGTTAACATTTCAATATTACAATATTGTTTTTGTTATTACAATTTAACATTTCACTATCACAAATCACCATAAGTTTGGTTGCATTTTACTTGTATTTGTTGAAATTCAAAAAAAAAAAAAATGTTCGAATCATAGTGTCTTGGAGAATAATTAAAAATAAAATTGTGTTACAATTTTCGAGATGCAATTTTTTAGCTATCTAAATTATCATGTTGTTCTGATATTATCTTTCATGAAAGTTATAATTAAATATATTCATTTTCAAACATAAACTAATGAATACTTTCACACACACAAAAAAAAATAGAGAACGATGTGCAATATTTCAATATAGAATAAAATCTAGATTACCGAATTGCTATATTTTACCACTGAATTGAGTATGATGATATTATAATTTTACTTTTTGATATCGTCATATTAAAATTCAAAAAACTTAAAAAAAAGGGGGGAAAAATATATATATAGTATTTTCACATAGAATAAAATGAAAATTATTAAAGCGGTGTATATATAGCCGTTGAGTAAATCGATATTACAATTTTTACCTTCTTAATATAATTATATTCAGATTCCATAATTAAAAATACATTTTAAGTATTACTCGAGCGGATAGCCGTAATTTTCCAAATAAGTAAAAGAATCTAATATCCCTTTGAAATCTAACCGGGAACCAAATCTTTGAAATCTTTTTGCGCAGGCCCGGCTCAAAATTGAGCGCAACCCTATACTCGAAAAAAACACCAAATCCACAAACCCTATTCATTATTGGTAAGTTTTTTTAGCGAAAAAACCAAACCCCGCTCATCAAAAATTTTCAAACTATCTCTGTCAATGGCGGTAATTATCAAACCATTTGCAGTTTATATACTGAAACCCATTTCATCTCTCTCACGAACAATCCAGTCCTCTCTTCGTCTATCTTTGTGTAGGTTTCTCCGGGTCTACCCATTTCGAGTGTTCTGTAATGGCGGACCTTGAGAACTGCATGAGGGTAACACGCCTGGCGGCGAAGAAGAGAGCAGCCGCAGATACAATGGCGGCCGAGCACAATAAGAAGATGAGGGTGGTGTTGGGCGACATTCAGAATGTCGTGTTTTGGCAAGAAGTGGGTTTGGGTAAAATTCAGAAGATTTGTGTTGAGAATGAGAAGCAGAAAGCTATGCCCAAGAGGAATGTGAAGAAAGTGACAGTGGGTGCAAAGGAAATGAAGAGTTCCGAGGTGAAAGGTGATCCTGGGATTGATTTGGATGGGAAATGTGATGACCCACAGATGTGTGAAGCCTATGTTTCGGATATATATGAATACCTTCATGATATGGAGGTTAGTTTTATTTGGATATATTTTTGTATCCTTTATCGTTTTGTGGGTTTATTGAATATGGGTTTTGGGTATTTTTTTTTTTTGGCTCCGCTCAATGTGTTTTGCTAATTTGAAGAAGTAGGTTGAAGGTTTAGACGCGTCTAATTTTGGTTGGATAATGGGGTTTAGTTTCTTGATATTGTTTACTTATTGGGTTTTAGTTCTGTTTTTGAAAATGTTTGGCGAACTTAAATAGTATTAAGATTTAGTTTTTAGATTGAACTGGTGTTGTTTAATTGAGGATGTAATTAGGGCTTTTGGATATTCGCTTTTAGGGTAAAAAATTTGTTCATAGATTTTTTCCCACACTTGATATGCAGAGAAGGTGTTTGATTCTATGGTTGATGTGTTTTTATTTTGCTTAAGATAGTGTTTATATCGAAAACGGTTTATTTCTTGTGTTTATTATTGGTCTTGTTCTGAATGAAATTAGAATTTGAGATTTTATAACAACTGTGAGTTTCTCATCCAGATGGAGGTTAAGAGAAGGCCATTGGCAAATTACTTGGAAGAGATTCAGAAAGATGTAACTGCAAATATGAGAGGGGTTTTGATCGATTGGTTGGTTGAGGTGACAGAGGAGTACAAGCTTCTCCCAGATACATTGTATTTAACAGTTTCCTACATCGACAGATTTCTATCTGTGAATGCGATCAATCGGCAAAGGCTTCAGCTTCTCGGTGTTTCCTCAATGCTCATTGCCTCGTAAGCGACATATTCTTGGCCTTAGATCTCAACATCAAACCACTCTTTTTGTGTTGTAATTTTGCTTACATATCTTGTATTGGTTTACAGGAAATATGAGGAGATTAGTCCTCCACATGTAGAAGATTTTTGCTACATAACCGATAACACTTACACTAAGGAAGAGGTTGTGAAAATGGAGGCCAATGTGCTCAGATCCCTTAGATTCGAAATGGGCAATCCCACGGTGAAGACATTTCTCAGGTAAGAGATTGCCGCCATATGTTTGGTGTTTTCAGTCGACACATCATAGCAATTCATTTCGCTAAATGGGCTGCTCCAATTTTGGTTTGGTGTTGCAGAAAATTCACCAGGATTGCTCAAGAAGATTATGTGTCTAGCTTACAATTGGAGTTCTTGGGTTACTATCTAGCAGAGTTAAGTTTGCTCGATTATGGATGTCTAAAATTCTTGCCTTCTTTGGTGGCTGCATCTGTCATCTTCCTCTCAAGATTTACCCTCCAACCTAAGCAACATCCTTGGGTACGTCAATACTCATTTTTGTAGTGTTTCAAATGAAATTAATCTGTCTCATCTTTCATAACCTAAATGAAAGATTTTTTGTAGAACTCGGCTCTACAACGCCATTCGGGATACAAAGCTGCAGATCTAAAAGAATGTGTGTGCCTCCTTCATGACTTGCAATTGAGTAGAAGAGGTGGCTCTTTGGTTGCAGTGAGGGAGAAATACAAGCAATACAAGGTTTGTATAGTACATGTTTCGTATAAGCATTCCATTAATAGTTTGTATTTTATGCTAACTTTGAAATTGGTCTTTTGTTGACAGTTCAAATGTGTATCGACACTGTGTTCGCCTTCAGAAATACCAGAATCGTTCTTTGATGGCAGCAGAGATGACTAATTAGTCATATGTCTCTGTACATAAATACTTCCAAGTTTGATAGATGGTTCGTCAGGATGAACGATGTATCGACTCCTGAAATGATTTAGTAATGATTAGTTTGGATTAGTGCAATTAGTGACAACAATAACATAGGACAAATAGATTGTCTCGAGGTTGAGGTTATCGTATACAAGCTATACATTAGGTAGGAAGCTTTTTATGCTCTCATTAGGTTTATCACTCATGTTCACATACTTTGAAAATCTCTCCATTGATTCTTGGTTTAAAGCTTGTTTACATGTGTACTTAACCTTGTCTGGAATAGCAGATTTATGGACTCTGTAATTTTATCATGTCAAGAAAAACAAAAAAGGTTTACTAAATTACTTTGTCCTCCATGTTGAGCCTCCAATGGGTATCTTTCCTTCTAACTACTATAACATCAAAATAGGATACATGAACTAATGTTGCTGTATAACTTTATTTCCACTGATGACAAAGATTGAGGTATATACTAACTTGAATACAACAGAGGGATATTCCAGAAGTAGAAATATCCTATTATTACATTTCAAACAATTATATCAATGATTCAAATAAAATACAATTATTAAATTTCATAGGTAACTATCAATTTAAAAACTATTAAGTACTGCATAGAAGCAAACTACTATTTAGTTAAAAAAAAAATGTATTATATAATAAAAGAAAGTCATTATACATGGAAATCAAACTTATAATCTGTTCAATCGCAAGACCTCATCTTTGCCAATAGAGTAAGGAATCCTAAGCCCAATATGTACAAACAAGACAAGCAAGCATTGCGAAAAGTATGATTGACGATACTATGTAATAATAGGCTTTAGTATTGTATGAACTGGATTAATCCCACCAAGGTTGATACCAATGCTCAACTTCTTATTAGGACCCCATATAGGCCCAATTCAAACTTTAGTCCACTTGAGATGAATTTATAATGCACGAACCCTTCTATAATTAGAGTCATACAATGTCGAATATGGTTTTGGACATGACACTCCTTCAATAATCCCTCAACACGTGTTCGACGTACTATGTGGTCTATCTATAAATTAAATAAATCTGATATTACTGATGGTGTGTTAGAAATACGATCAACATTCAACGTGTCTGATACTTTTTAAACGCATATAATTTTTTTCACGTATTTTTTGTGAGTATCTTGATAATAATAAGCTAATTAAGTATAAAAATCCTTCTAAATATACTCAAAAAAAAATATTATTGTTTCATCCAATATTTTTTTCCCCTCATTATACCTTCTTATAAAAATCAAAACTTTCTTTTTTGAAAATAAATAGTTCATGGAGCATATAAAAAGAATTGAGATACAATTACGATATGGACTTCTTTCTTTTTATACTTGTATCAATATGTATATATGAATCTTACACTAACTATATATAAAATGAGTAAATGTATGCATATTGTGTAATATTACCACTAAAATAAGGGCAAACTGTACTTCACCCCTTGAAAACTTTAAGTTTTGGCATTATACCCCCTAAAAACTTAAAAAAAAAAAGGGACAATGATTTTTTGCCATCCGAACTGTGACGTTTTTTGGACTTTGCCACTTAAATTTTTTTATATTAATTTTTTTTAAAAAAAATGAATCAAATTTATTTTTTCCCTTTTTTTAAAAAATGATTACATTAGAAAAATCAAATTTTCTTTAAAAAAATAGTTTTTATTCGTTTTATTTTTGTGGATTTCAAATTGATATTAAAATATCTTTATTTGAATTTATACAAGTAATGTATAAATAGAAAAATCTACCTTTTTTTTTTTTTTATCTAATTGTGTTGGTCTCCAAAGTGGTAATGTGTGTTGTTATACTCATTCATCACTTGGGTTCGAGTCCCATGAACAATAGTCTTACAAACAATTTTTCTACTGTTTCGGTGATTTTTTTGGCTGGAATTCGCTCCAGGTGGTAAAGTCAAAAAATCGTATAGTTTGAATGGCAACTGGAGACAAAAAAAAGTTTAAGTGCCAAAGTCCAAAAAAGGACTTTTTTGGCCGAAATTCGCTCTAGGTGGTAAAGTCAAAAAATTGTATAGTTTGGATGGTAATCGGAGACAAAAAAAAGTTTAAGTACCAAAGTCCAAAAAAAGTCATAGTTTGGGTCGCAAAAAATCATTACCCAAAAAATAAAAAGAAAACTTTGCCTCCTGCTCGACTTTCCGGCAAAACCAAATGCGCTTTGCCCCTTGGTGATTGTTTAGTAACATTATAGCATTTACGCCCAAAATTTGCTTTTATGAAATATTTAACCAATCCAAAATATTTTACTGTATTATTTCAAACTTCCAAACTTTATCATTTTTTTTCATATGTATATATATATATCATTTTGTTATTACCTAGTATATAATTTAATTACTTTACATAGTAGAACAATGTAGTTTCATTATTTTTTTAAAAAGAAGATATTAATATATTATATAGTTCAATCACAACCTTGTTAAATGCAGAATGACGAAAAATAAAATTACTATTTATCTTCTCAAATATGAAGTTTAGATTGGTTTGGTTAGGTTAACTGAGTAGTTTGAATGTGGGTTGATAAAATTTAAAATATCCATTATTTAGACTAATTAAATTATATATTTAGATATTATAGTAAAAAATTAACTATACATAAAAAATGATAAAGCCTTTTAAACCTGTAAAATACTAAATAAGATAGTTTGAAGGGTTAATTATATTTAAAAGTGCAAATTTAGGGGGTAAAGTAATACACTTTTTTTGAAAAATTCACTATAGGACAAAGAAATCAAGTTCAAGTAATCTAAGGGGGCAAAGTGCATTTAATTTTGTTGAAGAGTTGCCATAAAGTTGATTAGGGGGCAAAATGCTCCGGTGAAACTAATTCAAGGAGGCAAAGTGCTTTTTCTTAATTTTTAGGGAGTATAGTGCCAAACTTAAGGCTATGTTTGGTTTGTTTTGGAGTGTTTTGGGAGAAGTATTTTTGGGAAAATATATTTTAATAGTGGATTGGGAATATGTGGGAGAATAAAAGTATGCTTGATTTTGCTATTGAGGGGACAAATTTTACTGTAGATGTTTTTCCATGTTAGTTTTTATTCGGTTAGTGATATCACATCAAAATTTTATAGTATTATATATTATAATTATAGTGGTATAATAATTAAAATATATACATATTTATATTAAACTAATGACTTAAAGATATAAATACATATACTTTTGATTGATATGATGATTTAAAATAATCTTAATTTTTTAATATTATTTTGAAAAATGAGAATGAATTTTGGATAAATGTTTGTTGTTTGTTTTGGGAGTTGAAAATTATTCCCCAAAATGACACTAGACACTACCTAAAATTCCAAGGGGTGAAGTGCAATTTGTTCCTAAAATCTATCTATCTATCTTTTCTTATATTATTATTATTATTTATTACATTATTTATATTATATCTTATAAAAGTGAAAATAACTCATTTGTATTTTACATTTCTTCCTTTTCTTGTAAAAATTAAAACAACCTTATATAAGTGATGGTAAATAATAATTATTCAAGGTCTTTTAATAATTTAAAAATTAAAACTTAAACTTCAAATTGAACATTAATTGAAATAAATACCATAAGTTCAGAACTATGCATAAAGAGTTAGACTTCTAATTGGATTTGTAGTATTAAATTTTTGTCAGATACAAAAATAAATAAATAAGAGAACTCATCAGTGATTTATATTTCTTCATTTTTTGTGAAAAATTAAAATAAAATTTTATCAAATATAATATGGGAATATTTTGTAGGGATCTTTTTGGTAATTAATTATTAATTATAAAAACTAAGAAATTCTAGAATTTACTCTTAATTGAACTCTTAAAATTTATTAAACCCATTGGGAAAATAAGAAACTCAAGGAATTTACTTTTATCGTGAACTCTTAAAATTAATTAAACTTGTTGATTTTTATTTTTGACAATAAAAAAAACCTCTCCAATTTCTTTTAATAATCTAAGAAGTTATGATATAATGTTGAAGAATTTGGTTACGTAAGAAGTTTAATATTAAAATGATTTTTGATTTCCATTTGTTGCATCACTTAAGAGATGAGAGAGGTCCCACCGGGAGTCGAACCCAGGTTGCTGGATTCAAAGTCCAGAGTGCTAACCACTACACCATGGAACCACTGATACACATGCTGGAATATTTGATAAAAATATTATGTATTGTTGTATATTAAGTATTGCATTTTATTTTATATTGTAGTTTATTTTAATTATTAATAAGATTTAACTTTTTGACAAGATATAATGTGTGTTTAAATTAATGATAAATCAAAGGTTTGTTTAAAATCTTTTAAGTAATTAAATTGAAAAACGTAAGAATTTTAATTGTATTTTTAATGTCAAAAATTTAATACACAAATTACTACAAAGATGACTTATGAGCAGAAAATTTTGATTATTTTAAACTAATTACTTTGAGTTGGAAAAAGGAGGCAAAAACTCTATCATAATTTAGTGAATAGATAATATAGAAATAGAAAGATTAAAAATATGTAAATGAAAAAATAAATATAAAAAAATTATAAGTAGAAAAATTATGTTCCACAAACTTTGCAATGAATGAGGATTGAATTAGGAAAGTAAAAAACATAGCAAGTTTTATAAAGAAAATTACTATGCAACAAAGAGAAGTTGAGATAATAAAACCAAAAGCCTTTTAAGGATGTGATGAAACCTTGAATAAAGAGAAAAAAAATATTAATAAAATTTGCTGCAAAGCATCTCACAATTTCTAACTTATTTTTATAAAGTAGAAAAATCTACAAAAACAATTTTCAATTATTGCATTAAATATATATTCAAAGCCTTGTATAGACAAGCAAAAATTAAACAAAACTTATATGAATTTCAATTAAGTACAAATTTAAACTAATAGGTAATAGTAAAAAGTCAGACGGAAAAAAAAATCGAGCTTGTAAAGTACAAAATCCACAAAGTTTGGGTGGCAAAGTTTAATTTTTCACTTGAAAAGATGAAATTACCCTTAATGATAACATATGCCATTCCCGTACTGTTGCTCTAGCTAGGATTTTCCATCTAAAAATTCAATTAGGTTGCAAACTATAAAATGATGCAAAGTTCTAGTGTGGCAACCAGTAACACCGAAAAGTTGAGGTTGAAAATTGTAAAAACACGTATAGTTCGGGTGACAAAGTATAATTTTTCCTAATTTAAAAATAATATATTTTCCTTCCATTTTTTTTAAAAGGTATTTCAACATAGTAGTGAATTTGGTGTACAAGTCACTGAATATGAGGCAATGAAGAGGAGGCGGCAATGAAGGTGTAGGTAGAGGTTGAGATGGTAGTGAAGGTTGTGGTTAAAGTAGTGGCTACAACATGAGAGGTGTATTTAATAATATTGGTGGAGATGACAATAGTGGTGAAAATGAGGTGAAGGTAGTGGTGTAGAAATTGTGATGAAAATTGTTGTGATTTTTTCTCAAGTGTATTGGTCGCCTAAGTAATAAAGAAGTGAGTAGAGTAATGTTTTCACGAGAAACAGGACCATCAAGTCCCAACTTAGTAAATTCTTTGTTGTTTAGACTTCGATTTTTAATGAAAATTTAAAAAGTAAAATAAAATGCAAGCAAATTAAATAAAAAAAAGAACAAGTAGGAAAAATTATGATATAGGTTTCATCAATCAAATCCTTTCAAATAATTATTCAAACAATCCTAGGCTTTGAGTTTTTATAATCCCACGATCTAACTTGCGAAAATATTTGTAATCTCCTTTCGTAAGTAAAACAAACATACCAAAGAATGCTATGTGTCTACTTTCGTGATCACATCCGAATTCCTTAGCCCTTTGTGCACAAGAGTTACGTTAATTAAAAAGCACTCGCAAATTAATATAACTAATTACACAAGAGTATGATTATTTCTAAACTATGCGTTCCTTATGTCTATAAAACAAATAATAAGATTTTATAAGCACCCTTTCATAGTCGCATATAAAATATCAAAACTTGTAAAAGTTGACCAGAAATTCACAAGTAATTAAGCACTTGAAATATAGATAGGATGGATAAAAATTAAATACCAAGGATGTTAGAATACATTACAAGAAATTCATCTCATGAATCCACCAAGAGCCCTAATAAAATAAACAATATAGACATAATAAAAATAAAATTAACTAAAAGAAACAAAAACATACAAGGAAGTATAAAACAAAGTAATATGGAGCTTTTCCGGTAATTGGAAATTGAATATTCGTGGTTGTCACGTTCCTGGTGAATTGTTCTCTTCAATATACCATCCAAGTTCATTGAATAATGTGGAGTAGAACTCCATTTATAGATATGAGAAGATAGCTGGCTGAATTCTAGTCCGAATCGAATTTGCTTCTTTGCTAGTCGAATCCGAAAAGAAATCAAATTTCCTTATTCGTGCATTGAGTCCTACTGAAAAAAGGAAAATGTGTCATCAAGTAGCAAATTTTCAAGACTTTTACTACTTTTTACTAAAAATAAATATAATTACAGTTCATTAAAATTTACCATTGTAAACATCAAACTTTACTATTTTTTTTAATAAAAAGTATATCGATTAAACACATAAAAACTAGTAAATTTTAGGCTTATAAAAAATAATGAAGGATTTGCTATAAAGTGTAGATATTATAATGGTGGTGGATATAGTGAAAATAATGCAATTAACATAACTTTTGACTTTATTAAAATCAATGGAGCGGTAATGGTGCTATGATATAGAACAATGGTATGGAAAAGTATAACCATGGTAGAGTATGATGCACTCAATAATGTTTAATCTAACATAAACTAAAAGATTCACAAATATAATGAGAAGTGAGAATGATAGATAAGTTATTCTATACTTATCATCCACACAACACTTACTTATAATATAACTAAGGATAAAATACATTAAGCACAAACTTTTAGTAATTTTTACTAAAAATAAATTTAATTACAGTTAATTAAGCACCCCAACTTTTGGATGTTTTGCACTTTGATATCCAACTTTTATAAATGTGCCACGGTGGTATTCAACGTTTATAAATTGTTCTCTAATGGTACTTCCAGTGGAATCTTGAGGAATATTCCGTTAAACAGTATTGAGTAATTGTTTCAACCCACCCCCTTGTAGAATTGAAAATTGATATAAAATCCCCAAAAACGAAATAAAAGGTCAACGAACTCCTTTATCTTTAAAAATACTAAAATATCCTTGCTCAATTAAATATTCATAACAATTTTTCCTGAACTTTTTGTACTTTCCCTTTTTTTTTTTTTTAATTAGCGGTTGAATTACATCCATATCGACATTGGATTAAACTATAATTTTCAAATTAATGAGTTTATAAAAACTATTAAAATCTACAACACTCCATCGCACCATGAACACACACACTGTACACAACCACACCCACTACACATGCACACATATGGTTCACGGATGGTGTTTCACTTGACAGCCTAAGGTACGGAAACCGGGGAGCAAAGGGCAAGCAATACATGATTTAGGGGAGGATCGAATGACTTTTAGACTTTTAGTAAATCCAACTTGGGATTTTATAACAGCGACAAATTTTTAAACAACAGTAGTCTACAAATACCAAAAAATTCATACATAGTTGATTCTGATTTTTTGAAAATTGCTTTTGATATAAAAGACATACTTAATTACAAACTTGGTCCCACAATTTAGTTCAAGAAAATTTGAACTTACTAGAAAAGTTGCACTTAACATGCCAAATGCAAATAGCCTAAAATTTGGTTAATGCCCAGGTGATCAAATATTAAACATAATTTTGTTTCTTTTGTAATTAGTTATTCTTTATAAATTGAATTCATACAAGTATAAACATAGATGGAGCTATAAATTTTATTTGTGGGATTAAATTGAATTTCCAAACAAAAATATACAATACATTATATTGTATTTTAAAAAACTACATTAGATTCAAAAATAGATCATCAATGATTTGTACTTTTTCAAATTAATTTGAAAAATATAGCTTTCAATCCAATGTAGATGCAGATGTAATTGACCCTAAAATAAAAAAGGCAAAGTATACAAAGATTAAAACGAAAGATAAAATTGCTATGGAGTAAGGATATTTTAGTATTTTTAATTGACCTCTTATTTCGTTTATGGGGGTTTTACATCAATTTTCATTTCTACAAGAGGTCATAGCAATTAGCTCAATATTTTTAATGAAATATTCCCAATAGTTCCATCGAAAGTACCATCAGAAAATAATGTATAAACGTTAGGTACTATGGTTGCATATTTACAGAGGTTGGATATTAAAATGCAAAACACCCAAAAAGTTGGGGTAATTAATGTATTTTACCCTATAATTAAAAATTAATTCAATCAAATTTTATTACAAGAAAGCATATTTGAACCGACTTTAAACTTTATATAAAGATTTGTGGTTACTAATTAAATATCATCTTAAAACATATAAAACATATACACATGAATCAAAGAACCTATAATAACATAATTAATTTCAATATATTTGATCTTGAAATGGTATAAAAGATATCCTTTTTTTTTAAAAGTATGCATGTACAAAATTTTTTAATTAGCATGTATTTTTTTAACAAGTATTTAAAAAAATATTTTAAACATATTTTAAATTAATAATGAAGGAAAGAACTACTAGAAATATTTTAACAAAAAATGTAATAAATAATTATATATCTTTTTAAGTAAATATAAATGTTAAATAAATATATATACTCAGAGTATATATACACAACTCTTTATTTTTAAATATTGAAAGCCAATAAAAGTTACTGTTAAAACATAAAGATATATATTTGATTGTGTCAAAATTTTCAGCCACACTAATTTAAACTTTTAATAGATTAATCATATAACTTATTAAAAAAACTACTATTAAAGAAAATTTATAAAAAAAATCCGTAAAACCTTAAAAATTATCAATATGATGATGATGATGATGATGATAATAACAACAATAATTATATTAATTTTTATCCATTCATAATATTTCTTTTAGAAAGCTAAAAGGTTCTCAATGTATCTATATTGTACTTTAATCAATGTTTTTTTTGAAAAAATTAAAAGAGACATTAATCAAGCACGAAGCGCATTGTCCTCAATAGTAATTTTTTTGAATTAGTCCTTATTAGCAATATACAGATGCTTATATAAATAGTGTAACGTTGAAAGCGTATAGTATCAAAATTTTTAACTTGTGTGTGGCCGTATTCAGGTCACTGCGCCCGCAACATAGGTTGAACCCAACAATGTATGGCCCGGTCACGCCATGTCGACCATGAGACTCGCATCACACAAATGTGGAGATTAGAATTCACCCAACAAGGGAATAACTCGACCACAAGGATAACATGGACATGGCAATCGAAATTAATTTACATTAATGCACTTCACTGATCTTAAGGGTTGTGAAAAAGCATTCAAATGGAAGAGGCAGCTCAAACTAAAAGGCCTACACACTAAGTCAGCTACATCTAAACTGTATCTACAAAATAAGATTTTATGGACACCATAAAGTCTAAAGAATCTTCTAAATCTCTACATTCGGAAATCTAAGACACAAACCACATTGTTTGCGAAACAAGCAGCAATCTTATCACCTTTCTCGTTCCAGCAAACTTCGAAGATCCCACCATTCCCGCTGAAAGTTTTGACGATCCTGGCTTCCTTCACCGACCATATGTGCATGCATTTATCGAGTGATCCACTAGCCAAATACTCGCCATTTGGGCTAAATGCGACAGAATAAACAGGGTCCCTGGATTTCCATTGTTGTAACTCAGTTAACTCAACCAATCTATTTAATCAATTATCAAATAAATAAAAATAAATCAATCTATCAGCTTTAACATATATTTAGATATGAAGTCTCTTAAGTACAGAATTAATCCATAGTAATCCAGCATGATGGCAAATCAAGTAAACATGACAAGAGCCCTATAATTCTTGCATTTTTCGGAGATTAAATTGCATGGTCCATAATCAGTATTGTCAGAGCACTGCGTAACAGCAGCTCAGCCATTCGAGCGCCAAAGATTGACAATGAAGTCAAAATTGACACCACCATCTACCAAACCCTCATTTCCTTCTAAGATCAGTAGATCATTGCATTGTTATGATCGATACTGCTATTGAAACAACAGATCTAAATATAGGCTAAACTAATTAACAGCAACTAAACCTTTTGGTGTGACTCCAACTATTTCGGAAATAATATGGTAATCATGAAGTGTGAGACCACCCAGCACTTGATCATATTATGATCAGCTTCGTAAGATTCCTTGGTTATTGAGTATTTACTTAGCACCAAATTTTTTTGCAATTGGTTGTTGCAATTCCAGAAAAAAAGAGCTAAAATTTTCTAACATATTAATCCCTCAAATATGTCAGGGCTTTAGATATAGAACACAGTTTTATTATGGATTCATTTCCATCTTTTGAGTTTTGCTCTACTGAGATGATTTAAAAAATGAAAAAGAAAAAGTCCAGCTCCTTCTAATAAGTGCTTGCTAAGCTTCATTAAATTCACGTCCAGTTACTTGTAGTGCTCGCTAAGCTTCTCTCTCTCTCTTTTTTCTTTTTCTTTTTCCCTTTTTCTTTTATGTCCTAAGTTATGTAATGTCATACCTGTGGCCGTTTAAGCTGTGGAGAAGCCTTCCAACTTCAACATCCCAGAGCTTTATGGTTGAATCAAAGGATGCACTGCAAAGGTGAGGGAGAGTAAGACAAGAAGCAAATAGGAGAAGAGCACAAATAATGAACCACTACTTCATATTGTAAATGAGAGAATCACCCATCTCATAGTTGAGCAGACAATTTAATGGCAACAGATAGTCGTATATTCACGTTGAAATACTATTCAGAAGTATAAGAGATAACTACAAAAACATCTCATAATTAAGCAGACAGTGCAAATAACGTAGTATAATATTTATCAAAGCGTCAACTTTTGAGAAGCAAAGGAAAGATTTGTGGCAGTGTAGAACATGAAATTTTAAATTCATTAAGCTGACAGAAAGCCTTTGTTTCTAGTCTGAGGTTTGCGGTTATATTAAAAAGGAACTTCTGACGACAGGTTTTAGGTTAATCATCTCCTTTTTGCTGCCTTGTTTTTCAGTTCATTAGCTTCTGGCTGTGCTGAATTGTTGCCGTCATGTTAGGATTCATACTTTCTCAATATCTTTACTGTACTACTCACACTCATGGAACTATGAATATTTGCACAAGAAGAAAATAAAATTGACCCTCGCCAGTACAAGATATGGAACTAGATGCTATCATACTGAAACTAAAGAATAACCTTGCCAGCACCAGTTGCCGATTAGGATTGCTGGTCCCAGGCCCTGTTGGGCTCCATCTGACAGTGTATATCTCCTACAAACAGGACTACATTTTAGAAACTCTGATCAACAGATTCACTGAACGGTAATAGCAAAATACATATCTCGATACCATACTTTGGTATGTTCCTTCAAATCAAGCAAGCAGGTGTCCTGTTTCATGGTCCATATCTGCATCACAATCAATAGTTAACCAATTATATACTTGTTTTAAACTGGAAACAAACAAGATGAAGGTAAATGCTTAGTAATTCACATTCTCCATAAGGTCTTTCTCCTAAGAGTCAAAAAAGCTATAAGCCTGATAAAATCAATCATCAACAACAGACTAGCAATCAACAAAAGTAGAGCATCATCTTTTTGAACATGTCAAATTATCAGACTGATCGATAACAGAAAACTCAATGTACAAAGAAGTGCCTCTGACCTTTGCTGTAGAATCATCAGAGCATGAGGCTAGAAGGGAGCCTGTGGGGTCCCACTTGATAGCATTAACTTCACCCTGGATCACGTTCAAACATTAATGAAAGGATGTAGATGGAAAGGCCATTTGGGATAACAAACAGCCTTTTCTAACATCAAAACCAAGATTTGCATTTTTCTCAGAAATTCTAAAAATTGCACTACCCAAAAATTAAAGCATGGATAACCATGATGGTCTTTAGCAAAATATGCCTACGTGCACTGACACACCCATGTTAACCCACTACAAATGATTCTGCCAACGCACTAATACTACAAGTGGGTGTAAATGAGTGATCCACTTACACCAGGGAAACTACTGGGTCTAATTGGGAAGCAATCCATTCCACCACATCTCTAATCCAGAAATTTATGGAAAGTCAACCTTTGCAATCAATTTACCACCAACAAGCTAGCAGCAAGGGAAAAAATCACCACCAAAGATCATCCATTCCACAAGAAGCCACCACCCCCTGCCAACAAGATTCCGCCCATGAGCTGCCAACACCAAATCACCCAAATACATGAGCCTGTATTTAGCTCCATAACCTCCATTTGTAGATGCCAATGCCACCAGAGAAAAACCCTAAGGCAGATCCAGGTTTGGAGCATCAAGCATCCGTGAAGTATTAACAAGTAGGATCACACAGTTTCTCCTGTTATTGGACGGAGAGTTTCGAGAGTGGATGAGGGCCAGGGAGCGAATGACAGTCTTAAGATGATGCGGAAAGATCAAATAGAGAGTGAAAGATCATAGAAGTTAGGAGGGGAATGAGCCAAAGGCTATGGAGGGGAATGGCATGTTCATGGGTTTCTTAGAACAGTAAAATGTCTGTCATGACCATCATTCCTTTTTGGTGTTTTTTCCACAAGGGGACTGCCTATTTTTCCAAATAAAACGCTGATACATTTTCTCAAATGTACACAGATCCTCTTATATCTAAGCCATTGACACCCATCCATGAAGTAGGTAGGCATGAGTGGCAATGCTCAAGTCTCCAGAGTCCAGTAAGTTACACCAATTCATAAAGGCTCATAAGATTTAAAGTGCTACCTCTATGCACAACCCAAAAATCATATTGCTGAGTAAAATTCAAAGCTTATCCACATAATAAAGTGAATTAGTTATAGATCAAATGATGCAGTCACCCTATCAAGAATATCTTTGCTGTGAAGACTTTAGCATACTTGGGGAGTGAATTCCAGAGCTTCACATCCACACACTCATGAAAGATCTCCCAATGTGAAAATGGTATAGAAGAAACAATCATAGTCTGTACAACTCAATGTAAGGTACTCTACTCATACTGGAAGTTCCCACCGGTACAGGGCATCACGTAACTAAGTTGAGCAAAACTGTGACAACTCTTAGAATTTGTAGGTCAACAAAAGTAATTTAAGCTATAAGTCACTTGAAAATTAGTCAAGAATTATCATAATAAGTATGCAAACAGGGTAAATAGTTGTGCAAGAATACCGTCAATAATGTAATCCCTCAAACAAACCTGATGACCAGCAAAAGTTTTGATTGGTCGGTTCTCTCCAACTTTACAAACGTAGATCATGCTGTCAGTGGAGCATGTTGCAAATGAAACATTGTTTCGCCAATCAACATCGAGGGCAGGAGCTGTGACAAAATGTACATGAAGTTGCAGAAAAAAGACATCTTTCTCAGACTTGCTCAGACACAGAGACATGTCGTAGACAAAATCAAGTATAAACAAGCAAACTGACAGTACCTGTGTGAAATTCAAACTGCTGTTTCCACTCTGATGTCTTAACATCCCATACAATTGCAGTTTTGTCCACACTTCCACTGAGAAGAAAATCCCCTTTTTTGTTCCACTTCAAAGAGAAAATTGGTCCTATATGTTTATTTAAAGTGCTAATCAACTCCCCTGGAAGAAAGAGAGCATTGTAAGCATATAATGCAAATTATTGATGATCACAGATGAATAAATACCAGAAAAATATGCTTACATGATAAAGATACAATTGGTAATACACAGACCTCGAAGCAATATGATATGCCATATCTAACTTCCATATAAATAATGCTAAGCTTACATCAGGCTTAATCCACCAGGAAAAATGGCTTGTTTGTGAGTCTGTGTGCGTAAAAGTGAATGGAAGTTCACATATGGCTCAAACTAATGCTATGATATGAAAATAAACCCTTCCATGTGAACACGATCTGCATCAAATTAGTATGTCACAAGAAAAGGCAGTTTGAGGCATTCATATGAACTCTAAACAGTAACAGACTGGATTAACGAGACACATGCTTCACTTGATATCAACTCCAGAACCAACCAAGTTTTATCCATAAAATTCAAGATTTTGACAGGGTAACAAGCTATGAAGTAGCATAAGTGTTAGATCATCCACATAAGGAACGACACTTACCATCTCTACTCCATATCCTTGCTTGGCCATCATAAGAACCTGTAGCAAGTAGTGTTCCATCAACCTGAACAAAAAGCATGTAGCAATAAGAGGGAAATAAGTTGACGCATCATATCTTATTAAGCAACAATTTTCGTAACATTCAGTTTAAGTGAATACATTAATGAACAAAGTTTAGTATTCAAAACTGAAAAAAGGCCAAAAAATTATTAAAATTTTTTTATTTAAGAAACAAAAAAAAGATGTACAAGAAAAAAACTCACGTTCCAATCAAGTGTTGTCACATCCTTGCTTTTCTCATTTGTTCTCCCCTTGAAATGCCTCAATACAACATTTGAAGGTCCATCCATTGTCCAAATTCTAGCAGTCGAATCTCCAGACCTGAAAGACCATAGAAGCATCATATTTCTAGTACTTGAACAAATAGTACACACAGTTCATTAGACATGCTATCATCTAGATTGTATTTCATATAAATCATGACTTGCACAGTCATCAGATCCAAGACATCTTGAACAGCATAGATGACATACTAGGTTAATCAAGTTGCAAATAAGTTGGAAAAACATGAAATCTAATATGGCCTGGTTTTGCTGCAAGCACAAATAACATTTCTGGCCCAGAAAATGATGAGCAAAGTGCTCCAGTATAAATTTGCAATCAAGCACACATGCAACGCCATAAAAATGTGACTGCTCAAATAAACCAGAAAAAGGGGAGAGAGAGAGAGAGAGATGAAACTGGACAGCAGGCAAGGCATTGATGTTTAAAATGAGTTAACCTAGGTTTACATTTTCCAACTAGGAACAGATTTTCACAAGAGATGTTCATAATGATATGCATGGTCATTTTGGTTGGCCAAAGGATTCATAAATTCTTTCATGACAAAAGGGGTAGATCTTTTGGTTATGCAGCCAAGTGAATTCACATATCATAATACTGTTATAGACTTTAGTTGCCTTTGAAGCAGCTCTAGCACAATGTTTACAAGCATATTTATACAATGAACTGAAGAACTTTAGATTAGGTCAAGGACAAGCTCAGTTCTCTTTGAGAGAAAGCAAATTGCAAAGTCTTTTCCTTTTAAATTTTAACAGCTTCATCACAGTTTCTTCCTCTTAATGTTTTTCAAATTCCAGATATAAGCTCAAGACCTATTGTTGAATAATTATCTTCATGCCAGATGAGAATGAAAACTCCCCCAAGGATTCAGTTTATAGTAAACAAAAGAATTAGGATATAGCCCACCAATTATAACCAAACCATTCACCTTATAGAATCAAGGCTGGTTGTGGTGCAAATCTTAATTTCTGCGTTGTAAAATAGCCTTTCTTTTGATAAGTTAGAAGCATATGCCAGCGAGAAGGCTTAACATATTAATTAGGGGGAAACAGGTAAAGAGAAAAGATTGACCCAAAATATTAGAATAAAGTGATGTTTGAAGGTTAGTTACCCAGAGGCGAGAAGTGAACCGGCAGGGTTCCACGCACAAGCAAAAACCTGTCAAGAAAACAACAAAGTGAGTAACATGCATGGCCTAGAAAATGATCAAGATAATACATCAGCCAACCAGTCCCAACCAATCCAATATCCAACAAATACATAAGCCCATGTATTCCTCTACATCAATTGAGAGTAATAATACGCAAAGATCAAGAATTGTCAATGTAATCAAACCTCAGAAGTGTGCCCTTCCAAAACAGTTATATCACTAATTGGAATTTCACAGGGCAAGGAAGCCTCGCTGGTGCAAATATCCATTGGTTCTGGCCCTACGAAAACATCAATAAACAGTATTCAAGAGATCATACAGAATAGCAAGACCATGACCATTAAAACAAGGACACACAGATGTTTCAGTCTCAACCGCAATCCAAGTTCCAATCTCAGCATGGATGATACAGATGCATTAATAAAACAAGTGAAACCCTCACCTCCATCAATTCCATTCTCCTCAAGTCTGCCATTAATCTCCTCTCCCATATGATTTTCATCATTTACATCATCAAATGGGTTTTCCTTCTCTTTACCCTTTGTCATCTCCTTTTCTTTCTCTATCCTTTCTCGTTCTCGTTCTCGTTCTCGTTCTCGTTCTCGTTCCCTTTCTTTTTCTATCCTCTCTCTGTCTCGTTCCTTTTCTTTCTCTATCCTCTCTCTATCTCGTTCCTTTTCTTTCTCTATTCTCTCTCTATCTCGTTCCTTTTCTTTCTCTATCCTCTCTCTATCTCGTTCTTTTTCTTTCTCTCTCTGCTGTTTCTCAATCTCCTTGTCCCTTGCAAGTTCCTTTTCTTTTTCTATTGCAAGTCCATGGTTTTGTTCCCGGCCATTTTCAGTGTTCTCTTTCTCCTTTCCCTTAGATTTATCCTTGTGAAGGCTCTCTTTTTTATCTTTTATGATCTTTTGAAGTTCACTTACGTCTTTTGTTATAAGGTCCAGAGGATGTAGGAACTGGAAATCTTCATCTGCATCCAAATCATCCTGGCTTCAACAATTATGCATCAGTAAAAATTCTCAAACAACCAAAACAAAAAACTCAAAAACCAGAAACTCACTGGTGGCATGCTTACATCACTCAAGTTAGCTTCCAGTTCAAGATACTGAATTCCTTTCTGAATAAATGTAACAAGAGCACCCGGTGGAACAAGATTACCATCAATGGTACTTTTGTCTATTCCTGCCTCATATCCTAAAGCGAAAGCTGAATGTGTGAACCCTGAAAAACAATTCACAGTAATTGAGAGCACGTGTACATCACATAACTACAACAAAAGCAGTAATACCACAGGGAAAGTTTCAGTGAACAATAGGAGAGACTGAGCAACTTTATCTCATCAACAAAAATAAAAGATTGTTGTTCAACTGGTGCAAAATAAGATCTAAGAAACTCAATTCTGTTGTGTAATTGGTCACGTGAAAATAGTGTCATTTAAATTTTATCAATTTGTTTGGCATGTGTCTGACATGAACATTGGGTTCTAAGCATACAAAGTAATATACAATCGGAATGACAAGCTTTGACTTCTGGAATTAGTGCAATAAAAGCATAGGTTGCATAATGTATTCTTGGAGTTTCAAAATGCCTTAGACCTCTAACAACTAACTGAATTTCATACACCATAATAATTATAAAAACGGTGGGCTGTTTAACTTCAATCTCATCACACAACCCAAAATAATCTTTATTTATATATACGTGATACCCCAAAGGAAACATGTTTTTGTATTTTTGTTGCTTCGTTTTAAAGCATGTGGCCATTTAGAAAAACAATTTAAATGAATATAAGATATATTTGTCTGTATTACTGACCAATTGACTAAAATTTAATATCTGTTTCTCACCCCTTCTTGTACGAACAACATAACAAAAAGAACAAGAATGTTTCTAAATTCTTCCCAAATTGTAAGTGACATAATGGCATATCAGAACGAATAGCTTGTCTATCTAAAGAACACATTTATAATTGTAACAGGAGGACAGAAAAACTTCAAAATCAACTATAGTTTTTCTCAAGGAGGTAAAAGATTACCGTTTTTGACGAATTCAACATTTTCTATCCTGTAAAAGAAAATTCTCGAGTTTAAACATGGTTGATAATCTTCTCTAGTACTTATTGGTAAACCTAACTGTTTTTCATCACCCTGTAGCGGAAATTTCATTATTTGTATCATACTCATTCTTGAACATTCTTGACTTTGGCATTTGACAGCACCTTTCCATGTATAGTAGTGCCATATCATTCTACCAAATTTTGAGAAAAGGCTCTCCTAAAACACCAATGCCTGGGATCTTTTGAAATTGGTTTAAATCAGCTAATTGATACACTACATTGATAAACAGATAATAATCGAAATCGATAAAACATTAAATACTAAAATGAATCGGACAAAAAGTGTAGAGCACATAATTCCTTATCATACTCTATGGAATGAGCCATATAATGAATAATACGGACATCATAGAACACTAACTCTAAAAAGAACAGGTTTTTGGTTCCAAGCTTCCTCTCCAATAGTAAAGGATATTCTAGTCTTCTCATCATTTTCATTCAACAATGCGGTGAAGCTTGTTCAATTAACTTGAGTAATTCATATCAAATAGGATCCAGGCTCGATCAAACCAGCACCTTGACTATGCTTATTTTGGTGGGTAAACTAGTTGTGCCTTTGGAGCGGCCATTTAGTTTAATCCAAAATGAAAGTACAATAGTCTGAAAGCTTCATCCCCAAAAAATAAAACTATCACTGTACCTGCACATCTAGGGCATAGCATGATAGCAAATAAAAGTGTGTTACTATCATTAGGGTCAGAGCTGTTCAAATTAAAAATTAGATTTTTATTGCAAATCTGTACTATTACAACTGCATAAAAAATGTATCCACTTTCCAGGGAATTTCGAGCTACTATCCAACACATGGAAGACCATAAAGAAAATTTTTCTCTCATACGCTTTTTCTTTGCCCCATTTCCATGGAACCAACAGCGAATCAAAATTATTCAGTCAGGGAAAACCTTACCCTCCGCATTCAACCAAACAACAAGGCTCCACACAACCCCAATTAAAGTAATTCGACAAGGAAAATGACTTAAATTCCCAACATTAACAAGGATTGGCACCTAATTCTCAAACAGAACCCTAAAAATTGTCCTTTTATGCATCCCCATCTCTGTGAAATCCTAAAATTTACTTCCCATTCGAGCACAGCAAACAAAATCGAACTAGAGCTTTCGTAAATAGCCCATAAAAACCAATTAAAGCAAACGGGTAGAGAGAGAAAGCGATACCAGATTCGTTGAGGTAACGGAAGATGAGGTAGTTCAACTCGGCGGATGTTATCGAGATCATCTTCCGGAACCGCCGTCTGCAAGTACAAAATTGCCGTCTTTAGAGTGAGATTGTGGACAGTACGATTTCGGAAGGGGGTTTTGTTTCCCTGGTTTGGCTTCTTTGGGGAGTTGGACATACGAATACGATGTGTTTTGTGTGGAAGGACAGAAGTACCCTCCACTTGCTTGTTTTTGATCTGACATAAGGGTTTCTCATGACATTTGACTGAGAGAGAGAGAGAGAGAGAGAGAGGGAGATTAGGGCATGAAAACAGACTTGCGGAGTTATGTTTTAAACTTTAGACCAGAAAAGAGGGGGCAAAAAAATTATATATTATGCAAACCTCTTTTTGAAAGGGAAAATTCTTATATCTGTTTAGTGTTTGGTTCTTATATGAATTAAATGATTGAAATTATATTATATTTTGTTTTTTATTTGGTAAGTGAATAAATATGGCGTATTATTATTATCAAAAGAAAAAAGAAGAAAAAGAATAAATATGGCGTATTATGAACCGTTTGGTGCATTTGTGGGATCTACACCGATTGTATAAAAGAATTTCCCAATTGAAAGATGAAATAAGTTAAATAAGTATTGAAAATCGTTATTAATATTTCAAAAATTGTTTTTGGCACTCCACTTTCACTTTTCTATTGAGAAATTCAAAATGTTCGTTAAGTTAAAATTAGGATCAAGTACATTTCACCCAACTAAATATATGCTATGGTTATATTTACCTCTCTAAACTTAGAAATATAACACTCGCCCCCTTCCTCAATTTTATATTTCGACAAAAATACCCTTAAATCTAAAAGTCAAATTATTGAATCTTCAACCAAAAGTATATTTAGACTCTTGAACAAATTTGAACAACTACATTTTCATTAATTACTTCAATTTGTAGATGTTCTTTTTTCTGAAACAAGTTGGTTGTATTTATTCATTTTTCTTGGTTAAATTTATTATTGGTGAAGACGCATTGAATTTTTGTAGTGTAAGTGACGAGTAAACATAATTATTTATTTAAAATTAATTTGGAGTGAATGAGAAATGAAGGCACAAGTGAACCAGTTAAACTATGTTTGATAATTGAAGTGAAGAATAATAAGGACAATGAGAAAGTGAGAAGTCTCCAACTAGTGAATTCGTTCCAAGACTACATACATGTGAGTAATACTCCCATGCACACCTAGAACTGAACAGTTATGTAACAAAGTGCGGCTCAACGACCCTTGATGTAAACCAATGCTCTTATTTGGTAAACTGCGCCCAAATGAGTTTCACCCCAGCTAAATGGGTGGAATGCAATTTGAAAACTCACGTATTTTCACTATATAAAAGCACAAATTTTCCATTATTACAAATAAACCTTCATATTTGCAGAATTTAATCATTTCATCAAAATTCATTTCTAATCTTTTTGGATTCAAGTCCTAATAGTCTCTTTTGGCATTTTCATCAAATTGAGAATTCACATGTAGCTTTAAATTCATTGTTATTGAGATTATGAGCGCTATTATCTTAAAAAAGATCATCGTATATTGAAAGACAATTGTCATTGAACTATATGTATCAATACATGATAATTTCATTTTAAAGATAAAGTGCCAATTATTGCCTCAAACTATTGTTGTTGTAGCTATATCACAATTACTTGTTTCAATCACTATTTATCAGCATAATTTTGTTTTCTAGGGTAAACTTCCTCGGTAAATGCTGCCAATTCCTATTCATATGAAATCATGTTGATATGATTTACATCCTCGCAATATGAAACATGATTTGTATTTTCACTTAAATTTGAATGTAACCCAAGCCAAATTTATGTTTACTCGTGTTTGGATCACATTTAAATTCAAATTCTGACCTTCAACTTAAATTAAATTAAATTTGGATTGTAATATGGGTAATTTGAAAACATGTCAACCTTATAATTTCAAAATATAACTTCTTATCCACTTATGTGAAGCCGTGTTGTTCAAATCGGAGCATATAATGTCATTATTTCCTTTAATTAGTAAGCATATAAGAGAAATATTAATCATTTTTCGCAAACTTTCCCTCAAACAATCCCTTTTATCATTTCGAATTCCCTCTCTAAAAATTAACCAAAGGCAAGAAAGTGGCAAAAAATGGTTAATATTTCATTGTTGTCTTGCTAAGGGCAAGAAACCACCCGTCTCAAGTCATGTGAGTGAAGTATACATCTTCACAGATGTCGGAAAGTGCTTTATTCTAAATTAGGTTTTGTGCCTTTTTGGCACAGTCGGTGTGTATACATAAATTTATAATGCTCATAAATTCATAATGTATATAAGATTAAAAGTATTTATTTAACTTTTATAAGGGTGTTGTGGAAAATTTACAATTAAGAGGGTGTTTGGTTAAGCTTATTTTAAAGAGCTAATAAGCTTGTATAGCTTATAAAATATTTTTAGAGCTTATAAGCTTATACATCTTATTTCAACAATAAGTTGTCGAAATGTTTGGATAAAATAAGATCTTATAGCTTATAATATGTTTTTTGAGCTTATAAGTTGTGATTCTGTTTGGTAAAAATGAGAACTTATATTTTATTTTAAATCAAATGATAATAAAAAATAATAATGTAAAATTAATTTATGTAAATAAATATTTTTTGGAGATAGTGGGAATGTTACATTAAAAAAAATAAAGATATTTATGTCATTTCATAATTTGATATTGGACAGCTTATAAGCTGTTTCAAAAAAAAGTTGGGGGTACCTTACTTTTTTTTTTGGAACTTATAAGCTCCTAATAACTTATTTTGAAGCTTATAAGCTCCTTTACTTAAAAAATTACCAAACAAATTTTAGAAGCTTATAAGTTCTCAAACATGTTTTGAAGAGCTTATTTTGAGAGCTTATAAGCTTAGCCAAACATTCTCTAAATAAATTAGAGAAAAGTTAGAGGATTTCATGCTTTATTAAATAGTATAGATAATAGGGAGAGGGATTTTCACGTAATTGAAGCAAATATCGCTAAATTTTCGACATTTATCCATTATTTATATTTATGACATCATGCCTTAGCTAAGAGAACAATGAGTTACTATGCACCACACCTCAATCCATAAACTGAGCTATTCTCAAAACTCCATCTCCATCCTTTGCTCAAAACTATGGAGTATCTGATCTATTATCTCTCACTGATCCTACTACCCTTCATTTTCTTGTTCATATTGAGACACTACACATCTCATCAAAGCCACATACAACCTCCAAGTCCACCAGCTCTTCCGCTAATAGGCCATCTCCACCTTATCGAGAACGCCCGTCAGCTCTCACTAGCCTCACTTTCATCACATTATGGTCCAATCTTTTCCCTCCAACTAGGCTGCAAATCATTTGTTGTCATCTTTTCTCCATCTGCGGTTGAGGAATGCTTCACGAAAAACGACATAGTATTCACCAACCGGCCCAAGTTCGTGGCCAGGGACCGGCTAACGTACAACTACGTTGCCTATGCATGGTCACCTTACGGCCACTTCTGGAGGACCCTCCGCCGTTTATCAGTCATCGAGCTGTTCTCTTCCTGCAACCTGCAAAGTTGGCCACAATACACGAAGAGGAAATACGCGCACTTATTCGTGTATTGAGCAGGGGTTGAGGGCTGAAAGTGGACTTGAATTACTTGGTTTCGACTTATAGTTTCAATAACATGATGAGAGTTGCTGCTGGGAAACAGTGTGTTGAAGAGGAGGATATTGGGAGTGACGTGGGGAGGAAGATTGTGAAGCGAATTCGAGGGATTTTTTTGGACTAGCTTGGCACAAGGGATATGCCATTTTTTTTCCGGTTTTGAGGTGGATTGGGTACAAAGGGATGGAGAAGAATTGGATATCACAGCACAAGAAGAGGGACGACTTCTTGCAGAGTTTGATTGATGAGACTAGAGGGAAAAATTGTTAAAGAATAATGCCCATCAAGCCAGTGAGATTTGCGATACTTTTAAATATTTTTTGAAACAAACAGTCTTTTCGATTAATAATAGAAATGAAAGTTTATATTTTTTGGCCACCTTCATCTTAATGTGTAAGTTATATAAATATGGTTGAAGCTCCTAGATCACATAAGGCTATTAGACTTGGTCTTGTATAGAAATGGAGGTCTTGAAACAAGTCTCTAAGGCGTGATCTAAATCACTCAAAGTCGAAGAGTCTAACAAATACCAGGGGCATTAACATGACTCAGATTAAGACTTGTACTTATGACATATCTCAAATGGGAGGATGTGTTGTTTCATAAACATTGAATGTAGAGATATTCATATGCATAAGTAGGTGCTCATTAGAGAATGAGTTCACTGAGGATCTTACCGAGAAACACCTAAATGGGAGCACTAGTTACACATCGAATTAGGATTGTTTCTCAGCTTATGGTGTGCATTAATTAGTCCTTGGACTTGAGACTCTATAGTCATCTTGTACATGTGTATTTATGCTTTGATATAGGCATCGATCCCGTGGCGGGTCTTATGGCGCTTATGTTGGGTATAGATCTCCCATGTATGAAGGTTTGTGAGAGTCCATAAAGAATATATTTGCTTACCTTGTAGAGTGAGTGAATCTATTATGTGTTCTATTTTAACTAGTCTACGAAAATTCATGGTCACGGTAGAGATATTGATTAGAAATGAGTTTTCTAGATCGATTGTCAAAAAGACTAATTATAAATAAGAACTATAGAATTGATGTTAAAAGGATTTCTGATTAATCCCATATCCTATACCTCAATTGAGAGATTAGATAATGGAAGGAATGTATTTGCACTGTAATCATAAGCAGATAGGTTCACGCATTACACTTCACCTATTGACTAGGCGTCGTGGGTTTGTTGTTGGATATCGACCACGATAGATGGGTACTATGAATTAAAATGAATTCTAATTCATAAGTGATTAATTAAATGAGTTTAATTAATTGATTGATGAATTTATCATCTAAAATATCGCAATGAGTTGCGAGCCCATTTCTAATCGATCAGTGAATCTAAGGGGTCACACACATATGAATGGATAAAATCCTAAACGTATATGAAACACTTAATTGGATTAAATCAAGGCATTGATTTAATCGATTGAGATGAAATATGTATTCGGTTGATTAAGTTAATTAGTTAATTGATGGATTTTAATTGAATCAATAAGTTGATTTAATTGAATCAATAAGTTGATTTAATTAAATTAAATTAAAGAGTTAATTTAATTGGCCTTGAGAGCTCAATCCATTAATTAATTAAATATTAATTAATCAATAGAATATATTAAGTTAATTGATGGACTCAATTAAATTAAATAGTTAATTTAATTGAATAAAGTTAAAGTGTTAATTTAATTGGACGTTAAGGCCCAAGGCACAAGGATTATATATATATATATAATACATGTCCGAGTATATATATATATATATTACATATATATATATATATAGATGGCCTATATCAAACGGAAGGCTCAAGGTATAATTTCATTTGTATTTTATTAAACATGTTTTGTTGTTTGCATAAGATCCACGTCGCAATAGCAACGGGATGCTTTTTTACATAGCTCTTATGTGATAAATTTTTATATTTCCGCTGCGTTAGCATCTCAGGGCCTATACGAAATTAACATGATGTGCTGATCCGGGAGAAAAATAAAGGGGGTGTTGATTGAAACTCTGCTATCTCTTCAAGAATAGGAACCCAAATTCTACACTGATGATGTGATCGAGAATATTTTGCTGGTAAGTTTAGATTATTTGTTGTTTTAATTATGATTACATTTGTTGTGTGTTTTTTCATGGTAATTTGTCAAGCGAAAGTCAAAAGTGATATTACACTTATCAGATGATTAATAGCTTCTTAAAATATAGGAATAATTATACCTACAATTCCTAAGGTGTGATGGAAATACATTTGTACTCCCTGAGTTTTGTGTAATTACACAAGTCACCCAACCATCAAATTTTAAATAATTATAGCAAACAATTCTACTGTCAACTTCAATTTACAGTTAGACACCTGAAAAATTAACATCGGGGTGTTCTTGTAATTATGAAAACATCAGAGAGCCTAAGTGTATTATAATTGTACCTAAGATATATATACAAATCTAGTGTAATTCACTGTCTACATACTTGTCGCTCTAAAATTGCTCAAGACAAGATAACACATTATTATAATTATGTTTGTTGTAGAAAGTGTGCTCCAGTTAACAAAAATCCCCCCAACTTTCTTTATAGTTGATATTGACGCCAAAACTAACTTGTTGATCATATTTTAGCAAGCCAAATTGAATGTGATGAGTCGAGCGCCACTTTACCATGCCAGGTCATTACAGTCTCCAAAATCCATAAATTCGCCAAGCACATGATTACTGCCCTCGAGGTAACAAAAGCCCTCGAAGGGGCTCACAAGCCAGCCTTTTTCCCTCGAAAGACCCACAAGACGACAACAGGCTATTCAGGGTGCCCTCGAATGAGGAAGTTGCCCTCGACGGTGCTCCCATCGAGGGCCAAATTCCACACTTAGATGTTGCAAGGATGGGCATCCAGAAGGGACAAGTACATCTGGTGACTCCTGGCAGGTGCAGCCCACCGCCACCTAACGCATCCCAGTGGCACATGGGTCCATCCCATCAGATGTGGGCACATTAAATGCCAAGTCATAAATACAATCCCTCTTTAGCAGGCAGGCCACCAGCAAGGACATTTCGGAGTACACCTTACCCCGACACATGGACAAACCAGATTCGAACCACATCGTTTGGCGCTAGAGGAAGGGCCTAATCCTGTTCAAGAGGTGATTTTCTCTAAAAAAGAAGAATGGTGAACACACGGTGAACTCACATGTCTGCCACCTCGAAGAGGGGCATCCGCGACCCTCCTGAGGTGACCCAACGGGCGGAGGGAGCCGTCAACGTGGTAAACAAAGGAAAGGAACCTGCTGCCCCTATTCCGCCCGCTGGCCCAGGGGTGGGACCATCCCATGACCCCGCACCAGCCCTTGCAGCAGGGACACAACAAGCTGAGCACACGGTCACCCTCCCCATCAGCAGAGTTAGGCAGCTGTTGGGGGCCTGCGATGACCAAACACTAATTCGGTTGCTTTCTGGGGGGCTATCTCCATCACCTAATGAGATAGGGCCTCCCGCCGCTTCGCGCCGCAGCGAACACCATGCCCCCATCCGGAGCCACTCCTTGCGTGAGGGGAGTCGCCGACATAACCCCAGGGAAGAGGTTGCTGAATCGGGCAATATAGCTGCTCGCAGAGTCCCCCTAGACGAAATGCCGTGGACGCTCCCGCCAGGTCTAGGACCGGTGGTCACCGTCCACGCCCGCGAAGGGAGGAGGAGCCAAAAGAGCTGGATCGCATGCGCCAACAAGTCAGTCACCTGCAAGATGAGATAGAGCACCTATCTAGGCGACGCGAAGGAGAAATGAGTGTGGGGGTAGGAGCCATATGATCGATACCCCCCTACAATCACCGACTAGAAAGGTCTCCATTTATTTTGGAGATTGCAGAGTCTTGACTGGCCCCAGATGAGCGAATGCCTACCAGCTTACCCCGCTATGATGGCACTACAGACCCGATGGAACATTTGACCCATTATGAAGACATCGTAGGAGTAGCGACAAGCAACCTCTATGTATGGGCACGTCTCTTTTCTACTACTCTCCAAGGGATTACCCTCACATGGTTTAAAAAGTTGGAGCCACAGTCTATATCTTCGTATGAGGAGCTAGCTGATCGTTTCTTGAACCATTTCGTTACCAAGATATCTACTAAGTTGTCCCATACTCATCTATATGGGATAATCCAGAAGGAGGATGAGAGCCTACGTGCATTCATGGAACAATTCAACAACGAGCTTCTTAAGGTGGAAGATGTCGGAGTCGAGTTTGTCCGGCATGCGCTGTATCAAGCCTTAAAGAACGAGAAGTGTGCGGAGGCCATTATCATGCAGGCCCCCCGTACCATTGCCGAGATTCAACAGCTGGCCTCCAAGTACATGGAGGTGGAGGAGCTCAACCTGATAAAGCACCCGCCCAAGGTTGAGGGTGAAGGGAGTACCAAGCCCCGGGAAGACAAATTGAGGGGCAAGGAAAGGAAGGAGCCAACCAGAAAGTACAAAGAGTACGCTCCCCTCATCAAGACCCCAGCCGAGATCTTTTCCCTTCTCGGGTGCCATACGTTTTCGATGCCTAAGAGGATACCCGAAGGGAAGAAAGCCTGGAGAAGCAGGAAATATTGTGCTTACCATCGGCAATATGGGCACAATACAGAAGATTGTTATAACTTGCAAGATGAAATCAAGGCACTGATCCGCGGCGGAAAGCTACAGGAATTTGTTAGAAAGTTGGAGTATTACGACAGCCAGGCCTCCCCGGTCCATCGCGATCGGTCAAGGTCCCCCAGGAAGCCGAGTCCCCAGAGGCATCCGGAGACCTCAAGGAAAGCAGGAAAGAGACCGATGAGCAGCAATCACCCCACAAAAGGTACGATCCTCATGATTGCCAGAGGGCCAGCAGGGGGCGATACTAGATCCTCTCGAAAGAAAGTTGGCAGGAAGCTCCGGTATGACCGATTTGCCCTCGAAGATTAGGATCACCCCCAGCAGGTTAACATTATCGAGGGATGCTCGATAGAGTTCAACGAAAGCGACAGGATCCCCGTTCAGAGCCCAGAAAGCTTGACCGAGCAACCTGATTATCCTATGGTGGTGACGGCCGACGTAGCCAATTTTGCCATCACCAAAACTCTGATCGACAATGGAAGCTCGGCCAATGTCCTGTTCTACTCGACTTTAAAGAAGATGGACCTGGGAAAGATCAACATGGAGCCAGTGAGGACGCTCCTGGTAGACTTTGGGGGGTTTCAGATTCTCCTGCTAGGACAGATCAAGTTGCCAACATCCCTCGGCTTGGAGCCCTACCGACAAACCCTGATGGTAAATTATCTGGTGGTGGACGCCCCCTTTGCGTATAACTTGATTTTGGGCCGACCGGCACTTAATGTGTTCCGAGCAGTGGTGTCTACTTACCACCTTATGATGAAGTTTCCTACCGAGGCCGGGATTGGACAGGTGAGATGCGATGTCGTGGACGCATGGACCTGCTATTCTGTCTCGTTGGGAATGAAGCCTGGATCCGCGAAAAGGAAATCACCCGAGGCCGACTCGGACAGCGACTCCGAAGGATGGGCAGAAATACCCTCGACTAAAACAAGAAAGCTCGAGGACAGCAGAATTGAGCCCACTGGAGAGTACAAGGCCATCGAGTTGGAGCCCGGGAACCCCGAGAAGACGACCAAGATCGGGGCCCAGCTTGATCAGACTAAGGAAGTGATGCTCGTTCAATTCTTGCGAGAGAATAGGGATGTATTTGTGTGGCAACCCTCGGACTTCCTTGGAATAAGTCCCGAGGTCATTGTACACCGCTTGAATGTCGACCCTACATTCAAGCTCGTTAAGCAGAAGAAGAGGGTCTTCGGGGCCAAGAGAAACAAGATAATCGAGGGAGAGGTGAACAAGTTGCTGAAAGCCTGCTATATCATGCCGATATATTTCCCGGAATGGCTATGCAATGTGGTAGTGGTGCCCAAAAGCCAGGGCAAATGGAGGATGTGCAATGATTTCACAGATCTCAACAAGGCATGCCTGAAGGACCCCTACCGCTCCCTCCAATCGACCAACTTGTTGATTCAACGGCAGGCTGCGAAATGATGAGTATGATGGATGCCTATCAAGGGTATTATCGGATCTCGATGGCTCCGGAGGACCAACCCAAGACCTCATTCGTGGTGGAGATGGGAGTTTACTGCTTCCTAGTTATGCCATTTGGCCTTAAGAATGCTGGGGCAACTTATCAAAGGCTGGTAAATCTCATCTTCAAAGAATTGATAGGACGGATTGTCGAAGTCTATGTGGATGACATGATCATCAAGAGTTCAGAAGAAAAGGACCATCTCAAACACCTTAGAGAGGTCTTCCATGTTCTTAGGGAATTTGGTCTGAAACTCAACCCCTCGAAATGCACATTTGGGATTCGAGGGGGAAAGTTCCTGGGGTACATAGTCAGTGAGAGAGGAATCGAGGCCAACCCAGAGAAAATTGAGGCTCTACAGAAGATTGGGTCACCAAAGTCAGTCAAGGATGTTCAGCGTTTATGCGGCCGAATTGTTTTCCTGAACAGATTCATATCTCGGTCGGCTGACAGGAACCTCCTTTTCTTCAGAAAATTGAGGAAGGTCCCCGATTTCCAATGGACCCCCGAATGTGAGCAGGCCTTGCGAGAGCTCAAAGAATATCTGGCCACCCCGCCTTTGCTGGCAAAATCGAACCCGGGGGAAAAGCTATACGTGTATCTCGCAGTATCCCTAGAAGCTGTCAGCTCGGTGATATTAGTAATAAGAGACCGGAAGCACCTACTCGTGTATTATCTCAGCAAGGTATTGCAGGGACCAGAGAAGAACTACCTTGAGATAGAGAAGTTTGCACTGGCCCTCATCCACTCCGCAAGAAAGCTGAGACAGTACTTTCAGTCACATTCGATGGTGGTGCTCACCGACCAACCTCTTCGGCAAGTCATCTCAATGCCTAACACATCGGGCCGGCTTATTAAGTGGGCTATAGAGCTCGGGGAGTTCGACATATCGTACCAACCGAGAACCGCAATCCAAGCCCAAGTTCTGGCTGACTTCCTCCTCGAAAGGGTAGGATTACCAGAAGAAAATCCCTCTGCTGCCAACCCATGGCTTCTGCATGTGGATGGCTCTTCCACCACGCAAGGTGGGGGAGCCGGGATCACCTTACAAAGCCCAGAAGGTGATGTGGTAGAGTTCGCTATCAGGCTCAACTTC
Organism: Petrea volubilis; assembly: GCA_026212405.1. Lineage (NCBI taxonomy): Eukaryota > Viridiplantae > Streptophyta > Magnoliopsida > Lamiales > Verbenaceae > Petrea > Petrea volubilis. Next base: position 10,284,446 of record CM047884.1, read on the forward strand.
CTAGTCACAAATAATGAAGCAGAGTATGAGGCCCTTATAGCTGGCCTCGAATTGGCAATTCGAGAAGGAGTCTCCCATATCCGGGCATTTACTGATTCGCAGTTGGTTTCAAATCAGATCGGGGGAATATACGAGGCAAGGGATACAATGATGACCAAGTACCTCGAGCATGTCACCAAACTGAAGGAAAGTTTCAAATCTTTTACTTTGGAACAGATTCCAAGGAAGAGAACGAGCGCGCAGATGCCTTGTCCAAATTTGCTAGTGCCCTTAAAGGTACTCGAGATCATATAGTCCGATTCCAGACCCTCGATACCTCCGCCATTCGCGAGGGAGGCACCCCAATCCTGCCTATTCAACCTCTCGAACCCAGCTGGCAGGATTGAGATCCGCGCCTTTTTGTTGGGAAAAGAAATCTCTGATCAAAACTGGTTAAGAAGGCTGAGAAGGCAGTGCGCGAGGTATACCTTGGATAGCGAGTGAAGGTTGTTTCGGAAATTGTTTCTTGGGCCCCCGCTCAGATGCCTCCTCCCCTCGGAAGCCCATGAGGTAATGCAGTCTGTCCACGAGGGAAGTTGTGAAAATCATGCGGGAGGAAGGTCATTATCCAAAAAGATTATGAGGAGCGGTTTCTATTGGCCGACTATCTTAAAAGACACACTCGAGTATGCTCGGAAATGCCCGAAGTATCAACTTTATGCCAACCTTCCTCATAAACCAGTTGCTGAAATGGTGAATGTGGAGATTTCGTGGCCCTTCGACCAGTGGGGAATCGATGTGGTTGGACCTTTCCCCATGGGAAAAGGCTAAAGAAAGTTCGCCATAGTGGCCGTGGAGTATTTCACTAAGTGGGTCGAAGCGGAAGCCATCCCCAAAATCACCGATGCCTCGATTCCGTCCTTTATCTGGAAAAATATCATTTGCCGTTTCGGGGTCCCTCGAGTATTAATATCAGACAACGGCACACAATTTCAAAGTCGAGTCACGACAGAATGGTGCCAGAGTCATGGCATTGAGCAACGGTTCACATCTATGGGAAATCCCCGTATGCCTTAGTATACGGGTCCGAGGCAGTGATTCCAGCGGAGATACTGCACAATACCGCCAGAGTGGCGTATTTTGACAAGTCCATGAATGAGGAGAACTGGGCCATGGAGCTAAATTTGCTCGAGGAAAGAAGAATTGCAGCCTGGTCGAGGATGCAAAAGTATCGAGCCTCTATGGCCCGAGCTTACAATAAAGGAGCACGCCAGAAATTTCCAACTTGGTGACCTAGTCCTCAAAAAAGTAGAGGTATCCAAGCATGTGGGAAAATTAGACCCCAACTGGGAAGGACCTTACAAAGTTGTAAAGGTTTCAAAAAACAATGCGTACCAACTCGAGGACATGGAGGGAAGGGAACCGCCTCGACCATGGAATGCCTCAAACCTCCGAAAATTCTATGTATAAGATAAGTCTACTTATCCCATCCTCGATTGTGGATAAAGAACTGTATCGAGGAATCTTTTGATTTGAGGGAAGTGAATGTAAAGGAATTTCGTTAAATAAAAATCCCCTTCTTCCTCTCGATTGTCTTTAAGTTGTTCTCGTGCATTGTTAAGATGGAACTTTGATGAAATCTAAGAACTTGGCGCTATGATAAAACCCGCATATGTCTCTCGATTATATTTAACTTGCGTTTGAACAATTTCATTAAGTAATTTCACACAAACGTAAGTGCATATGCAAGTCGAGAGCGCCTCTCGATCTCATTGAAGTGTCGTTAAAAAAGAAAAGAAGAAAAATGTGTATTGAAAGAATAACTAATCGCTTTAAAAAGAAAAATGTGTATTGAAAGAAAAATGTGTATTGAAAGAATAACTAATCGAAGAGGAAGTTTCATTAAAAAGGTCCGAGGGCGAGAAATGTACAAGACGGACTTAAGCGGGCTAACCTAGGGGGGAACAAAAAAAGAAGGGGGGGGGGGATTACATAAATGGAGGACTTTGGACCTAGTCGCTAAGTTCGACGGGCCTATCCTCTTGATCTCCATCCTTGCCCCCGGCACCGTCAGACGCCCCCGCTTCGTCACCTCCATTTCCGTCCTCGGGACCACTGGAGGAGCTGGGTCCGGCCATTTGTTCTTTCCAAGTCTCGGGAGCTGGCGCAGAAGGTAGCGGAAGGTCCTCTTCCCCCGAAGACTCGCCTTTCACGCTCTCGGGCGGTGGAATGTCGAGGCGGCGGAAGACGAAGTTGAATTCGCCTCCTTGGAAGTCGAACTCTTTGGAGTTCCCCGTCGAGGGTGAGGCCTCTTCCACAGGCGCCCCGCTGCGGTCAAACGAAAGCCCAACCGATTCTCGGTCAAAATCTTCCCCCAAGTCGCCCCAAGTCTGGAGTTGATCGAGGACCAGATCCACAGCCTCGGCAGAATCCTGAAAGCTGAGATGTGTCCGAATGTAATCGAACACCTCGCTTACCAGAAATCTTGAGAAGGCCCGCTTGATCCTCTTGTTGTATCGCGCGGGGAAGGTCCATTCAGCCCTACGAAGCCCGGCCTTGACACCCTCGTCGTAGTTGCGGAAAGCCTTGGCTTCTGCCTCGGCTATTTGCCCATTAACGACTTCGAGGCGTTCTTTGGCGAAGTCGCGGGCAAGTTCAGCTTCCTGACATTTCTCCCGCGCATCCTCCCAAGCATGGGCCGTGCGTTTGACCTCGTCATCTAAGTCTACGCACCGCCTCTCGAGCTCAGCAATACGGGTCTTGGCAGACTAGAGGAGCTGCTGGCTTTCTTGTAACTGCCCTCGGAGGTTGTCGTTTGTCGAGACCAGTTCCCCAGCAAGGACCTCGGTTTCTTCGAGGCGCTTCTCCACCTTGGCAAGCCCCTGTTTGATCTTCTTTTTCTCCTCCCGGAGGAGCCTCTTGTACTTGTTTTTCCCCCACCGAAAAACACTTGCACGACGGAGGAAGTGGTGAGATAAGGGGACAACGACCTGCCCAGAAAACAAAAAATGTGTAAGATGTCTCATAAAAATAAAAAAGAGAAAAGAAGAGGAAGACCGTATCCTCACCCCAATTAGGGCGTTGGCCAAGTTGGTCTCCAGCTCAGCTATGGAGCACTTTAATAGTGCTCGATGATCACCCGGCAGCTGAAGACCCCGTAGCAAGGCCAGGTTCATCTTAGTGTCCGACTCGTTGGCCCCCACTCCGGTAATGCGGAGATTGGACTGGTGGTGCTCTAGATGGACAGGATTGCTGGGCCCCATCAACACACTTGAGGATTTCATCCTCCTCATCTGTATCCGAGGGCTCGGGGCTCGCCGCTTGTTTGCCTTTTCCTGAGGGGGCTGACTTCTGTTTCTTGGCCCCTCGAGCGGCCTCCTCATCAGCCGCCCTCTTTCGAGAGCCCTCGGTGCCCCTTTCACGAATGGAAACACCTGGCAGGACCCTTCGAGAAGCGGCACTCTTTGGACTTGGCCGCGTTGGAGGCACTGGTTGTGCTGGTCCAGTGGGGGGGCCGCCAGGACTTACCCCAGTTCAAGGCGAAGCCTCAGTGGGTGCCGGCCTTGGTGTAGGCCTTGGCGACGTAGTGGCAGGGGCAGGCGCAGGCGCGCTGGGTGTAGCTGGAGTTGGCGCCGGTGTGGAAGCCTCGGTCTGAGGCATTGTTTGTTCCGGGGGCGCAGAGCCACCCTTATTGCCCCTTGGGGCCGCTATCTCCTCGGCCGGTAGTGTCCCGGCCTCTGCGGTCCGAGGGATCCCAGTCTCGGTTTCGACCCGGGTAGTCTCCGCACCATGGCTTGATCCCTCCTCGGCCTCGGTGTTCTTCCTCGGCCACTGTGTTTTTTGAGTGACGGGCTTATGGAACGCCATCACCCTAGGTCGTGGGGGCTAGGTCTGGCGCCTTTGGCGGTCGAGCCTCGCCAACAATGCTTTGCGTGCGTCCATAAGAATCTTCAAAGCTGCAAAAACAGAAGAGATCAGTATCCTGCGAGATCCTCGAAAAGCGACGCAAAAAAAAAAAGGAACAGAGAAAGAAACTTAGGACCTAAAGTTGTTCTCGATAAGGGTTTGGTGCCGCGTACTGGGATGCTCGCCTGGGCCGGGGTTACCAGAGGCGTTTGAGAGGCGGCAAGCGCGGAGTATGTCCTCGGAAGTTAGAAAAACTGCGCACATCCTCCCCATTTTTGCCAAGTCCCCCACCTTTCCCTCGTCAAAACTTGGCTCCCCATGGAAATGGTTTTGGTTGAGGACCGGAGGTTGACGCCAGTTCGAGGGCATACCCAACTGCCCTCGATCCTCCACAAAAACGAACTTCCTCTTCCATCCCGACCCATAGGAGGATTTGAAGCCGTCCAGTACCTTCGAGAAGCCGGAACGAGCCGACAAATACAAGAACTCGGTCTCATCCTCAGTCGATTCACCTGGGCCCGACCGAACCGAGTCGTTCGATCGAAAGAATTCCAAAAAGTTGACAGGGCTCGCCTCCTCCTTCAAACGTTCCATGATTACCACGAAGGCAATGATGATCATGATGGAGTTCGGCACCAGTTGACTAGGGCATACCCCAGTGAACTCCAATAATCTCCGGACTTCGGGGGGAAGGGGAAGGCGCAGTCTTGCCTCGAAATGATGAAGGTTGAGGGCCACGCATCCTTCCCGCAGCTCCACCATGTTCTCTTCGGGGCTCGGCATATGAACGGGGAAGTGGACCCCAAACTCCTTCCTAATCCTCTCGACCTCGGCCGCCGTAATATTACTGGAGATGTCCCGGGGAAGAGAAGAAGTTTGAAACTTGCCCATTCCGGCGCCCCGCGCCTTTGGGCTCTTTGCTGGGGACCCAATTGGTCCTGCGTCGCCTCTAACGGGCCTCGTCGTCTTCCTCCTCTGGCGGGGACGAGCACTTTCTGGCACGTTGCCCGGTGCCTCGCCTCTCGTGTCACTCTCTGACGGCGCCCTGGCCAACGTAGCCCCGGCATCTTCACTGGCGCGACCACCCTAGTGCTTGAAACCGACTGGGAGTGGAGGTAAACCTCCCTCTCTGCCGCCAAGTCCTTAGGGGTTGGGTCAGGGTCGTCCAGTATCTTTCTCCTTGGTTCTATGACGGCTAGGGTTTTTCAGTAAAAAAAAGTGAAAAATCTAAAAAGAAGGTTCACCTGGAATAATTGTAGAGGAAAGAGCTTGAGAATGCTGTTAAGTCAATCGCTCGAATGGGTATTGCAGATGAAAGGGAAAATCGAATAGCAATGAAACCCGCAACTATTTATAAGTTATATGGGAAATCATCCACCATCATGGCACCTCGGGCACGGTGACCCATAAAGGCTTGCAGTAATTATGGCAGAACACGCCCCTTTCGCGTGAAAACCCTTCAACCGCCCAAAATTAATGAATGGGGACAGGACACGTCTCCCCAAATCGGCGCGTGGACTGACCGAAGCTGAAAAAGAGCAACTTTTTGTGCCCTAATGGCGGTTCAAATTCAAAAAATGAAGGGACACCTGACATCCTGCTAATGAATGCACTCTTGAAGGCTGACGTCCTCGTCACAATCAAGAGTGGGGGGCTAATGGTGAGTCGAGCGCCACTTTACCATGCCACGTCATTACAGTCTCCAAAATTCATAAATCCGCCAAGTACATGATTACTGCCCTTGAGGTAACAAAAGCCCTCGAAGGGGCTCACAAGCCAGCCTTTTTCCCTCGAAAGACCCACAAGACGAAAATAGGCTATTCAGGGTGCCTTCAAATGAGGAAGCTGCCCTTGACGGTGCTCCCATCGAGGGCCAAATCCCACACTTAGCTGTTGCAAGGATGGGCAGGATGAGTACAGTTGGTGACTCCTGACAGGTGCAGCCCACCGCCACCTAACGCATCCCAGTGGCACATGGGTCCATCCCATCAGATGTGGGCACATTAAATGCCAAGTCATAAATACAATCCTTGGTCATAAATACCCAAGATACCCATTTATTGCCGGGTAAGGCCCCCCATTAATGAAAAGTGAGAACAACCACCAAAAGGATTGGAAAAGTGGGACAAAAGGCACATATTAGAGCAGCTACAGTGCCTAAAGTGACCAGATCCCACCAACCATGTCACATCCAAGCTCCTCACTCTCATATAAAAGCTCCATACGGCTCTCCACCCAAGGGTAAGACATACGTGCCTTGCAAACCAAACTCACACTATTACTGTTCATCTTCTTCTTGGACCATCCACTGACTTGAGCGTTGGAAAGCCTACGCCGGGGCAAAACCGGCTAGTCTCACGTGCGTTCCTCCCTCTTTAGCAGGTGGGCCACCAGCAAGGACATTTCAGAGTACACCTTACCCCGACACTTGGACGAACCAGATTCGGACCGCATCAGAATGTCTCTTCATTTTATCCACTGTCCAAAATATATAATCATATATATCTTTTCACAAGAAAAGTTGAGTAAACTTCAAATATTTCAATTCAAATTTTCTTATATAACGAAAGTGATCTCTTTAGTGGTTAGACAATGTCAATAGCTAGAACAGAGACCTCGGCAGTGACAATCGCATGGGCGATGTCGCTTTTCCTAACTCATCTAGACGAATTGCGTCTCATGAAATATATATAAAATCACATTTCGCAGCAGTTACCAAACTGTAATCATCAACTTGGAATCTTGTAGATGTTGCAAACTTTAATAAATATGGATTTAAACATAATAATCTATAGAATAAATTATGTCAAGCACCCCAACCTTTTGGGTGTTTTGCACGTTGGTATCCAATCTTTGTAAATGTGTACTTTGTACCTAACCTTTATCATTTGTGTGTTGATGGTATTTTTTCACTATTTCGATGGAATCTTTGTGGAATATTTGGGCATATTTTGGGGAATATTGAAGAATATTCCATGGGAATAGTGTAAAAAATACCATCGGTGCACAATTGATAAAGGTTAAATACCAAAGTGTACATTTACAAAAGTTGGGTACCAAAGTGCAAAACACCCCAAACGTTGGAGTGCTTAACGCAATATACTCTAATCTATAATACAAAATATGAAACATGATTTCAATAAATTGATTATGCACAGGACCACTAGTAAATAATCAAATAAGTTTTAATAGAAATCACTAATATTGATCTATTAGAGATGCGGAAGAAAAGTGGAATCTAGATTTAGTGATCTTCTAAGCCAAGAAAAAAGGCCATCACTTTTCTATTGTCTCTAAGATAGGGCAAAAAGAAGAAAACTTTGTAATGATTGTGGCTTAGGGACCATACTCTAATATACCTAATATCAAAATACTTTAATTTTGGGTCCATCAAACATAATTAAAGTGTTTTTCGGCTTCTACATATATAAAAGACCACATACTTAGTTTGATATTCTATGAGTCTATTACACTTAATTTCTTAACAAATCACATAATTGGGCTCTTTTAATGGGATATCACACTATGTATAATATAATTAATATGTGAGATCATTAAAAGAGAGAAAATTCTAACAATCTTCCAAGTCGTCCACTTATGTTTCCAAAAATTGTACATAGCGAAATCCTTAGTGTGCGCAAATTTTATGCTATCTCAATCTTAAAATATTCCAAAATAATTTGGTCCATCAATTATGCTAATATAATTTCAAAGTGGATTTCATCATATAACTCGTAACTAAACCGAACAGTGGTCACAACACCAGCAAAATTAATAAAATAGATCACGTATGGATGTGTAGCATGGAAATTACACGTAATGTGATCTCAATCATGCCTATTTCCAATTGGTCCTATGTTACGACTCAAAGAGTCTTTTAACATTTTCTAATACTTTATCCAAAACTGCAATGGAAAATCAATATCCTTATTTCAGAGTATTCAATCAATTATGAAACCTTAGTCTATACCGAACATAACTATAAAATATGTACAAAGAGCTTGAATCAAGTAGCAAACTCTCACTAATATAGCATACCATAGATCCTTATAATACCCATATAAGCTACGCGATCACGTAGCACTTTAAGTGGTGATTTCTTAGTGAGCTTTAAATTATTGAGTTTGTACTAATATGCTCTGTTGACACTTAAATACTCTAAACTCATTTTTATTCATAAGTCATAACTGGAAACTTAATGTCTATATATTAAATTTTCTCAAAATTTGGTTGTTCTTCGAATATAGCTTAGAGGCCTTATTGTCACAAATGATCCTTTATGGTGTCAACACCATTGATCACTTGCAATCTAGTGATAAAAACCCAAGCTGTATTCATTGATTGGATGCCTCATAGTAGATTATGCATTCAACCTTCATAGTTGAAAAATTATCAGTATCTTAACACATTTCCGAAATAGCTCCTCCAACTATTGCGTACATATAATGTAATGTGGATCTCTTGCTATTCGAGCATTCGATTCAAGACTGAATCGGAATACCACTTGATCTTTAAGTGGTTTTATTTCTGATAAGTGAGCATATATTTTTAATTCTTTATAGACACATCATAACTCGTTATTTCAATGATGCACCTTTTGGTTACTGAATATCTGCCTAACATCCCTATTGTGTATTCTAAATCTTGATGCATACATACTCGTGCATATATAAAATTGGAGTAAACTAAACTTTATCATCCTTTGCCATAGGGGTATCCCCTGATGCGCAATTTTGTATGCCAAAATAGCTAAGCACCTTATTAATATGGGTCTTATGCATTTGAATATTTTTTCATGCAATAGGCCTTTATTGTTACTTGCTAGTAGATTATTATCTGCCCACAACACTATGAGGGTAAATTTGCTCCTACTAACCTTGGGATACATGCACTAATTAAGGGTGTTTTCCTCAACCCAAAAGAGGTCATCACCCGGTCAAATTTCCAATACCATGGATTGAACGCCTACTTTGAATCATATATGGACCTCTCCGTTTACATATAGGTGCTTTGAGTCTTTAGACTCAAAGTTCTCCAATTGCACCATGTATATTGTTTCTTCAATGAGTCCATTGAGAAACATTGCCTTTATATCCATTTGATGCAGCTTTGGCTCATGATGAGCCACGAGTGCCATAATAATTTGAAAGAGTCTTTTATCTAAACCAGTGTGAAAGTCCTTTTAAAATCTAGGCATTCATTCTGAGTAAATCTATTGGTATGCTTTATATCTTTCAGTGTTACCATTTGAGTTCCGTTTAGTTTTGAAATTATATTTATAACCTAAGGATTTCATCCCTTATGATAACTTGACAAGATCCCAAATTCCATTGCCCCTCATAGATTTCATCTCATCATTTATGGCTTTGATCCATGCATTAGAATTCAAACATGATTTGAGGTTATTGGAGTTAATCCCATATCAAATTCGTATTCATGGAGATAAAAGATGTGGTCTTCCAAAATCATTTTTCTTCTATGGATCTTTTTATTGGCACTCTATGTTTAATGTTGTTGAGATTAATCAACTTCAATAGATGATGATGATTCCCTACTTGTTGATTAGTGGGTGTTTTGAATGTAGTGGTTTTTTGTGTAATATCCTAATTTACAAGCTGAAGAGTACTAGGATAAACCATCTAATCTCTTTCAAATGTAACTGTAGTTGGAATGACAACACATTCGTTTCCAAGCACAACCTTCTTGTTTTGATTGCTCCCACTACAATCAACATCTTCAATTTACTTAGCATTTCCTATTTTGAAAAAGGACATGTGTGAGGGATCGTAGGATTTAAAGTTCCTCGATTTTTGAGTAACCTATAAAGTAGTAACTATTGCTCTTGAGTCCAATGTTATTTCTACTTAGGCCTATGAGGTCTAACCTCAGTTCGACATCCCCTAACAAGCAAGTGCCCAATACTACGCTTCTTGCCCATCCACAAACCTATGGGGTTTTAGCTATTATTTTGCTCAGAACTCGTCTTATTATATTAACTGCGGACTTTAGTGTCTTACCAAAAAAATGTTTTCAAAGACTATTACTATTTAGTAATCAAGTATAGATAACCACACAAAAGTAATCATCAATGAAGTTGATAGCAGTTGTTATCCATTCCACGATACAATAGGGAATGGTTTACAAAAGATCTATATGCATCAACTCTAAAGATTATTTGCTACTATTTGCACTTGTTTTCCTTTATATTTGTTTGTTTTTCCTTTATAAATTCTATACTGATTTTTTCAAGTCTGTAAGAATAAGAAAATTAATAATTTCTTTTAACATAAGAATACTTATTCTCCATTAAGAGAAATTACCTAATTGCTTATGTTGTCACACAAATAAATTCTCATTATCCAATTTGGCTTTAGTACTAAAGCTATTTTTAAAGGCGCTTCTTATTTCCATTAAACCAATACTCGCAACATAACAAACTAGAATGCAAGTTCATCAATATTTAAATTTAGAGAAATACTAAAAATTTTCTTTCCAAAAGGACAATTGGTCTGGATTTGTCCATTTAGGAATGGAAATTAAATTCCTTCTCAATAATGGCGTAGCCAAAACTTTTCCCTAAATTCATATATCAACTAGTATTCAATAGATCAATGTGGACTCCAATTGCATTTAAGGAATATTTATTGCCATTTCCTTACCGATGTGTATTTCAACACCAATTGATACTAGACACATTTATCAATCTTGAATTATGACACTGATGTGAATAGCTGGCCCCTTATCCCTCCATTTAAGTGTCAACAAATACTAAAGTCAAATTAATAAAACAAACAAAATTGAGAAGTCAATATTCTTGGCACATCAAATGACCTATTTGAGACATTGTTTCTTTGGTGACCAACTTTCTAGCAAAAGTAACAAATAATTACTGAGTAATGTTTCTTTTGCACTTTATATTGGAATGGTCCTAGTCCTGCAATTTCTTTAACCTATTCCCTTTTCATTTCTTAGTGGCAGTAGTTTCTTGAGAAATTGTTGCCAACTTAGTATTTCATCCATTTTCTTGATTAAAACTAAGTCCAGAAGAATATTTTTTCAATATTCAAGCTCTAAGGATCTTTATTTTATTACAAGATTGGACTATTTTTTTGATGTACTTCTTTGCACTTCCTTTGCATTCATACCACATTGAAACGAGAATTCTAAGAACAATGCTCATTTCGATCTTTTCGTTGTAACAAATCGATTTGCTATTTGCTTTTGGAAACTTTGGCTTTTTCTTTCTCAAAAAATACAACCCCTTATGGATACCAAAATTTAAACGTTGCATGAATGCTAAACTAAAGTAATTTGATTGATCTCATTTCTCATATGCGGCTTTCTATCAATAGTACAAATACTAATGACTAGATCCGCAGAACAATCAAATCCTAATGTAAAGTTAAGCCCATACAACCAAGCACATTTATAAAGTGCTCTTTCTATTTCTTAAGGGTTGTGCTATTAAACACATGGGATGTTATTCATAGTGACAAATATTAAAGACACTATAAAAGAAAATTAAATATGCTCAAAAATAAATTAGTCGTATAAAAGCATGAATATGTGCAAATAATAAATATATCAATCACATTACATGCAACTGGGTCCATCTCAATGTACCTTGCACAATATTGTTATTTAGTCTTTGCACAGAAATAACAACTTGTAAGTGGTACTCTTATCTATAGTTCATGAATATTGATAGCCTCAAGATATCTCATACAACATTGTTATTTAGTTTTTGGACAGAAATAATAATTTGTAAATAATATCTCATAGTTCATGAATATTTTATAATTTGAAAACGGCCTAACAATATGCCTTTCTTTGGACCAATAAATTACCAGCATGTTAACCAAAATAATTCTAATATCATGACTATCCTTTATCTGGCCAAAATAATCTTCATTTGGGCCGGTTATCTCGCATAGATAAAATAACATAAAAAAATACATATTCATGAATTAACTATCTGGCCAAAATAATCCTCTTTTAGGCCTATGATTTTGCATAGATGAAAATAATGGGACAACTTACACATTCATGAATATCAACCATCTGGCCAAAATAACCTTCATTTGGGCTGATTATTTGTCATAGATGAAAGAGTATAAATAATATATTCATGAATATTAACCATTTGGCCAAAATAATCTTCCTTTAGGCTCATTATTTTGCATGGATGAAATCATGTCTATTTTTCTAAAATACATAAATTTTATCCAAATAAAGGTTGCTTTGACAACATATTGGTTCAATTTAAACTGATGATACCATATTTTTGTCCCACATTGGAAGCGATATAGGGACTTAGCAAGCTTATAAACTATAATCCCTCCTTCACACCTTACGAGGCACCTTTTTATTAAAGAACAAAACCCCACCGTCTCAAGGTACGAGACAATACCTTACAGGGTCAAGCCTCCGTGTTCAGCGATAGATTTGGGCATCATAAAATGGCACCGTTTGTGGGGATGACGGCCTTGTGTCTCTTCCCAAGTCCCTCAACTGGGGGCTTATGATGATACCATATTCTTGTCCCACATCGGAAGGAGTTTAGGGACTTGGCAAGCTTATAAGCTACAATCCCTCACTCACACCTTACCAGGCGCCTTTTCATCAAAGGACCAAACTCCACCGTCTCAAGGTGCGGGACAATACCTCATAGGGTCGAGCATCCATGTTCAGCGACGAATTTGTGCATCATCATAAAACAATTAAGAAAATAGACATAGTATGATCAAATTTGAGGAGCATTGCAAGATGACCTAAAACATAAACATGCTATAATAATAAAATATAGCAACAATAAGCACAAAACCGCATTGCGGATTGATAGTAGGGTACCTCGACAATAATCTATACTTGGGAGTTTGAATTTGGCTCAATTCCAAATACGATTATCAAATGGGAGCAAAATGCTAAAGCAGTGCAATGGCATGTTGTGCTTTTGCCCCGTTGCACACCCGGGTTCAAGTCCCGTCCATCGCACCTTTTTTCCTTCTTTCCTTTTTTTTTCTTTAATTTGCTTTGCGCCCGAATTGTTGGCCTTTTACTTGATCCATTAAACAAGAAACATAAGACAACTTACTATAGTTGCCTAATGGCGAAGCTCGACCAAGCTATGCCAGTAGGTGTGTTCGAATCCTGCTTGTTAAAATCCTTTTTTTTTTGTTGGGCTTGATGTTGGTTCGATCTCAATCAAAAATATTATTATATAAGACAAATGCACACATAAATGTTAAGGAACTAAGCAACTACCCAGTGGTTGGGAATCCACAGGTCAAACTCAAGGTCTTGCGTTGGACATCTATGTGTCACATGTTTTAGGGTTATGTTCTTCTCCATTTACAGTAGTTTTTTTTTATTGAATACAATATGACAAACAAAGGTACCAAATTCCTTGATATTTTTCAGATTTATATCAAAATACTCAAAATCACATAGTGACATAAAATCAATCAAAATTTTATGAATATGAATATGCATCTACAATATATATCAAACATAAATATATATTGTAAATTAACTAAAGCATATTCTGACAACATCAAATCATAACTGGATAGATCAAAAATAAAATTATATTTGATTATCTATCTAGTCATGCTTTGATACCACTTGTTGTAAACTTTAATAAATATGAATTTAAACTTAAAATATGAAACACGATTTCTATGAATCTATTATGCACAAGACCACTAATAAATAATCAAATAAGTTTTAATAGAAATCACAAATCTTCATCCATTAGAGCTGAATAAAAGTGAAATCTAGGGTTAGTGATCTTCTAAGCCAAAAAAAATGCTGTCAATTTTTTGTTCTCTCTGAGATGGGATAGAAAGAAGAAAACGTCGTAATGATTATGGCTTAGGGGCTATACTCTAATATGCCTAATGTCAAAACACTTTAATTATAAACCCATTAAATATAATTAAAGTGTGATTGAGTTTCTACACATATAAAATGCCATACTCAATGTGATATTTCTACAAGCCCAGTACACTTAATTTCTTAACAGATCACATAATTGAACTATTTTAATGAGATAATACACTATAGGATGTGTTTGCTACTTTTGATATTATTAGATCTGATCTATTAAATATGGATTATTAATGAAGAAACTATATAAAATCCTTAGTTATTTATTGTTTGTTAACTTATTTGTTCATTTAAGATATCCTATACTTTTACTAAGTTATTGGTTGGTTGTATGAATTTACTATGTTGGATTAAATGAAAAGATACTTTATTGTCATTTCACTTGTAGAAAAATTGTTTGCATTTATTTTATTTTTTTTATCCCATTTCCTTTAAAAAATATTATTTTATCAATTTCTTTTTAAAATGAATTAATTAGTAAGATAAAATTTTCTTTAAAAAGAATAATTTATTCCTTGTATTTTTTGGATTAAAAATTGATATTAAAACAAAAAGTAATATCAATTATAAATTCACAAAATAAATATATTTCTTTTATTTTTTTGAATTTTAAATTGATATTAACGTTCATTTATTTGAATTTATATTGTACAAATATATCAATTTGCCTCATAATTAATAATAGTGGTAGTTGGTCAAGTGGTAGTGGGTGCAGTTGTACTCCTTCTCAACCCAAGTTCATATCATATGCGCTACATTTTTGCAAATAATTTTTCTACAAGTGAAATGACGGAAATATCCCTATCAAGATCACATGTCATGCACGTTTTTGGCCGGAATTGGTTCTCAGGTGGTAAAGTCAAAAAATCATGTAGTTTAGATGGCAATCGGAGACAAAAAAAAATTTAGGTAACAAAGTCTAAAAAATGTCATAGTTTGAATGGTAAAAAATCATTATCCCTTTTTTATTTTTCTACAAGTGAAATGACGGAAATGTCCCTATCAAGATCACCTGCCGTGCACATTTCTAGCCGGAATTAGCTCTCAGGTGGTAAAGTCAAAAAATCGTGTAGTTTGGATGGCAATCGGAACAAAAAAAAAATTTAGGTGGCAAAGTCTAAAAAATATCATAGTTCGAATGGTAAAAAATCATTATCCCTTTTTAATTTGATGAACTTATGTTAAAAATATTATTATTTAATCATTTCTTTTAAATCTATAGTCATTCAAAATTAAAAAAAAACCTACAATCATTCAAAATTTGAATAGTTATGCAAAAATCAACTAGTAATATGGATTCAAAAGAGGTCATTATTTAAAAAAAAAAAGTAAGATTGTCTTTTAAATTTATTAAAAGAAAAAATAAAAGAAAGAAAAATGTATCATACCTTTTTAGGTATGATCTGTAATCAAATAAATTTGTCAAATAAATTTTAAATTATTGTATAATTATAAATTTAAAATTTTATAAGTAAATAATAAAATAAATAAATAAATATATTTATCAAATTCATTCTAAATTAGCAAATTCATGTTATATGTAATATAATTAATATATAAGACAACTAAAATAGAAAAAATGCCAATGATTATCAGGCATATCAGATTTGTCAAAGCTAAAATCAATGGACAAAGCTGAAAAAATTATCACGATAACGCCACGCTATCTTAGGTCAGCACTTACGTCAATACTTAATCCCAAACCATTTCTTTTCAAAAGGATGAGGAGTAAAAAACGACAAAAAGGTTTTCAGTATTAATAGGGCCAATAAGGCAATACTAGGCTTGAAGAAACAAGAGTAAAATGACTGCAATTTTATACTACAGAGAAATGGAGATTTGGTCTCTTGTCCTCATCTTTTCCATAACCTTATTGATTTTAAAGCTTCTGAAGTCGAGTAAACACAGTAATCTGCCGCCAAGTCCGCCATCTCTGCCGGTAATCGGTCACCTCCACCTCGTCAATACCGCGCCCCATCGAGCTCTTCAGGCTCTATCAGAGAAATATGGCCCCACTTTGTATCTTCATTTTGGCTGCAGGCCAGTTCTTGTCGTCTCGTCTCCGTCAGCTGCTGAGCAATGCTTTTCCAAAAACGATATCATCTTCGCCAATCGGCCTGACTCCCTGTCCAGTAAAATCCTCGGCTTCAATCGTACCGCCATCGCAGTCTCTTCTTATGGAGACCACTGGAGGAATCTCCGCCGTCTGACAACCATCCAGGTCTTTTCCTCTGCCAGCCTTCAGCATTCATCAGCCATCCGGGCTGAAGAAACTCGTAATCTTGTGCAAAGATTGCTTCAGGGCTCTGATCCGACGGCCTGGAGGAGAGTGGACCTGAATTCTCTGTTCTTTGATTTGGTTTATGGTGTTGTGACTGTGATGATTGCTGGAAAACGAGGGTCCACCATGGATCACATCTTTGACCCTCCGAAATACTTCGATATTTGCGATTACGTTCCCTTGCTGATGTGGATTGGTTTTAAAGGGATTGAGAAGAAGATGCTAAATTTGCAGCAGAGAAGAGATCATATCTTTCAGCGTCTGCTTGATGAGGCTCGTGAGAAGATCAAAGGTGGTTCTTGTTCATCAGTTGAAGAAAGGAAGACATATGTTGAAGCATTGTTGTCGATACAAAAAGCTGAACCAGAGTATTATACTGATGAAATCCTCAAGGGACTTATCCTGGTAACCCTTTCTCTGTTTACTTCTGTTCTGTCTTGTGTATAATCTCTTACAACTGCTTTTAAGAATCAATATTTTAAAAAATACAATAATTGTTATTCATCAACGTGCAAAGTGCGTGCATTTTACAATTATAGCAGACAAGTATAAACAAGGATACAAGTGGCACAGGCACACGGCTTTGAACTCACTCCCATGATTTCTTGCAGCCAATGTTTACTGCGGGGACTCATACTTCAGCCCTCACCATGGAGTGGGCTATGTCGCTTCTTCTGAATCACCCAGACGAGCTCGACAAGGCAAGAAAGGAAATACATAACAATATAACTCCAGGGAGGTTGCTTAATGACTCAGATCTCAATAAGTTGCCTTATCTCCGCTGCATAATTAATGAAACACTTAGATTATACCCCATTGCACCACTTCTAGTGCCTCATTTTTCATCAGTAGATTGCAAGGTAGAGGGCTTCGACATTCCACGTAACACGACTTTGTTGGTAAATGCATGGGCCATTCACAGAGACCCCAAATTGTGGGAAGAGCCAGATATGTTCAAGCCTGACAGGTTCATAGGAATTGAAGGAGGATCCAATGTGGGATTTAAGTTTATACCATTTGGAATGGGGAGGAGAGCATGCCCTGGTTCTGGCATGGCTTTGCGATTGACGGGACTCGTGTTAGGCACATTAATACAGTGCTTTGAGTGGAAAAGAGAAGGCCCTGAATTAGTGGATATGGAAGAAGTTACTGGTTTGACTTTGTTCAAGCTCAAACCACTGAAAGCATTGTGCCGGCCACGCCAATCAATGATGAATCTCCTGTCGCAACTCTGAGGTCGATTTTAATCTTACCAGCTTGGATATGTAGAATTTAAACGAGATAATGGAATAATTAAGAGGATACAGCTAGAACTGTGTCAGTCATGTAGTGTACTTTCGTAAGTTCTTGTTCTTGTTCACATAATTCATCACTTCCCGGGCCTTCTAGTCCATTTTGCATGATCTGCAGACAAAATAATGGTAAATATTCTTTTTGAACTCAATACATGAGTAAAAGTTAATGTGCCGGGATAATTACACGTAGACCTCTGATATCTGGTGTAATTACACAGACTCCCTTCGGTTTGCATAATTACCTATTGAAGGAACCCAGTGTTAACTTTTGGAACGGTTTGTGGTAAAGAGATCTACAAATTTTAATGCATACACCCATTTAGTACGAACAGATTCAAGTCCAAATGTGTAGTAACTAGCGTTGATACAAAAAAACATCGGTTAATTGCAATCAAGCTCAAAAAATGTGGAGCATGAAATGAGCCAAGTAAAAGGGCCTAAACATTGTTTAAAATAAAGTCAAGAAAATAAAGCAGTCAACATTACAGAAAAAGTTTCATGGGATTTATTTGCACTACAAATTGGGTTTTCTTTGATAGATCAATATTTACTTCAAGGGAGGTAAGCGTAATTAAGAAAGTGCATGTGGTTTGAGCGTAATGACCCCAAACAACAGGAGTTCTAGGTGTAATTATCCCTTGTGTGTCCTAGTGAGGAAGAGTTCAATAAAATCACAGGAAGAAACCAAGAATTACACCATGAAAGAGATGGAGCGAAATGCATTCTTGTGCTGCAATTTTTGATTTACTTGAAACTTTAGTGATCAGGATGTGCAAATACTTGCTGAGAATATGGTCACAACTGCTCTGTGAATGTCTCAGAAGACAAATTGCAGTTGCTTTAGCGCGAGGGCTAAACGAAACTATGAGATTGAATCCTTCGGTGCCACTTCTTTTACCTCATTATTCGTCCGAAAAATAAGGAATAAGGGTATAAAATTCCAGTCTCCTAAGAGCGCAAGCTACTTTCACGGGCTTATGTGTATGCTGCAGATATATTTCTGATTCCTTCTTAAATTATATCCATAAAATTAAAACCACATTTCTAAAGTCACCGAATTTTATATACATAGAATACTGTAATCACCAACTTGGAATCTTGTAAAAGGCCTGCCTATTGGACGTGTCAGATTTATCAAAGCTACAATCAGTGAACAAGCAGACAAAAATCATGTTAACGCCACGCTATCTGAACTCAGCACACTCAATAATTGATCCCATACTAGTCCTTTTTCTATTGTTTTCTGATTATCTGAAAGCAATCAATTGGAGGAGTTTTTATACCAAAAAAAAAAAAAAGAAAAAAAAATTGGAGGAGTTTAATTACAATATATATAAATGATGCAGATCTCCATAAACTACCTTATCTCCGCTGCATAATCAATGAAACACTTAGATTATACCCCGTTGCACCGCTTCTACTGCCTCATTCTTCATCGGAAGACTGCAAGATAGAGGGCTTCGACATCCCACGCGGTACAAATTTGTTGGTGAACGCATGGGCCATTCACAGAGACCCCAAATTGTGGGAAGATCCAGAAATATTCAAACCCGACAGGTTCATAGGAATTGAAGGAGGATTTGATGTGGGGTTTAAGTTTATACCATTTGGAATGGGGAGGAGAGCATGCCCTGGTTCCGGCATGGCTGTGAGACTGATGGGACTCGCATTAGGCACATTAATACAGTGCTTTGAGTGGAAAAGAGAAGGCCCTGAATTAGTGGATATGGAAGAAGTTACTGGTTTAACTTTGTTCAAGCTCAAACCACTGCAAGCATTGTGCCGGCCACGCCAATCAATGGTGAATATCCTGTCTGAACTTTGAGTTCTGGCTAGATGTTGTTCTTGTCAGCTTGGATATGAAAAATTTGACCGAGATGATGAAATAATGAAGTGAATAGAGGTAGTTCATTCTGTGTCATCATATAGTGTTCTTTCATAAGTTCTTGTTATATTATATCAGTTTGTGATTTGATTTGTCTTCTTGGTCATCACTTCTTGAACCTTCCCACTACTTAAAAACCTTGGTTTTGAAGACATTAATTGAGGGCAAATATAAATTAGGGGAAATTTCAACCCAAACCCAGTTCAGCCGAGCCAACTAATAATATTGTGTCACGTGGAATATGATTTTTCATTAAAAAAAGTGGCCAAAAATATAGTTCTTCCAACCATGGTTAAAGTTTTATTTCTTTCTCCTATTGAATCATTAAATTTCTATTTCTCTCTCCTATAGAATCCTATTAATAATATGGAACAAGAAAATAATTTAGGCAGAATCCTAAATTAGACAAACTCCAAGATTTTCATCCTTTCTATATCTCTATTCACGCCTAAATAAAAAAAAAATCCGTGATAATCAAAGTCTGCATTTTAGGCAGAATCCTAAATTATACAATCCAAAGTTTCCATTGTTCAATGCTCTTCTTCTTCCACTCTGAAAAAAAAAAACGAGAAGCCACAAAAAAAAAAAAAAATCTATAATCAATTCCATTATTCTTTCACCAATCACTCAGTATTGGAATATCAAATTTATTACAAGATTGTTGAATCTCCACTCAGTTTAGAGATAAAGACAAGGTAAACATTACTGAAGGCATGACAATTAATTTATCATGTTTTTGTAGTACTCATTGTTTCATGTTATAAATTAATTATGTATAATACAATGTGTATAGTGTTTGCACGTATATATGTTGTGATATTTGAAGTAATATTCAAAACTCAATGTATGTGCGAACATTGAAATACATGTATGTGCGAACATTGAAATACATGTATGTGCTGAAAAAGGAGCTGCTATTGAATCAATGAAACAAGAAAAGCATTGAACAATGGAAATTTTAGATTGTATAATTTAGGATTCTGCCTAAAATGCAGACTTTGATTATCACGGATTTTTTTTTTATTTAGGCGTGAATAGAGATATAGAAAGGATGAAAATCTTGGAGTTTGTCTAATTTAGGATTCTGCTTAAATTATTTTCTTGTTCCATATTATTATTAGGATTCTATAGGAGAGAGAAATAGAAATTTAATGATTCTATAGGAGAGAGAAATAAAACTTTAACCATGGTTGGAAGAACTATATTTTTGGCCACTTTTTGTAATGAAAAATCATATTCCACGTGGCACAATATTATTAGTTGGTTCGACCGAGCCGGGTTCGGGTTAGAATTTCCCATAAATTAGTCCCTCAAAATGAATTAAGCGGGGTTTCTATTTTTAGTAGCGCTTTAAGAAATTAAAAAAAAATTTAGAGGCAAACTTATTTAAACCTTAAATTATTATAATTTTCCTGTAAAAATTATATGCGAGGGCAGTTCGATAAATTTGTCTCTGTTTTTTCAGTGAGCGCTTTTTCATGAAAAGCCTCGTCATTTGGTATTGGTGGCCTTTCTATAACTTTCAAAGGTAAATAATTAATGTGCTTCCTAATATCACATTTGCTGTAGTGGTCAGCCAGTTTTGCTTGATTGTAGACAATATCATGGTAAGTCTTCTTGCTAATTTCATTATCTGAGTAAAACTTTTTGTGTCCTAATGATGAAGAGTTAATAAAATCACCAGACGAAACCACGAATTACACCATTAAAGAAATGGAGTGGAACACATTCTCCTTGCTGTAATTTTGATTTGCTTTGGAATTTTTGTGAGAGTAGATGTGCAAACACTTGCCGAGAATATACTAACAAGGATTTAATTTCATTTTTGGTCCCCTAGTAAATTTGTCAACTTACAGTTAGTTTCATATTTTAGCCAAATTTAGTCCCAACGACAAAAATTTGATGGTGGAATATTAATAAAAATAGCTGACGTGTTCGGTGACTAAATTCATGTGGTATTTTCTGACTTTTTTTTGCATATGTGACAATACTTAATGTGGGAGTGACAAGAAAACCAACTCATTAATAATATATAATATAAATTAAATAATGAAAAATAATATATGAAAAATCAAATAACATAAAATTTATAAATTGAAAAACACATGTTAGAAATCAAAAAAATATATAACTTAAAATTTAAAATATACGTATATAGAAAATTGATATACAAAAATGCGGATCGTCGGATTGAGGAGGAAGAGTAACTTTGGATGGACTCGTAGATAGAAGGAGGGGGTTTTCGCCCCCATTTTCTAGTCTTAGTGTAGTTAGGTTGTTGGAGTCTCTTATTTCGTTGAGACTGACGTATGTTTTTGGCAACTCCTATGGATTTGATAAGCTGATTTGGATTTAGGTCATCGGCGGTGTTGAAAAATGTTGGATCTTGATGCCGTTTGCTTCGAATCTCTTGCTCAGCAAGATTTGAGAAAGGCAGAGAGACGGATCTTGTCAATTCGCGGTCAGAGCCTTCATCAAGGTTGTCGGGGATGGTTATTCCGTCATCTAATAAGGTTTCATGTCGGGGAGATGATGGTGCCATCACCTTGGCAGCGAATTTTCTTGCCATTAGGGTTTAATTGTTATTACATCTGTATATATAAATATATATTTATGTGTCTATTAAATATTATATATATATATATATTAAAAATAAATAAATCTCATGGACATAATTCCTAATTTGCGTCTAATTTTGCAAAAGCTTTCTTCCACTAGTGGTTTTGTGAAAATGTCTGCCAGTTAGTTCCTCTAAAACAAATGCGAGCATCTCCTCTTTGAATGTGATCATGCAAAAAGTGATATCTAATCTCAATGTGCTTGGTGCAAACGTGTAAAAGATGATTTTTTTGAGATGCATATGGTGCTTGTGTTATCCCAAAAAATAGGTGTGTTTACAAAAGTTAGTCCATAATCACGTAGTGTTTGTTTTATCCAAATAATTTGAGCACAATAGCTACCTAGAGCCATATATTTAGCTTTGATGGTAGATAATGCCACCAGATTTTGTTTTTTGCATGACCACCGCACAAAGGCATTGTCCAAGTAGTTGATAAGAACCACTAGCGATAATGCCACCACATTTTGCTTTTTACATGACCAACACACAAAGGCATTGTCCACGTACGTGATAAGAACCACTAGCACTTTTTTCTATCAACTTTGCATCTGACATAATCAGTGTCAAAGAAACCTGTCGAGTCAAATTTATCCATGGAGGCGACGATGCGTGTGTGCGTGTGGCTTGGTTCGAGCCTACTAATCCATAGGTCCTCTTTCTGTCAAACACTTGTGAACCCCCAAGAGGCCAACCCTTATTTTCAACTAGTCACTTAAATACAAGACATTCTTATATTATTTTTTCAATGTGCGATAACCATATTTCATACCCCATTTAGTTCTTATCAAACTGTTTTGTGTATTTAATTTTTCATTCACCCAAAATTGGTTTTAAGCAATCAAATACACTTTTCGTATCTACTTAGGATGTAGATTACATATATTCAACTTACTTTGCAAATTATCAAGTGGAGCTTCATCAAATTTTTGGTAAAAGTTGGTCGCTCACCAACTTATAAAACCAATTTTCTAACAAGGAGTTACTCAGAGTGAAAGTATCATAGAAAGTTCAATTATAACCACATTGAAAAAATTGAAAGTATCGTAAAAAGTTCAATTATAACCACATTGGAAAAAAGTACAGGGTCTCACATTTAACTAAATAGTATAAATAGTATAATTGGTACTAATTTGGTCTCATATTATTAGTCGTTTTAGAGAATTTTTTTTGTTCTCCCACAATATTTGTCATTTGAGGAGTTCATGAGAATATTTATTTTTTTCCCCAAATTTACCTTCATTTTTTCAACTAAAACTCCTTTTTTTTTTGGACTATTCAATTAAAACTCACTAATTTCTTAAAAAGAAGAGTATTTTTGTCAAGTTATTATAAATTTAATTAAAAAAAGATATTAGTTAATTTGATGGGCATGCGTTAACAAACTTTAAAAGACTAGTAATTTGAGATCGAGAAAGTATAATTAATTGAAAAGGGTGGAGTGCCCTTTAATTAGTTGGGATTCCCAACCTTTTTTCCCCCTCCAACATGGGAACTTGCCCATTACAGATTTTATAAATTAACCCTAAATTTATGTTTGAAATAAAAATTTTAATGAGAAAAAATGAGAGAAAAATAAAAAAATTTATTTTATTTTTTTTTTATCAATATTTTAGAACCAAACGAAAGGTAAAATTTTAGGCAGTGGGGCGGGCAATGGAACAAGCAAGAAGCATTAATTATTGTAGAAGACTAATTTAACAAAGCCCCAGGTAATGTGGTTTGCTGTGATGGGGTCCTTAGTTGATATTAGCTCACCCTAACAACTAGGGCTGCCAAATGTCAATTAATCCGATTTAGATCCAGCCCTTAGTTGATATTAGCTCACCCTAACAACTAGGGCTACCAAATGTCAATTAATCCGATTTAGATCAAATCATGAAAATTTGAATTTAAATTCAATAACCTTATATAATATTTGAATTCAATTCGAATCTTATAAAATTTACATGAATTGTAATTGAATTTGAATCCAAAAAAAAAATTCAGAATTCGATAGAAAATTTTGATTCGATTATAATTGTTAAAAATTTTAAAATTTTAAAATTAAATAAGAAATAACAAAATTATTTTTTATGTAAAAAATAAAATTTAAATAAGTAGAAAATTATTCTATAAAATGTATAAAAATTATATATTATTTTTTGAAAAAATTATTTTGAAAAATATAAAAAAATACATTATAAATTATAATGATTTTGATATTGCAATCTATTTAAAATTATTTAAAAGTCAATAGAATAAATTTAAATTTTATTAAATTCTATATAAAATATATATCTTTTTAAAATTATTTTTATTATTCTTTTTAATCATTTATAATATATATTTACTGAATTTATGATAAGACAAATAATAAATTTAAAATAAAATTATTATTTTTAATTTAAAAGTAAATAAAAATATATAAAGTAGAAACAGATACATCCTCAAAAGTCAAAAACTCCATCTCCATCGTTGGCTCAAAACCATGGAGTATCTGATCTACTATCTTCCACTGATCCTGCTACCCTTCATTTTCTTGTTGATATTGAAACACAACACATCTCATCAAAGCCACAAACAACCTCCAAGTCCACCAGCTCTTCCACTAATAGGTCATCTCCACCTTATCAAGAACGCCCTTTATCTCTCACTAGCCTCAATTTCATCCCATTATGGTCCAATCTTTTCCCTCCAACTAGGCTGCAAATCATTCGTCGTCATCTCCTCTCCACCCGCGGTTGAAGAATGCTTCACGAAAAACGACATTGTATTCGCCAACCGGCCCAAGTCCGTGGCCGGGGACCGGCTAACGTACAACTACGTCGCCTATGTATGGTCACCTTACGGCCACTTCTGGAGGACCCTCCGCCGTTTATCAGTTGTCGAGCTGTTCTCTTCCCGCAGCCTGCAAAGATCGGCCACAATACGCGAAGCGGGAATACGCGCAATTATTCGTGTATTGAGCAGGGGCGGAGGGCAGAAAGTGAACTTGAGTTACTTGGTTTCGACTTATAGTTTCAATAACATGATGAGAGTCGCTGCTGGGAAACGATGTGTTGAAGAGGAGGATATTGGGAGTGAAGTGGGGAGGGAGATTGTGAAGCAAATTCGAGGGATTTTTTGCACCACTAGCTTGGCACAAGGGATGTGCGATTTTTTTCCGGTTTTGAGGTGGATTGGGTACAAAGGGATGGAGAAGAATTGGATATCACTGCACAAGAAGAGGGACAACTTCTTGCAGAGTCTGATTGATGAGATCAGAGGGGAAAATGATGTGCTGATCCGGGAGAAAAATAAGGGGGTGTTGATTGAAACTCTGCTATCTCTTCAAGAGTCGGAACCCGAATTCTACACCGATGATGTGATCAAGAGGATTTTGCTGGTAAGTTTAGATTATCTGTTGTTTTGATTATGATTAGATTTGCTGTGTGTTTTTTCATGGTAATTTGTGAAGTGAAAGAAGTGATGCTGCACTTGATAGATGATTAATGTCTCCTTAAAATATTGGGATAATTACATTTATAATCTTTAAGGTGCGGTGCAAATACATTTGTATTCCCTGAGTTCTTTATAATTATAGAAGTTACCCGGCCATCAAATTTTGCATAATTATGGCTAACAATCCTATTGTAAACTTTCATTTACAATTAGACCCCTGAAAAATTAATGTCGGGGGTGTTTGTGTAATTATCAAACATCCGAGGGCCTAAGTGTATTGTAATTGTACCTAAGATTTGTATACAAATCAAGTGTAATTCACTTTCCACACACTTATCGCTCTAAAATTGCTCAGACAACAAATTTTTCTTGACAAGTCCCATTTTTTATGGCTTCTGTAGAAAGTGTACTCCAGTTGACAAATGCCCCCAACTTTTTCTGTATTTGACATTGACGTCAAGACTAGCTTGTTAGTTGTTGATCATGTTTTAGCTAGCCAAATTGAATTTCTCTTCGTGCTATCCACTGTCCAAAAAATATAATAATATATTTCTTCTCACAAGAAAAGTTGAGTAAACTTCAAATATTTCAATGCAAATTTTCTTATATAACGAAAGTCATCTCTTTGGTGGTTAGATAATGTTCGTAGCTGGAACAGAGACCTCAACAGTGACAATTGAATGGGCGATGTCTCTTCTCCTAACCCATCCAAACGAACTACGTAAACTAAGACAAGAAGTCGACGACAACATTGGACATGATCGTATGATAAATGACTCTGATCTTGTCAAGCTGCCTTATCTTCATTGCATCATCAATGAAACTATGAGACTATATCCTCCTGTGCCACTCCTTTTACCTCATTATTCTTCGGAAAATTGCGTGGTGGGGGGATATTACATTTCCAAAGGCACAATCTTATTGGTGAATGCATGGGCCATGCATAGGGATCCGAACGTGTGGGAGGATCCAGATAAGTTCAACCCGGAGAGATTTCGTGCCATGGAATTGGAACGAGAGGGCTATAAATTTGTGCCGTTTGGAATGGGGAGACGGGCTTGCCCGGGAACCGGTATGGGATTGCGAACGGTTTCATTGGCATTGGGGGCGATGGTGCAGTGTTTCGAGTGGGAAAAAGTATCAGAACATGTCGAAATGGAGATTTATTATCAGTCACGAATTACTCTACAGGCTAAGCCTCTGGAGGCAGTGTGTACTCCCCGGCGCCAAGCAGCTGGTCTTCTAGCAGAACTTTGATGCGTCATGTATAATGTTTAGCTGCTCTGTGTTGCTTCTAGATATCTACTGTAAGATGAAGTAATTGATCAAAAATATCGATGTGTTATTGATTTGAAAGTATTAATGTAAGCCAATGATATTTTATAAACTGCTTGCTGTGAAATATTATATAAAATCACATTTCTCAATAGTAATCAAACTGTAATCATGAACTAGGAATCTTGTAATAGGCCTAATTATCAGACGTATCAGATTTATCAAAGCTTAAATCAGTGAAGAAGCAGACAAAATTATCATGATAATGACACCCTATCTTAACTCAGCACGTACGTCAATACTTAATCCAATGCTATTCCTTTAAAAGGAAGAAGAGTAAAAAGCAACAAAAATGCCCTCGGTATTAATAGGGCCACCACCAGAGTAAAAGACAGCAATTTTCTATTACATAAAAATGGAGATCTGCTTTCTCGTCCTCATCTTTTCCATAATCTTATTGTTAGAAAATGGCTTGTTAAGATGATATTTATAAAGGTTAATTTAAAATTAAATTATTTTTAATAGAAATTTATAAATAAAATATAAAGTAATGTTGTCTAACGTATTTAATATTGTGTAAAATATTTCACATTGGATATATTGGTCTTGATAGTGCTAGTATTTATGTGGTTAAGTATTTTTATAGTATAAACAAAACAACAAAGTACCGCATATAGGCAGCCCCACACATGTGCGCCGCTTGTCTGACCTAGCTCTGACCACGAGCCACGGACCTAGGTCCGGGCGAATTGTCTCGGTCTCAGACTTATATTTTACTGAATTGCCCTTGGTATAATGGTCAAATTTAAAATCTAAATTTTAAACTTATCGTTATTGAATTTATTTAACACGATTGACCTAAAACACGTCACGTAGTTGTCAACGCATTTTCAAGTATTGTCCATTTTTGCGTCTAAGTACATAGCGTATCCGTTGTCAAGGAAGGCGGTTTCAACCAAGCGTTAATGTGTCAACATTAATACTGGCTGTCTCCCGCTCCTATAAATAGATGTCTCCTAGTTCCCTGCAGAAGACACAACAAATCAAAATACAGAATTAGAAAATGTACTGTTCTCTGAAAACGAAAAGGTTGATCAGTGTGAGAAATATTAGATTTCTCTGAGCGCTCCTCTGATCAAAGTGAGATTGAGTACATAATTTTATGTTCTTTTGATGAAGTGTGTTTTATTGAATACAAAATACTTGAGTTGATTAGCTTTCGAAGTGAGGTTCAAAGTAGCAGTGCGGTTTGGAACCCCCTGCCCGACCCGACTCGGCTCCGGCCACGAGCCATAGACCCGGGCCGGGGCGAGTTATCTCTGTCTCTGGCTTATATTTTACTGAATTGCCCTTGGTATAACAATCAAATTTAAAATATGAATTTTAAACTTATCGTTACTGAATTTATTTAAGGTGAGTAACTTAAGACACATCACCTGGTTGTTAACGCATTTTGTGGTATTGTCCACTTTTGCGTCCAGGTACATAGTGTGTCCGTTGTCAAGAAGGGCGGTTTCAACCAGTTGTTAATGTGCCAACATTAATGCTGGATGTCTCCCGCTCCTATAAATAGATGTCTCCTGGTTCCTTGCATAAGACACAACAAATCAAAATATAGAATTTGAAAGTGTACTGTTCTCTAAAAACTAAAAAGTTGATCAGTGTGAGAAATATTAGATTTCTCTGAGTGCTCCTCTAATCAAAGTGAGATTGAGTATACAATTTTCTATTCTTTCATACAAAATACTTGAGTTGATTAACTTTCGAAGTGAAGTTCAAAGTAGCAGTGCGGCTTGAAACCCCCTGCCTAACCCGACTCGGCTCCGGCCACGAGCCATGGACCCGGGTCGGGGCGAATTGTCTCCGTCTCGAGCTTATATTTTACTGAATTGCCCTTGGTGTAACAGTCAAATTTAAAATCTGAATTTTAAACTTTTCGTTATTGAATTTATTTAATGTGATTGACTTAAGACATGTTACTTGGTTGTCAATGCACTTTCAGGTATTGTCCATTTTCGAGCAGGGCGGTTTTGACCAGGTATTAATGTGTCAGCATTAATGTTGGCTATCTCCCATTCCAATAAATAGATGTCTCTTGGTTCCCTGCAGAGACACAACAAATCCAAATACAGAATTAAAAAGTGTATTGTTCTCTGAAAACTAAAAGGTTGATCAAAGTGGGAAATATTAGATTTCTTTGAGCGCTCTATTGATCAAAGTGAGATTGAGTATACAATTTTCTGTTCTTTCGATGAAGTGTGTGTTTTATTATATACAAAATACTTGAGTTGATTATCTTTAGAAGTGAGGTTTAAAGTAGTAGTGCGGCTTGAAACGGACCTCTGGACTGTCTTATCTTGGAAGGAGTATCATAGACCCATCGCATCGGTTGGTGGGGTGAATATTTTTCTAAGGCTAACCGGCTCAATCCGATTATTCAGTTCCTGCATTACAAACAAATACTGATAAGTCTACTATATTTTCTTGTTTATTTATTTGTTTACGGCATTGTTGTATTTGGTTTTGGCTATAGTATTTTTTGTAAGACTGTTTTTGCATTGTACTTATATTATCGAATAAATCCACTCATGAGAATATCGAATTTTAAATATTCAGTTCTATTGTTAACCAACACTTATTGATTTTAAAGCTTCTGAAGTCGAGTAAACATAGTAATCTGCCACCGAGTCTGTCATCTCTGCCAGTAATCAGTCACCTCCACCTCGTCAAAACCGGGCCCCATCAAGCTCTCCAGGCTCTATCCAAGAAATATGGCCCCACTTCGTATCATCAGTTTGGCTGCAGACCAGTTCTTGTCGTCTCGTTTCCAAAAAATTTATCATCTTCGCCAATGGGCCTAACTCCCTGTCCAGCAAAATCCTCAGCTTCAATCGTACAGGTATCGCAATCTCTTCTTATGGAGACCACTGGAAGAATCTCTATCGTCTGACAACCATCCTAGTCTTTTCCTCTACCAGCCTTCAGCATTCATCAGGCATTCGGGCTGTACAAACTCGTAATCTTGTGCAAAGATTGCTTCAGAGCTCTGATCCGACAGCCTGGAGGAGAGTGGACCTGAATTCTCTGTTCTTTGAGTTGGCTTATGGTGTTGTGATGGTGATGATTGCTAGAAAATGAGGGTTCACCATGGATCACATCTTTGACCCTCGGAAAGACTTCGATATTTGTGACTACGTTCTCTTGTTGATGTAGATTTGTTTTAAAGGGATTGAGAAGAAGATGCTAAATTTGCAGTAGAGAAGAGATCATATCTTTCAACGTCTGCTTGATGAGGCTCGTGAGAAGATCAAAGGTGGTTCATGTTCATTGGTTGAAAAGAGGAAGACATATGTTGAAGCATTGTTGTCGATACAAAAAGCCAAACTAGAGTATTATACTGACGAAATCCTCAAGGGACTTATCTTGGTAACCCTTTCTTAGTGTGCTTTACTTCTGTTCTGTCTTGTGTATAATCTCTTACAACTGCTTTTAAGAATCAATATTTTAAAAAATACAATAATTGTTATTCATCAACGTGCAAAGTGCATGCATTTTACAATTATAGCAGACAAGTAGAAACAAGAATACAAGTGGCATAGGCACACGACTTTGAACTTACTACCATGATTTCTTGCAGCCAATGTTTATTGCATGGATTCATACTTCAGCCCTCACCATGGAGTGGGCTATGTCGCTTCTTCTGAATCACCCTTACGATCTCGCCAAGTCAAGAAAGGAAATACATAACAATATAACTCCAGGGAGGTTGCTCAATGACTCAGATCTCAATAAGTCGCCTTATCTACGCTGCGTAATTAATGAAACACTTAGATTGTACCTCATTGTACCACTTCTACTGCCTCATTCTTCATCAGTAGATTGCAAGATAGAGGGCTTCAACATTCCATGAAACATGACTTTGTTGGTAAATGCATGGGCCATTCACAGAGACCCCAAATTATGGGAAGAGCCAGGTATGTTCAAGCCTGATAGGGTCATAGGAATTGAAGGAGTATCCAATGTAGGATTTAAGTTTATACCATTTGGAATGGGGAGGAGAGCATGCCCTGGTTCTGGCATGGCTATGAGATTGACGGGACTCGTGTTGGGCACATTAATACAGTGTTTTGAGTGGAGAAGAGAAGGCCCTGGATTAGTGGATATGGAAGAAGTTACTGGTTTGACTTCGTTCAAGCTCAAACCACTGAAAGCATTGTGTCGGCCACGCCAATCAACGATGAATCTCCTGTCGCAACTTTGAGGTCGATGTTAATCTTATGAATTTGGATATGTAGAATTTAAACGAGATAATGGAATAATTAAGAGGATATGGCTAGAACTGTGTCAGTCATATAGTGTACTTTCATAAGTTCTTGTTCTTGCTACATTATATGAGTTTGTGATTTTATTTGTAACCTAAGTTATCACTTCCCTGGCCTTCTAGTCCATTTTGCATGATCTGCAGACAAAATAATGGTAAATCTTCTGGTTAGACTCAATACATGAGTAAAAGTTAATGTGCCGGGATAATTACACATAGGCCTCTGATGTTTGGTATAATTATACTTAGACCCCCTTTGGTTAGATTAATTACCTATCAAAAGAACCCAGTGTCAACTTTTGGAATGGTTTGTGTTGAAGAGATCTACAAATTTTAACGCATACACCCATTTGGTACGAATAGATTCAATTCAAAATGTGTAGTAACTAGTGTTGATACAAAACATAGTAAACATCGGTTAATTGCAATCAAGCTCAAAAAATGTGGAGCATGAAATGGACCAAGTAGAAGGGCCTAAGCATTGTTTAAAATAAAGTCAAGAAAATAAAGCAGTAGACATTACAGAAAAAGCTTCATGAGATTTATTTGCAGCTCCACCACCTGAATTGGCACTACAGATTTGGTTTTCTTTGATAGATCAATATTAAATAAAAGGGAGGTAAGTGTAATTATGCAGGTGGTCTGAGCGTAATTACCCCAAACAACAGGGGTTCTTGGAGTAATTATCCCTTGTATGTCCTAGTGATGAAGAGTGTAATAAAATCGCAGGAAGAAACCAAGAATTACAATGAAAGATATGGAGCGAAATGCTTTCTTGTGCTGCAAGTTTTGATTTATTTGAAACTTTTGTGACGAGGATGTGCAAATACTTGCAGAGAATATGGTTACAATTGCTCTGTGAATGTCTCAAAGACAATTGCAGTTGCAGGCAATGATGCTGAAAGTGTGTTGCTTTAGCGCGAGGGCTAAACGAAACTATGAGATTGAATCCTTCGGTGCCACTTCTTTTACCTCATTATTCGTCAGAAAAATAAGGAATAAGGATATAAAATTCCAGTCACCTAAGAGCAAGGTACTTTCACGGGCTTATGTGCATGCTGCAGATATATTTCTAATTCCTTCTTTAATTATATCCATAAAAACCACACTTCTAAAGTCACCGAATTTTATATACATAGAATACTGTAATCACCAACTTGGAATCTTGTAAAAGGCCTGCTTATTGGACGTGTCAGATTTATCAAAGCTACAATCAGTGAACAAGCAGACAAAAGTCATGTTAACGCGACGCTATCTTAACTCGGTACGTCAATAATTGATCCACTACTATTCCTTTTTCTATTGTTTTCTGATCATATGAAAGCAATCAAACGGAGTAGTTTAATTACAATATAAAACGACTTTGACACCCCCCCCCCCCCCCCCCCAAACGACAAAATGCTCTCACTATTAATAGGAGCCAATACTAGACTTGAAGAAAAAGACTAAAGATAACAACTTTACTTCACAAAAATGGAGATAACTTTGTGCTGTCTGGTCCTTCTCTTTTGCACAACATTCTTGATTTTAAAGCATTTCAAGTCGAGGAAATATAGAAATCTGCCGCCAAGTCCGCCATCTCTGCCGATAATAGGTCATGTCCACCTCGTCAAAACCGCACCCCATCGAGCTCTCGAGGCTCTATCCAAGAAACATGGCCCTGTTTTGTATCTTCATTTTGGCTGCAGGCCAGTTCTTGTCGTCTCGTCTCCCTCTGCTGCTGAACAGTGCTTCTCCAAAAATGATATCATCTTTGCCAACCGGCCCGAGTCCCTGGCCAGTAAAATCCTTGGATACAATTATACTGCTGTCGGGTTTGCTCCTTATGGGGACCTGTGGAGGAATCTCCGCCGTCTGAAAACCATCCAAGTCTTCTCCTCCACCAGTCTTCAGCATTCATCAGCAATCAGGGCTGAAGAAACTCGTAATCTGGTGCACAAGTTATTTCAGGGATCTGATCTGACGGCCTGGAGGAGAGTGGACCTGAATTCTATCTTCTTTGAGTTGGTTTATGATGTTGTGATGGTGATGATTGCTGGTAAAAGAGGGTCCACCATGGACCACATCTTTGACCCTTTGAAATACTTGGATGTTTGTGATTATTTTCCATTGTTGAAGTGGATTGGTTTTAAAGGGATCCAGAAGAAGCTGATGAATTTGCATGGGAGAAGAGATAGTATCCTTCAGGGTCTGATTGATGAGGCTCATCAGAAGAAGATTAAAGGTGGTTCTTGTTCATTAGTTGAAGCAAGAAAGACATATGTTGAAGCACTCTTGTCAATACAAGAAACTGAACCTGAATATTATACTGATGCAATCCTAAAGGGACTCATCCTGGTAAGCATTTCTCAGTAGTGTGCGTTACTTCTGTTCTGTTTTGGGTTTATTTTTTTACAATTGCTTTTAAGAATCAATGTTTTAAAAAATAAAGTACTTTTTATGTATCAACGTGCAAAGTGACTGCATACCGACTAGTTGAAACAAGAATACAAGTGAAATAGCTTCGAACTTAACTCTTTCTTCAAAAAATTCTTGTAGCCAATGTTTACTGCAGGAACTCATACTTCAGCCCTCACTATGGAGTGGGTTATGTCGCTTCTTCTGAATCACCCCTACGAGCTCGAAAAGTCAAGAGAGGAAATAGACAATAATGTAACTCCAGGGAAGCTGCTAAATGATGCAGATCTCCATAAACTACCTTATCTCCGCTGCATAATCAATGAAACACTTAGATTATACCCCGTTGCACCGCTTCTACTGCCTCATTCTTCATCAGAAGACTGCAAGATTGAGGGCTTCGACATCCCACGCGGTACAAATTTGTTGGTGAACGCATGGGCCATTCACAGGGACCCCAAATTGTGGGAAGATCCAGAAATATTCAAGCCCGACAGGTTCATAGGAATTGGAGGAGGATATGATGTGGGGTTTAAGTTTATACCATTTGGAATGGGGAGGAGAGCATGCCCTGGTTCCGGCATGGCTATGAGACTGATGGGACTCGCATTAGGCACATTAATACAGTGCTTTGAGTGGAAAAGAGAAGGCCCTGAATTAGTGGATATGGAAGAAGTTACTGGTTTAACTTTGTTCAAGCTCAAACCACTGCAAGCATTGTGCCGGCCACGCCAATCAATGGTGAATATCCTGTCTGAACTTTGAGTTCTGGCTAGATGTTGTTCTTGTCAGCTTGGATATGAAAAATTTGACCGAGATGATGAAATAATGAAGTGAATAGAGGTAGTTCATTCTGTGTCATCATATAGTGTTCTTTCATAAGTTCTTGTTATATTATATCAGTTTGTGATTTGATTTGTCTTCTTGGTCATCACTTCTTGAACCTTCCCGCTACTTAAAAACCTTGGTTTTGAAGACATTAATTGAGGGCAAGTATAAATTAGTCCCTCAAAATGAATTAAGCGGGGTTTCTATTTTTAGTAGCGCTTTAAGAAATTAAAAAAATTTTAGAGGCAAACTTATTTAAACCTTAAATTATTATAATTTTCCTGTAAAAATTATAAGCGAGGGCAGTTCGATAAATTTGTCTCTGTTTTTTCAGTGAGGGCTTTCTCATTAAAAGCCTCGTCATTCGGTATTGGTGGGCTTTTTATAACTTTCAAAGGCAAATAATTAATGTGCTTCCTAATATCACATTTGCTGTAGTGGTCAGCCCGTTTTAAATGATTGTAGACAATATCATGGTAAATCTTCTTGCTAATTTCATTATCCGAGTAAAACGTTTTGTGTCCTAATGATGAAGAGTTAATAAAATCACCAGACGAAACCAAGAATTACACCATTAAAGAAATGGAGTGGAACACACATTCTCCTTGCTGTAATTTTGATGTGCTTTGGAATTCTGTGAGAGTAGATGTGCAAACATCACCAGACGAAACCAAGAATTACACCATTAAAGAAATGGAGTGGAACACATTCTCCTTGCTGTAATTTTGATTTGCTTTGGAATTTTTGTGAGAGTAGATGTGCAAACACTTGCCGAGAATATACTAATAAGGATTTAATTTCATTTTTGGTCCCCAAGTAAATTTGTCAACTTACATTTAGTTTCATATTTTAGCCTAATTTAGTCCCAACGACAAAAATTTGATGGTGGAATATTAATAAAAATAGCAGACGTGTTCGATGACTAAATTCATCTGGTATTTTCTGGCGTTTTCTTGCATATGTGACAATACTTAATGTGTGAGTGACAAGAGAATCAACTCATTAATAATATATAATATAAATTAAATAATGAAAAATAATATATGAAAAATCAAATAACATAAAATTTATAGAGTGAAAAACACATGTTAGAAATAAAAAATACATATAACTTAAAATTTAAAAAATATAGATATATATTGAAAATTGATATAAAAAAATGGGGATCGTCGGATTGAGGTGGAAGAGTAACTTTGGATGGACTCATAGACAGGAGGAGGGGGTTTTCGCCCCCATTTTCTGGTCTTAGTGTAGTTGGGTTGTTGGAGTCTCTTATTTGGTTGAGATTGACGGAGGTTTTTGGCCACTCCGATGGATTTGATAAGCTGATTTGGATTTGGGTCGTCGGTGATGTTGAAAAATGTTGGATCTTGTTGCCGTTTGCTTCAAATCTCTTGCACAATAGGATTTGAGGAACGCAGAGAGACGGATCTTGTCAATTCGTGGTCAGAGCCTTCATCAAGGTTGTCGGGGATGGTTATTCCATCGTCTAATAAGGTTTCATGTCGGGGAGATGATGGTGCCATCACCTTGGCGGGGAATTTTCTTGCCATTAGGGTTTAATTCTTTCTTTTTGGGAGAGAGAGAGAGAGAGAGAGAACGAACGTGCGTATGCAAAAACGTGTGTTTTGTGAGATGAGTTTGACCAGAGAGAGAAAAAAAATGTCAAGGATAGCGAAGATGTATATTATTATTATTATTACATCTGTATATATAAATATATATTTATGTGTATATTAAATATTATATATATATATATATATTAAAAATAAATAAATCTCATGGACATAATTCCTAATTTGCATCTAATTTTGCAAAAGCTTTCTTCCACTAGTGGTTTAGTGACAGTGTCTCCCAGCTAGTTCCTTTAAAACAAATGCGAGCATCTCCTTTTTGAATGTGATCATTCAAAAAGTGATATCTAATCTCAATTTGCTTGGTGCTTGGTCTAAAAGATGATTTTTTGAGATGCATATGGTGCTTGTGTTATCCCAAAAAATAGGTGTGTTTAAAAAAGTTAGTCCATAATCATGTAGTGTTTGTTTTTGAGCCATGTATTTAGCTTCGATGGTAGATAATGCCACCACATTTTGCTTTCTGCATGACCACCACACAAAGGCATTGTTCAAGTAGTTGATAAGAACCACTAGCGATAATGCCACCACATTTCGCTTTTTTACATGATCAACACACAAAGGCATTGCCCAAGTAGTTGATAAGAACCACTAGCACTTTTTCAATCAACATTGCATCTGACATAATCAGCATCAGAGAAACCTGTCAAGTCAAATTTGTCCATGGAGGCAACAGTGTGTGTGTGTGCGTGTAGCTAGGTTCGAATCTACTAATCCGTAGGTCCTCTTTCTGTTAAATACTTGTGAACCCCCAATGGCCCAATTCTTATTTGCAAATAGCCACTTAAATACAAGACATTCTTATATTATTTTTTCAATGTGGGACAACCATATTTCATACTCCATTTAGCTTCTTATCAAACTCTCTTGTGCATTTATTTTCTCATTCACCCAAAATTGATTTTAGGCAATCAAATACACTTTTCATATCTACTTGGGATGTAGATTACATATATTCAACTTACTTTCCAAATTATCAAGTGGAGCTTCACCAACTTATAAAATCAATTTTCTAACAAGGAGTTACTCAAATTGAAAGTATCATAGAAAGTTCAATTATAACCACATTGGAAAAAAAGTACAGGGTCTCATGTTTAACTAAATAGTATAAATAGTATAGTTGGTACTCATTTGGTCTCATATTATTAGTCGTTTTAAAAAAATTTTTTTTGACCCATAATATTTGTCATTTGAGGAGTTTATGAGAATATTTATTTTTTTCCCCAAATTTACCTTCATTTTTTTTAACTAAAACTCTTTTTTTTTGAACTATTCAATTAAAAATCACTAATTTTTTAAAAAGAAGAGTATTTTTATCAAGTTATTATAATTTTAATTAAAAATAGATATTAGTTAATTTGATTGGTATGTGTTAAAATTTTTTAAAAGATTAATAATTTGAGATCGAGAAAGTATAATTAGTTGAAAAGGCTGGAGTGCCCTTTTATTAGTTGGGATTCCCAACCTTTTTTTGCCCCTCCAACGTGGGAATTTGCATATTACAGATTTTATAAATTAACCCTAAATTTTTAGGCAGTGGAGCGGGCAATGGAACAAGCAAGAAGCATTAATTATTTTAGAAGACTAATTTAACAAAGCCCCAGGTAATGTGGTTTGCTGTGATGGGGTCCTTAGTTGATATTAGCTCACGCTAACAACTAGGGCTGTCAAATGTCAATTAATCGAATTTGGATTAAATTAGAAAAATTCGAATTCAAATTTGATAAGCTTATTTAATATTCGAATTCAATTCGAATCCTATAAAATTTACATATATTGTAATTGAGTTTGAATCCAAGACAAAATTCAAAATTTGATAGAAAAATTTGATCCAATTATAATTATTAAAAAAATTGAAACTTTAAAATTAAATAAGAAATAACAAAATTATTTTTTATGTAAAAAATAAAATTTAAATAACTAGAAAAATATTTTATAATATGTATAAAAATTGTACAATATTTTTAATAAAAATTATTTTGAAAAATATAAAAAAAAGTGCATTATAAATTATAATGGCTTTGATACTGCATTCTATTTAAAATTATTCACTAACATTATATATGTAAAATTATTAATATAATAAAAAATATTATTAAAATTTAAATTTGAATCTTTAATTGATTGGATTACTTGATTTCAAATTCAACCTATTTATTTTGAATTTTGTATATTGATTATTGAATTTGATCCATTAAATATTTTAATCGATCAAATATGTTAAAATTCGGATCAATTTCGAATTAAAATCCGCTCCCTTGAGAGCCCTACCTAACATCACTGCCAATAATTGACCATTGGGGTGATCTGCAGAGGGCCCACTGGAACAATATTTCAACTTCGCTTCCCTCGTTTTGTTGATTGAGTAATAGTCCCAGGACATGTAGCTTGCTGTGATGGGGTACTTAATCAGCCCACCCTATCAACACTGCCATTAATTGACCATTGGGCTGCTGTCCAGAGGGCCCCACTGGAACAAAATTTCAACTTTGCTTCTATTGTTTTTTTTTTTGATAAATAACTTTGCTTCCATTGTTTTGTTGATTCAGCAAACAATGTTTCACATAAAGTTCAAAATTTCCCATTTACCCATAACACAATTTTCGTTTAATTCTTTTACCATCTTTTTATAGGCTATGCCCTATTTCCTTTTCCTTCTTCTTGTTTTTTTTTTTCAAAAAAAAAAAAATCTTTTTCATTCTGTTATTTTATTTACAGGGATAATTACCAAAATTGTGTAAATTTTGTCCCAATTATAAAAAAAGAATTCATCTATCTAGGGAAATTACTATTTCCACCTTAAAAATTTGCTTCCTCTATCAACGACCTCAATTACAAAAAAATCATCTGGAGTGTTATTATAATTAATAATGTGTTAAAAGTCAATAGAATAAATTTAAATTTTTATTAAATTCTATATAAAATATATATCTTTTTTAAATTATTTTTATTATCTTTTTTAATCATTTATAATATATATTTACTAAATTTATGATAAGACAAATAATAAATTTAAAATAAAATTATTATTTTTAATTTAAAAGTAAATAAAAATATAAAGTAGAAACAGACACATCCTCAAAAGTCAGAACTCCATCTCCATCCTCGGCTCAAAACCATGGAGTATCTGATCCACTATCTTCCACTGATCCTGCTACCCTTCATTTTCTTGTTGATATTGAAACACAACACATCTCATCAAAGCCACAAACAACCTCCAAGTCCACCAGCTCTTCCACTAATAGGTCATCTCCACCTTATCAAGAACGCCCTTTATCTCTCACTAGCCTCAATTTCATCCCATTATGGTCCAATCTTTTCCCTCCAACTAGGCTGCAAATCATTCTGTCATCATCTCCTCTCCACCCGCGGTTGAAGAATGCTTCACGAAAAACGACATAGTATTCGCCAACCGGCCCAAGTCCGTAGCCGGGGACCGGCTATGATATAAAATAGAATAGAGAATATAATCTATATTACTCAAGAAATAGAGAGAATGAATTGCTTTTTCTTGATACATTAATTGTGAAAACACTTGGCCTTTATATAGGCCTATAAATGAAGTAGTGGTCATCAAAAATAGGGAACATGATCTATACTACTAACTAGAGTCATGACTCCATGACTTATACCACTAACTAAACCATTCTCCATGACACCCACTAACAATCTAAAATTAGGAGATGAATTTCCACTAATTACATGCATTTATCCATGACTCCACTAACTTTCTAAAGATAGAAAATAAAATAAATTTTATTAAATATCTAACAATCCCTCCCTTAAACTAAAAGCTCTCAAGCTTTAGTTTAAAGCCGGTTGCTTGAACTCTTCTAAGGTTCCAATGCCCATCAACCTCCTCAGATTTTGGAAGGAAGAAAATCTGAGAGGTTTAGTAAAGATGTCCGCTAGCTGATCTTCACTTCTGCAATATTCTAGCGCAATTGTTCCTTCATTGCTTAGGTCTCGTAGAAAATAATATTTCACATCAATATGCTTACTTCTTCCATGTAGCACCGGATTCTTTGACAGTTTGATGGCAGAATTGTTGTCGCAAAATATTGTAGAAGCTCTTCCTTGCTTCAACTGTAACTCTTCAAGGATTCGCCTAAGCCAAATAGCTTGACAAGCACAAGCTGTAGCAGCAACAAATTCAACTTCAGTGCTTGACAATGTGACAATGGACTGCTTCTTGGAAGACCATGAAATAGCTCCTGTCCCAAGCATGAAGACATAACCCGAAGTGCTCCTTCTATCATCTTGGTCTCCTGCATAATCACTATCAGTAAAGCCAATTAAATCTGACTTTTCTCCCATTTTGTAAAGGATTCCAAAATCCTTGGTTCCTTGCAAGTAACAAAGGATTCTCTTTGCAGCTAACATGTGCATCTCAGTTGGGTTCTCCACATACCTGCTAATAAGACTCACAGAATAAATAATGTCTGGTCTTGTAGCAGTTAGATACATCAAACTGCCTACAATTTGCTTGTAAAATGTGTTGTCCACCTTATTTCCTCCTCCTCCTTTGTTTAGTTTCAAGCCAAACTCAATTGGAGTGTTGGAAGGATTGCAATTCTTCATCTTGAACCTATCCAAAATTTCTCGAACATACTTCTTTTGGGAAACAAAAATCCCATCATCAGATTGCATCACCTCTAAGCCAAGAAAATAGTGCATTTTTCCAAGATCAGACATCTCAAATTCATCCATCATAGACTTTTTAAAGTCATCAAACATGGCACAATCATTCCCAGTAAAAATAAGATCATCCACATACAAGCACACAATAAGCATTCTTCCACCAACTCCAATCTTAATAAAAAGTGTGTGCTCATATGGACACTTCTGAAAGTCCACTTTCAAAAAATAAGCCTCAATGCGACTATACCAAGCTCTCGGAGCTTGTTTTAGTCCATAAAGAGCCTTTTTCAATTTATAAACTTTATGCTCATTTCCAGCCTTAATATAACCTGGGGGTTGCTCGATAAATACCTCTTCCTCCAAGTAGCCGTGCAAGAATGCTGATTTGACATCTAGCTGAAAAATGGGCCAAGAATTCTGTGCCGCCAATGCAATCACCAATCTGATGGTGTCATGTTTTGCAACTGGAGCAAAAACTTCAGTGTAGTCTACACCATACTCTTGCTTGTACCCCTTAGCTACCAACCACCGTGCCTTATACTTGTCAATTTCACCATTTTCCTTCAGCTTTGTCTTGTAGACCCACTTGACCCCAATAGTTTTGTGCCTCTCAGGAAGATCGATCAGCTCCCAAGTATCATTCCTTTCAATTGCTTCAATTTCAATATCCATGGCCTTTTTCCACTTTGTTTCTTTGATGGCACTTTCAAAACTTGTTGGGTTACAATCTGCAAACGATGCAAAATGAGAAATTGCATCGTTATTTTCACTAATTCCAATTACCTCATAATCTTGCATCCATGCAGGCCTCCGTAGAACACGGCGAAGTGCTTCAACGGTTGCAGTAGCATTCTCTCCTTGTGTTGGTAAAATTTCAGCGGCTGGTAGAGTAACATTTTCGGGCACTCGAGCTCCAGCTTCAATTTCATTATCACACAACACTTGAGAAGACAACTGTTCATTCCAATCCCAAGTGCTCTCTTCATCAAAGACAACGTCTCTGCTGGTCACAATCTTCTCTGTCAGTGGATTGAATAACTTATATGCCTTAGATGTCTCACTAATACCAAGAAAGATACATTTTTCGCCTTTGTCATCAAGCTTCTTTCTTTTTGCATCTGGGACGTGTGCATAAGCAATGCACCCAAAAATTCTGAAGTAGTCTACAGCTGGTCTCCTTCCGCTCCAGGCTTCTTCAGGCGTCACATCTCGAAGAGAAAAAGTGGGACTTCTATTCAAGATGTGGATGCTCCAATTCACTGCTTCCGGCCAAAATGCCTTTGGAATTTTTCCTCGAGCCAATAAACTACGAACCATGTTGAGAATGGTTCTATTCTTTCTCTCCGATACACCATTTTGCTGAGGTGTATATG
This sequence comes from Petrea volubilis, assembly GCA_026212405.1. Lineage (NCBI taxonomy): Eukaryota > Viridiplantae > Streptophyta > Magnoliopsida > Lamiales > Verbenaceae > Petrea > Petrea volubilis. The sequence continues at coordinate 10,326,189 of CM047884.1, forward strand.
CTGTTGTGAGCTCTTTCCGAATGCCATGAGTCTCTCAAAATTCTTCAAATGACTTAGAGCAATATTCGCCTCCACGATCAGTTCGGAGACTCTTAATAGTCATTCCTGTCTCATTTTCCACACGTGCCTTAAAGCTTTTAAATACATTAAAAGCCTCTGATTTTTCCTGCAAAAAATAAACCCAAGTCTTCCGGGAATAATCGTCGATAAATGTAATAAAATATCTCTTGCCTCCATTAGAAATTGGATTTATTGGCCCACAAATGTCAGAATGGACCAACTCCAAGACCTCTTTTGCTCGCCATGACTTGCCTTTTGGGAACTGAGAACGGTGTTGTTTGCCAACAACACATTCTTCACAAACTTTGGAGGGAACAACGATTTCAGGAAGACCCGTCACCATATTCTTCTTTTGAAGGATCTTCAAACTGCCAAAATTCAAGTGGCCATAACGAAAATGCCATAACCATGAGGGATCTTTTACCTCCGCCATCAAGCAAGAATGAACATTTTCAATCTTCAAAGGAAACAACCTGTTTCGAGTCATTTTCACAACAGCAACAACTCCTCTTGAAGGGTTAGAAATTTCACAAATATCATTTTTAAGAGTGATGATATAACCTTTTTCTAATAATTGACCAGCACTCAACAAATTACTCTTCAAAGCGGGAACATAGAACACATTAGATATGGTTTCCACAAAACCATTTTTCGCTCTAATACTAATGTTTCCTTTTCCCATCACATCCACAGTAGACAAATCACCAAAACTAACAGTAGAACGAAAGCCTTCATTTAATTGAGAGAAAGAAGACTTACTTCCACTCATGTGATTACTGCAGCCTGTATCCACATACCAAACATCTTGGTCATGCTTCGCTTCAGCGTGAACCGCCATCAACAAGGTTTCTCCTTCCTTGTTCTCGACAAAGTTTGACTTTTCTTCCTTGTCATTAGGCAGTCTGGTATAACATTCATAACGATAATGACCAAATTTATGACAACGATGGCATTCTACCTTGGATTTGTCAAAGTTTTTTGCTCTGCTTTTGCCTTGGTCATCATTTATTCTAAATTTCTATTGCCATCTCGGTTGCCTCCATCTCTAGTTCCACGATCTCCTCTTCCTCTTCCTCTACCTCTACCCTTTCCTCTAAAATTCGAGAAATAAGTATTAGTAGAGGCCTTCAAAGCTTGCTCTTCCGAAGCTGAACTACGGTTCATCTTCTGCTCATGCACTAACAGGGAGCTTTGCAATTCATCAAGAGAGAGTGTATCTATGTCTTTTGACTCCTCAATGGAGCAAACAACATAATCAAACTTTATCGTCAAGGAGCGTAAAATCTTCTCTACAATGGTGACGTCCTCTATCTTCTCGCCTTGGAAACGCATCTTGTTGCTGATCTCCATGGTTCTAGCACAATAGCTAGTGACAGATTCTCCTTCCTTCATTTGCAAAGTTTCAAAGTCCCTCCTCAAGGCTTGAAGCTTTGCTCGCTTCACTCTAGCAGAACCTTGATACTTCTTCTTCATAGAATCTCATATGGCCTTGGACGTATCTTTGCAAAGAATAGTTTCCAAGATGGGACGCTCAATAGCCTGAAAAAGATAATTCTTTGTCTTCATATCTTTCAGTTTTCTAGCTTCGAACTCCACTTTCTGAGCATCTGTCAAAGTTTCGCCTTCCATCGGTGCGCCGATGCCGTTTTCAACAATTGGCCAATACTCTTTTGACCAGAGAAAATTCTCCATTAGCATGCTCCAATGGTCATAGTGACCATCAAAGCGAGGAATTGCAACTTGCACAAAGTTGCTTTCTGAAGACATGACTTGTTTCTTTTTTGTTTTTTGTGGTCCGCTCCCTCACACTATTTCTCTCAAATTGATCTCTCTCACACTATTTTTCTCTCTATAATCTAACTTGGCTCTGATACCACTGATATAAAATAGAATAGAGAATATAATCTATATTACTCAAGAAATAGAGAGAATGAATTGCTTTTTCTTGATACATTAATTGTGAAAACACTTGGCTTTTATATAGGCCTATAAATGAAGTAGTGGTCATCAAAAATAGGGAACATGATCTATACCACTAACTAGAGTCATGACTCCATGACTTATACCACTAACTAAACCATTCTCCATGACACCCACTAACAATCTAAAATTAGGAGATGAATTTCCACTAACCACATGCATTTATCCATGACTCCACTAACTTTCTAAAGATAGAAAATAAAATAAATTTTATTAAATATCTAACAGGCTAACGTACAACTACGTCGCCTATATATGGTCACCTTACGGCCACTTCTGGAGGACCCTCCGTCGTTTATCAGTTGTCGAGCTGTTCTCTTCCCGCAGCCTGCAAAGATCGGCCACAATACGTGAAGAGGGAATACGCGCAATTATTCGTGTGTTGAGCAGGGGAGGAGGGCAGAAAGTGAACTTGAATTACTTGGTTTCGACTTATAGTTTCAATAACATGATGAGAGTCGCTGCTGGGAAACGATGTGTTGAGGAGGAGGATATTGGGAGTGAAGTGGGGAGGGAGATTGTGAAGCGAATTCGAGAGATTTTTTCCACTAGCTTGGCACAAGGGATGTGCGATTTTTTTCCGGTTTTGAGGTGGATTGGGTACAAAGGGATGGAGAAGAATTGGATATCACTGCACAAGAAGAGGGACGACTTTTTGCAGAGTCTGATTGATGAGATAAGAGGGAAAAATGATGTGCTGATCCGGGAGAAAAATAAGGGGGTGTTGATTGAAACTCTGCTATCTCTTCAAGAGTCGGAACCCGAATTCTACACCGATGATGTGATCAAGAGTATTTTGCTGGTAAGTTTAGATTATCTGTTGTTTTGATTATGATTACATGTGTTGGTGTGTTTTTTCATTGTAATTTGTCAAGTGAAAATCAGAAGTGTAATACACTTGCACCTATAATTTTTAAGATGCGGTGCAATACATTTGTATTCTTTGAGTTTGTATAATTATAGAAGTCACCCTGTCATCGAATTTTACATAATTATAGCAAACAATCCTACTGTCAACCTTCATTTATAGTTGGACCCCTGAAAATTGGAAAATTTTTGTCAAGATACTATTTGATCGCACCTAATCAATTATGTAATAAGTGTTAATATATATGTAATGTGATTGGTCATTCTCTCTAACTGTACACTAATCACATGACAAGTATTAAGCCCCCATCACGTTATTAATTTTGATGTGTTCAAATTAAAATTTTCCCTGAAAACTTAATTTCGTGGGTGGGTCTGTCCTATTTATGCTTTACTCATATTTATTCGTATTTTAAAATTTTAAAATTTATCCATATTTGACTCTAGTTCATATTATTATAAATGAGTGGGTAAGGATTAATATTCTAAAAATCCAATTGAACACAAAACCTACTGTCTTACCGATTATCAATCCAATTGGTTTGACCACTCACTAGATCGATGTGATGTCATAAATATATAATAATTATTTAAATAATTTTTTATATAAAAAAGTTATAAATACATAAAAAATTAAAGAAAATCTAATAATAGTAAAATAAAAAATAAAAAAAACCAAATAAGAATTTTGTCTTATTATTTAATAAAAATCTAACCCATCATTCATCTAAAAGCTAATAGTTAACATTCAAGACAAATTGTTTACAATATGTACATATTATAAAAAAATTTAACAATAAGTACATATTACAAATTAGCTCTCCTCCCCCCCCCCCCACACACTGCACATATATTTTTCACACACGCACACACACATTTGTCACACACACAATGCGTGGGCAATGTGTGTTTATGTGTGTACAGTGTATGAAAATTATGTACATGCACACATTGTGTTGTGTGCAGTGTGGGTGTGTATGTTTACAATGTGTGAAAACTGTGTACACACACACACACTATGTTGTGTGCAGTGTGTGAAAATTGTGTGTATGTGCAGTGTGTGCGTGTGTGTGTGCGAAAAATGTGTATGTGCTAAAATTTTGTGCGTGTGTGAAAAATGTGTATGTGCTAAAATTGTGTGTGTGTGTGAACTAAACGAAAAAAAGGACATAACGTCAGAAAATGAGACCCAAAAAAAAAAAATTAGGTAGGATCTAGATCTATATCTTAAAAATAGGATAGACCCAGTATACATGCCCAACAAATTTGTATTTAAATATAATAGGATAGGATACATGGTATCTTTTATTGGGTATTTTTTGGATTGGGATCGGGGTGGAATTTTACCTGATCCATTGACAGGCCTAGTCGGGGTTGTTTTTGTAATTAGAAAAACATTAAAGAGCTTAAGTGTATTGTGATTGTACCTAAGAGATATATACAAATCTAAGTGTAATTCACTTTCCACACGGTTCAGATCTTTTGTTATATAATCGTGATACATCTTCCGTTACATTCATCAATACACGCCACGTATATTGGTGAGCGGTCTGGATAAGGAAAGAGAATCTTTATATTTTTTTTTCATATCATGAGTTCTTCTATTGTCTTATCCCGATCGTTCACCAATAAATTGTGTTAATTAGTCTAACAAAAGATGTAACTCAATTGTGTAACAGAAGATCCGAACCGCTTTCCGCATACTTATCGCTCTAAATTGCTCAAGACAAGGTAACATATTTTTCTCGACAAGTCCCATTTTTTATGGATGCTAGACAGAATGCCCCAGTTGACAAAATCCCCTAACTTTTTCTGTAGTTCACGTTGACGCCAAGAGACTAGCTTGTTGATCATATTTGAGCAAACCAATTGAATTTCTCTTCATTCTATCCACTGTCCAAAAAATATAATCATATATTTCTTTTCGCAAGAAAATTTGTGTAAACTTCAAATATTTCAATGCAAATTTTTCTTATATAACGAAAGTCATCTCTTCGGTGGCTAGGTAATGTTCGTAGCTGGAACAGAGACGTCAGCAGTGACAACCGAATGGGCAATGTCGCTTCTCCTAACTCATCGAGACGAACTGTGTAAACTAAGACAAGAAATCGACGACAACATTGGACATGATCGTCTGATAAATGACTCTGATCTTGTCAAGCTGCCTTATCTTCATTGCATCATCAATGAAACTTTGAGACTATATCCTCCTGTGCCACTCCTTGTACCTCATTATTCTTCAGAAAATTGCGTGGTGGGGGGATATTACATTTCCAAAGGCACAATCTTATTGGTGAATGCATGGGCCATGCATAGGGATCCAAACTTGTGGGAGGATCCGAATAAGTTCAACCCGGAGAGACTTCGTGCCATGGAATTGGAACGAGAGGGCTATAAATTTGTGCCGTTTGGAATGGGGAGACGGGCTTGCCCTGGAACTGGTATGGCATTGCGAACGGTTTCATTGGCATTGGGGGCGTTGGTGCAATGTTTCGAGTGGGAAAAAGTATTGGAACATGTCAAAATGGAGATATATTATCAGTCACGAACTACTCTGCAGAAGGCTAAGCCTTTGGAGGCAGTGTGTACTCCCCGGCGCCAAGCAGCTGGTCTTCTAGCAGAACTTTGATGCATCGTGTATAATGTTTAGTTGCTCCGTATTGCTTTGAGATATCTACTGTAAGATGAAGTTATTGATCAAAAATATCAATATGTTATTGATTTGAAAGTATTAATGTAAGCCAATGATATTTTCTAAACTGCTTGCTATGAAATATTATATAAAATCACATTTGTCAACAGTAATCAAACTGTAATCATGAACTAGGAATCTTGTAAAAATTATCAGACATATCAGATTTGTCAAAGCTAAAATCAGTGAACAAACAGACAAAATTATCATGATAATGCCACCCCATCTTAACTCAGCACTTACGTCAATACTTAATCCAATACTAATCCTTTTCAAAAAGGAAGAAGAGTGAAGAACGACAAAAATGCTGTCAGTATTAATAGGACCAACACTAGACTTGAAGAAACAAGAGTAAAAGACTGCAATTTTCTACTACATAAAAATGGAGATTTGCTCTCTCGTCCTCATCTTTTCCATAACCTTACTGATTTTAAAGCTTTTGAGGTCGAGGAAACACAGTAATCTGCCACCGAGTCCCCCGTCTCTGCCGGTAATCGGTCACCTCCACCTCGTCAAAACCGCGCCCCATCGAGCTCTCCAGGCTCTATCCAAGAAATATGGCCCCACTTTGTATCTTCGTTTTGGGTGCAGGCCAGTTCTTGTCGTCACGTCTCCGTCAGCTGCTGAACAATGCTTCTCCAAAAACGATATCATCTTCGCCAACCGGCCTGACTCCCTGTCCAGTAAAATCCTCGGCTTCAATCGTACCGCCATCGGTGTCTCTTCTTATGGAGACCACTGGAGGAATCTCCGCCGTCTGACAACCATCCAGGTCTTTTCCTCTGCCAGCCTTCAGCATTCATCAGCCATCCGGGCTGAAGAAACTCGTAATCTTGTGCAAAGATTGCTTCAGGGCTCTGATCCCACGTCCTGGAAGAGAGTGGACCTGAATTCTCTGTTCTTTCAGTTGGTTTATGATATTGTGATGGTGATGATTGCTGGAAAACGAGGGTCCACCATGGATCACATCTTTGACCCACCGAAATACTTCGATATTTGCGATTACGTTCCCTTGTTGATGTGGATTGGTTTTAAAGGGATTGAGAAGAAGATGCTAAATTTGCGGCAGAGAAGAGACCGTATCTTTCAGCGTCTGCTTGATGAGGCTCGTGAGAAGATCAAAGGTGGTTCTTGTTCATCAGTTGAAGAAGGAAAGACATATGTTGAAGCATTGTTGTCGATACAAAAAGCTGAACCAGAGTATTATACTGATGAAATCCTCAAGGGACTTATCCAGGTAACCCTTTCTTAGTGTGCTTTACTTCTGTTCTGTCTTGTGTATAATCTCTTACAGCTGCTTTTAAGAATCAATACTTTAAAAAATACAACAATTGTAATTCATCAACGTGCAAAGTGCGTGCATTTTACAATTAAAGCAGACAAGTAGAAACAAGAATACAAATGGCACAGGCGCACGGCTTTGAACTTACTCCCATGATTTCTTGCAGCCAATGTTTACGGCGGGGACTCATACTTCAGCCCTCACCATGGAGTGGGCTATGTCGCTTCTTCTGAATCACCCGTACGTGCTCGACAAGGCAAGAAAGGAAATACATAACAATATAGCTCCAGGGAGGTTGCTCAATGACTCAGATCTCAATAAGTTGCCTTATCTCCGCTGCATAATTAATGAAACACTTAGATTATACCCCATCGCACCACTTCTAGTGCCTCATTTTTCATCAGTAGATTGCAAGGTAGAGGGCTTCGACATTCCACGCAACACGACTTTGTTGGTAAATGCATGGGCCATTCACAAAGACCCCAAATTGTGGGAAGAGCCAGATATGTTCAAGCCTGACAGGTTCATAGGAATTGAAGGAGGATCCAATGTGGGATTTAAGTTTATACCTTTTGGAATGGGGAGGAGAGCATGCCCTGGTTCTGGCATGGCTATGAGATTGACGGGACTCGTGTTAGGCACATTAATACAGTGCTTTGAGTGGAAAAGAGAGGGCCCTGAATTAGTGGATATGGAAGAAGCTTCTGGTTTAACTTTGTTCAAGCTAAAACCACTGAAAGCATTGTGCCGGCCACGCCAATCAATGATGAATCTCCTGTCTCAACTTTGAGGTCGATGTTAATCTTATCAGCTTGGATGTGTAGAACTTAAATCAGATGATGGAATAACTAAGAGGATATAGCTAGAACTGTGTCAGTCATATAGTGTACATGCAAAAATAAAACTATCAATGTACCTGCACATCCAGGGCATAGCATGATAGCAAATAAAAGTGTGTTCTATCATCCGGGCCAGAGCTGTTCAAATTAAAAATTAGATTTTTATTCCAATCTGTACTATTACAAATGCGTAAAAAATGTACCCACTTTCCAGGGAATTGAGCTCCTATCCAACGCATGGAAGAGCATAAAGAAAATTTTTCTCTCCCACTTTCTTTGCCCCATTTACATGGAACCAACACCGAATCAAAATGATTCGGTCAGGAAAAGCCTTGCCCTCCGCATTCAACGAAACAACAAGCTCCACACAACCCCAATTAAAGTAATTCGGCATAGAAATGACTCAAATTCCCAACATTAGCAAGGATTGGCGCCTAATTCTCAAACAGAACCCTAAAAATTGTCCTTTTATGCATCCCGGCTCAGTGAAATCCTAAAATTTACTTCCCATTCGAGCACAGCAAAACAAAATCGAACTAGAGCTTTCGTACATAGCTCATAAAAACGAATAAAAGCATGCGGGTAGAGAGAGAAAGCAATACCAGATTCGTTAATTCCCGATTTTCAGGGGAAGACTTGCGAGGGTGGGTATATATGTCACGCCCCGAATCCGGGACGCGGCACGGCGATGCCCCTAAGCCTGAAGGACTCAGAGACACCAAGCCACGAAAATCAGAATATACTAAAAACCATTAAATATCCATTCAAAAACCTTAGTCTCGCAGCGGATAAAATAATAATCCTAACTATTACATTTTTAGTTCTAAAACATAAATCGTAAACCCATCAATAATAGTCTTAATGGATAGTTATAAAAGAAAACCTTAAAACAAATAACTATAACTAAAGTCTCTACGCAAGGACTCTATCAATCTACTCACCAACCCCAAAATTGTTCCTCATCACCTTTCTCGGCACTATCCTCTGCAAAATGATTATTAGTGGTGTGAGCGCACTTGTCCCAGTAAGGGATCTCTTGACCCTCTATCGAATTTGAGCAAGTTACATACATATATATATATCATTAAAATCACACTTTGCACACACATAGATAATATTCAGAAATTAATATTTTCCACTTTTCAAATAACGGAACAGATAACAAAACAGAATCAGACAAATTCATTTATATATCTATGTTCATGAACATTTGAAATCTCTATTGGCCAACTTGATCAAGCCCTAACTATAACCCCGTTAGGTGGGTTCGGACACTACTATTATTACCCGTAGGAGGGCCTTAACTACAACCCCATTAAGTGGGTTCGGAAATTGCTACTGTACCCCGTAGCTCGATCGAAAATTTCAGAACTCATTCCTATCAATAGTATCCCAAGTATTCGGAGCATGTTCATATATACACATATAGCACAACACAAAATAGTTTTAGCTTTTCATATAGAAAATTCATAAAATAGCATGCTCAAATCCACTTTTTATATATGAAAATCACTTTTTCAACGAAAGCATAAATTTAAGAAAGACATATTTTTATAAAAACAAATAGAGGGAAAAAACCACTTACCTTAATCTATATGAATTCCTATGATATCCAAGATTTTACTGGTCGGGTACTAAGCGTGATCGTATGAACCTAATAATATAAAAATATGAATATAAGCTATTGTATAATATTTTATCAAAGTGGAATTACTCATAACAATTGAAATCCTATCACAATGCTACTAAAAAAAAACTAATATCTAGGTGATAATAATTGTCATTAAATTTTAATTATTGTTAATTGGTTCTATGTTTACGGTGACACACTAATTGTCAAATGTTACTACACAAATGTCATTAATTGTCTACAACAACAACAACTTGAAATATTAATTCTTGTGGACAAATATATATAGGTTATAATTACCCTATATATATAGATACGTACATATATATATATATATATATATTCCTCCTCATAACTCAAGGACAAATACATTGATAAGATTATTAATGCATGAATTCTGAGAAAATAAAGCCGCACACTGCTAATTAATTGCAATAATTTTAGATCACTATAATCATAACTACAATTATAACTAGTATCCTATATTGTAATCATAGCACTCCTAAATCAAAGACATTTGGTTGAATCATGTTTCATCTTATCGAATTGTGGACCTATTGCTATCATAATTTAATTTATAGCACTATTATTTGTGGAATTAAAAACACAAGAAGATTTGAAGAAAGTCAATTTTTACGGCTTAACTTGTTCAATTATGATAGCAAATCTGATTGGGCAATTAAAACATGAACAAGTTTTATTACTTACAAGGCAAAGTGACCTCTGTCCGAATATCAGTCTCGGTCGTTAATCCTGTGTTGCTGATGACGGCCGAATATTGTCTCTATTTTCTCTCCCTCTCGTCTAGTCAGTATAATCTTTGATTGTGTGTATATATATGTAATTCAAATTCCAAACCCTAAAAGGCTTAGTCCAATAGTTCCAAATTTAATAGAGTAAGCCTAATAAACCTAAGCCCAATCATGATAGTAATATAAATTCAATAATCCTAGGCTTAATAAGATAGCCCAATATCCCTAATTGCAATAGGATTTAACTAATATTAATAATATTAATGATAGCAATAATAATGAAAAAAATAAAATTATAATCCCAATAGTACTAGTAATAATAATAATAACAAAGACAATATTAATACTACAATAATAATGATAACAACAGTAATAATAGTAATCCTAAACACAATAGGATTAATAAATAACAATAATAATAATAATAATAATAATAATAATAATACGGTAATATGGCTCGGGTTTTACATTCTCCCCCCCTTATAAAAAGTTTCGACCTTGAAACTTGGCGTACCTTAGGTTTCGAAAAGGTGAGGGTAGCGGTTGCGAAAACTCTCCTCCAACTCCCATGTTGCTTCACGTTCTGTGTGATTTGACCATTGAACTTTGACATACGGTATGGTTCGACGTCGTAGGACTTGCTCCTTGCGATCCACTATCCTCAGTGGGAACTCTTCATAACTCAAATCTTCTTTGACTAGAAGGGGCTCGGGTTCTAGTATGTGACTTGGGTCTGTAACATATTTTCTTAGTTGAGACACATGAAACACATTGTGAATTCTAGATAGCTCCGAAGGTAGTGCAAGCCAATATGCTACTTCTCCAATTCTATCTAGTACTTCATATGGCCCCATATACCGTGGACTTAACTTGCCATTCTTCCCGAACCGTATAACCCCACGTGTCGGTGACACCTTTACATACACTTTCTCTTCCTTTTGAAATTCTAAGGGTCTTCTTTTGTTGTCAGCCCAACTCTTCTGCCGATCTTGAGCTATTTTAAGTTTCTCACGGATTATAGCAATTTTCTCTACTGTAAGTTGGACTAGCTCAGGCCCCATGATTCTCTTCTCTCCCACTTCATCCCAACAAAGTGGTGACCTACACTTCCTCCCATACAGAGCTTCATAAGGGGCCATGCCAATGCTACTATGGTAGCTATTGTTATATGAGAACTGTATGAGGGTTAAGTAATCATCCCAATTGCCTTTAAATTCCAGAACACAAGATCTAAGCATATCTTCTAATGTTTGGATCGTTCTCTCAGATTGTCCATCAGTTTGCGGGTGGTACGCCGTACTAAGCTCCACTTTGGTCCCCATAGCTTGCTGAAAACTTTTCCAAAATCGTGATGTAAATCGGGGATCACAATCTGACACAATACTCACTGGAATGCCATGTAGTTTAACTATGTTCTCCAAATACAATGATGCTAGCTTATCTAAGGTATAAGTGGAACGAATTTGGAGAAAATGTGCAGACTTGGTAAGCCGATCAACAATAACCCAAATAGTATCACAACCCTGTCGAGTTTGTGGCAATCCCACCACAAAGTCCATTGTAATATGCTCCCATTTCCACTCTGGAATCTCTAAAGGTTGTAGCAATCCTCCTGGTCTCTGGTGCTCGGCTTTAACCTTTTGGCATACAAGACATCTTGCCACGTATTTAGCTACTTCTCTCTTCATGTCACTCCACCAGAAACTCTTCTTTATATCTTGATACATTTTTGTGCTCCCAGGGTGTATGGAGAATTTGGAATTATGGGCTTTCGATAGAATCTCCTTCTTGAGTTTATCATCCTTAGGGACACATAACCTTCCCCTCATATATAGAGTCTCGTTCGCCCCAACTTGAAAGTCAGTTAGTATCCCAGTCTTGGCCTTTTCCTTGATTTCTTTTAGCTCAGGGTTAGCCTCTTGGGCATGCTTAACCCTCTCAACGATAAGTGGTTTAATACTTAGAGCTGCTAGAACTTCATCAGTGGATTCCACTATTTCTAATTCCAATGACTCAAATTGCCTTGCGAGCATGGTGGCTAATGCCTCGCTTGCCCTTCTACTTAGAGCATCGCTACTCGGGTTGCTTTCCCTGGTTGATAATGGATACTCAAATCGTAGTCCTTGATTAACTCTAGCCATCTCCTTTGCCTCATATTCAACTCTTTCTGCGTAAAGAGATACTTAAGGCTTTTGTGATCAGTGTATACCTCACACTTCTCTCCGTAAAGATAATGCCTCCAGATTTTCAAAGCAAAGACGATGGCTGCTAATTCCAAATCGTGAGTAGGGTAATTTTGCTCATACATCTTTAGTTGTCTTGATGTGTATGCAATTACTTTGTCATTTTGCATCAAGACACACCCTAGCCCACTTTTTGATGCATCACTATATATCGTGAATTGGCTAACTTCTGAGGGTAGTGCTAAAATAGGGGCCGATACAAGTCTTTGTTTAAGCTCGTTGAAGCTCTCCTCACAGGTAGTGTCCCACTCGAATTTTGATCTCTTTTGTGTAAGCTTGGTCATAGGCATTGCTATGTTAGAAAATCCTTCCACAAATTTTCGATAATAGCCCGCCAATCCTAGGAAGCTCCTTACTTCTGTCACGTTGGTCAGTTGAGGCCAGTCTTTTATAGCTTCCACCTTCTTCGGATCCACTGCTACGCCTTCCTCGGATATTACATGCCCTAGAAATGCTACACTTTTTAGCCAAAATTCACACTTGTTGAACTTTGCATAGAGCTTGTTGTCCCTTAAAGTCTGTAAAACAGTCCTCAAATGTTCCTCATGTTCTTCTTTACTAGAGGAGTAAACCAATATGTCATCTATGAACACGACTACGAACTTATCTAAGTATGGCTTGAATACTCTATTCATCAGGTCCATAAAAGCTGCAGGAGCATTCGTTAACCCAAAAGGCATCACCAAAAACTCATAGTGTCCATATCTTGTCCTAAAAGCAGTCTTAGATATGTCCTCTGCTTTTATCTTAAGTTGGTGATAACCAGATCTCAAATCTATTTTCGAAAATACCTTGGCGCCCTTTAACTGGTGAAACAGATCATCTTTTTTTTTTTTTTTTTTTTTGGTTATGAGGAGACCAGCCACACATCTAAGCTAGGTCCTCGACTAGTCAAACAGATCATCAATTCTAGGCAACGGGTACTTATTCTTGATAGTAATCTTGTTCAGCTCCCTATAATCGATGCATAATCTCATGCTTCCATCTTTTTTCTTTACAAATAATACTGGAGCTCCCCATGGTGATACGCTTGGCCTGATTTGCCCTTTGTCTATCACCTCTTGTAACTGTGTCTTTAGTTCTCTCAATTCAGCTGGCGCCATCCGATATGGTGCTTTTGAAATTGGTGCTGATCCGGGCATTAGATTAATATCAAGTTCGATCTCTCGATCTGGGGGTGGTCCTGGTAGGTCATCAGGGAAGACGTCGAAGAATTCATTCACTACTGGAATATCTTTAATGTCCATGACCTTCTCCCTTGCGTCAGTAATAAAAGCAGCGTAGGCATCACATCCTTTTTTAATAGCTCTTCTGGCATGTGCGGCTGAGAGTAAGAAACTTGCGCTCCTATGTGGATGCTTTCTATCTCCACAAAATATATAGCTGCCTCCTTCTAGTGGTCGAAAGTTTATCAGTTTACCTCTACAGTGTACGTGTGCATAGTTGTTTACTAACCAATCCATTCCCAAAATTATGTCGAATTCAGTCATGTTGATTTGCACCAGATCAGCTTTAAGTTCGACCTTGTCAAGCCCAATAGTGATATTCTTGTATACTAGGTTTGAGACTAGAGTCTTATTCGCAGGAGTGGCTACTCTATAAGGCTCATCAAGTTTCATAGGTTTGTCACTTAAAAGTCTAGCAAACTTTTTAGCCACAAAAGAATCGGTAGCGCCACAATCAAATAATGTATAAGCACTCATATTATTAACTTCGATCATACCTATCACTACATCCTCAGCATTGTTGGCTTCCTCCTCAGTCAACGCAAACACTCTTGCATTCCCCTTTGGCTTTTGAGTTGTACCTGCTGGTTTGGCATTAAGGTTTCCAACTGTCCGAGGGTCCGGTTGTGGGCATTCAGATATTTTATGGTCCTACTGGTCGCAACAAAAACATGCCCCATTCTTCCATCTGCACTCCCCTATATGCCTCCTAAAGCAGTATTGGCATGTCTCTCCTTCGGGTGGTCGCTGCTTGGGAGGGACTGGTTTCTTGTTAGACTGAGTAAATAGTGGCCATTTAGGAGGCCCTCGGTTCGGATTCATCTCAATTCTAGGCCTCTTCAGCTTATTTCCTTCATCTCTTTTCTTGATGCCGGCCTCTGCTCTGATGGCTGCCCCAAGAAGTTCGTCAAAACTCCTTGGCTCATATACGGCGAGAGCTGACTGGATTCGACTTTTCAAGCCCTTGGTAAACTTATGAATCTTAAGTTGCGTATCTGCCATTATGGTAGGTGAGTACTTTCCCAGAGAATGAAACTTTGCGGAATACTCTACCACCGTCATGTTTGGTAGTTGCACTGCGTTATCAAACTCTGCCATCTTTTGAAGTCGAACGGCACTAGGGAAGAAATGTTTAAGATAAGCCACTCGAAATTGTGCCCATGTAATAGGTCCTTCTGCTAGCATTGGAGGTGACACACCTTCCCACCATCTTGATGCTTCACCCACTAGGAAGGGTATCACGACTCTGGGCCTGATTTCCAAAGGTACCTCCATTAACTCGAAGTTATCCTCTATCTCTTTAAGCCATTTTTGGACTACCTCTGGATCATGAGAACCATCAAAGGTTGGCACATGGGCTCTTCTCAACGCCTCATAATGGTACTTTCTCAACCCCCCCTCCCCAAAACGACAAAATGCTCTCACTATTAATAGGACCCAATACTAGACTTGAAGAAAAAGACTAAAGATAGCAACTTTACTTCACAAAAATGGAGATAACTTTGTGCTGTCTGGTCCTTCTCTTTTGCACAACATTCTTGATTTTAAAGCATTTCAAGTCGAGGAAATATAGAAATCTGTCACCAAGTCCGCCATCTCTGCCAATAATAGGTCATGTCCACCTCGTCAAAACCGCACCCCATCGAGCTCTCGAGGCTCTATCCAAGAAACATGGCCCTGTTTTGTATCTTCATTTTGGCTGCAGGCCAGTTCTTGTCGTCTCGTCTCCCTCTGCTACTGAACAGTGCTTCTCCAAAAATGATATCATCTTTGCCAACCGGCCCGAGTCCCTGGCCAGTAAAATCCTTGGATACAATTATACTGCTGTCGGGTTTGCTCCTTATGGGGACCTGTGGAGGAATCTCCGCCCTCTGAAAACCATCCAAGTCTTTTCCTCCACCAGTCTTCAGCATTCATCATCAATCAGGGCTGAAGAAACTCGTAATCTGGTGCACAAGTTATTTCAGGGATCTGATCCGACGGCCTGGAGGAGAGTGGACCTGAATTCTATCTTGTTTGAGTTGGTTTATGATGTTGTGATGGTGATGATTGCTGGTAAAAGAGGGTCCACCATGGACCACATCTTTGACCCTTTGAAATACTTGGATGTTTGTGATTATTTTCCATTGTTGAAGTGGATTGGTTTTAAAGGGATCCAGAAGAAGCTGATGAATTTGCATGGGAGAAGAGATAGTATCCTTCGGGGTTTGATTGATGAGGCTCATCAGAAGAAGATTAAAGGTGGTTCTTGTTCATTAGTTGAAGCAAGAAAGACATATGTTGAAGCACTCTTGTCAATACAAGAAACTGAACCTGAATATTATACTGATGCAATCCTAAAGGGACTCATCCTGGTAAGCATTTCTCAGTAGTGTGCGTTACTTCTGTTCTGTTTTGGGTTTAGTTTTTTACAATTGCTTTTAAGAATCAATGTTTTAAAAAATAAAGTACTTTTTATGTATCAACGTGCAAAGTGACTGCATACCGACTAGTTGAAACAAGAATACAAGTGAAATAGCTTCGAACTTAACTCTTTCTTCAAAAAATTCTTGTAGCCAATGTTTACGCAGGAACTCATACTTCAGCCCTCACTATGGAGTGGGTTATGTCGCTTCTTCTGAATCACCCCTACGAGCTCGAAAAGTCAAGAGAGGAAATAGACAATAATGTAACTCCAGGGAAGCTGCTAAATGATGCAGATCTCCATAAACTCCCTTATCTCCGCTGTATAATCAATGAAACACTTAGATTATACCCCGTTGCACCGCTTCTACTGTCTCATTTTTCATCAGAAGACTGCAAGATAGAGGGCTTCGACATCCCACGCGGTACAAATTTGTTGGTGAACGCATGGGCCATTCATAGAGACCCCAAATTGTGGGAAGATCCAGAAATATTCAAGCCCGACAGGTTCATAGGAATTGAAGGAGGATATGATGTGGGGTTTAAGTTTATACCATTTGGAATGGGGAGGAGAGCATGCCCTGGTTCCGGCATGGCTATGAGACTGATGGGACTCGCATTAGGCACATTAACACAGTGCTTTGAGTGGAAAAGAGAAGGCCCTGAATTAGTGGATATGGAAGAAGTTACTCGTTTAACTTTGTTCAAGCTCAAACCACTGCAAGCATTGTGCCGGCCACGCCAATCAATGGTGAATATCCTGTCTGAACTTTGAGTTCTGGCTAGATGTTGTTCTTGTCAGCTTGGATATGAAAAAATTGACCGAGATGATGAAATAATGAAGTGAATAGAGGTAGTTCATTCTGTGTTATCATACAGTGTTCTTTCATAAGTTCTTGTTATATTATATTAGTTTGTGATTTGATTTGTCTTCTTGGTCATCACTTCCTGAACCTTCCCGCTACTTAAAAACCTTGGTTTTGAAGACATTAATTGAGGGCAAGTATAAATTAGTCCCTCAAAATGAATTAAGCGGGGTTTCTATTTTTATTAGCGCTTTAAGAAATTAAAAAAAAATTTAGAGGCAAACTTATTTAAACCTTAAATTATTATAATTTTCCTGTAAAAATTATATGCGAGGGCAGTTCGATAAATTTGTCTCTGTTTTTTCAGTGAGGGCTTTTTCATGAAAAGCCTCGTCATTTGGTATTGGTGGCCTTTTTATAACTTTCAAAGGTAAATAATTAATGTGCTTTCTAATATCACATTTGCTGTAGTGGTCGGCCAGTTTTGCATGATTTTAGACACTATCATGGTAAATCTTCTTGCTAATTTCATTATCCGAGTAAAACGTTTTGTGTCCTAATGATGAAGAGTTAATAAAATCACCAGACGAAACCAAGAATTACACCATTAAAGAAATGGAGTGGAACACATTCTCCTTGCTGTAATTTTGATTTGCTTTGGAATTTTTGTGAGAGTAGATGTGCAAACACTTGCCGAGAATATACTAATAAGGATTTAATTTCATTTTTGGTCCCCAAGTAAATTTGTCAACTTACATTTAGTTTCATATTGTAGCCTAATTTAGTCCCAACGACAAAAATTTGATGGTGGAATATTAATAAAAATAGCAGACGTGTTCGATGACTAAATTCATGTGGTATTTTCTGGCGTTTTCTTGCATATGTGACAATACTTAATGTGTGAGTGACAAGAGAATCAACTCATTAATAATATATAATATAAATTAAATAATGAAAAATAATATATGAAAAATCAAATAACATAAAATTTATAGAGTGAAAAACACATGTTAGAAATAAAAAATATATATATAACTTAAAATTTAAAATTTATATATATATATATATATATATACAAAATTGATATAAAAAAATGGGGATCGTCAGATTGAGGTGGAAGAGCAACTTTGGATGGACTCATAGATAGGAGGAGGGGTTTTCGCCCCCATTTTCTGGTCTTAGTGTAGTTAGGTTGCTGGAGTCTCTTATTTCGTTGAGATTGACGGAGGTTTTTGGCCACCCCGATGGATTTGATAAGCTGATTTGGATTTGGGTAGTCGGCGATGTTGAAAAATGTTGGATCTTGTTGCCGTTTGCTTCGAATCTCTTGCACAACAGGATTTGAGGAAGGCAGAGAGACGGATCTTGTCAATTCGTGGTCAGAGCCTTCATCAAGGTTGTCGGGGATGGTTATTCAATCGTCTAATAAGGTTTCATGTCGGGGAGATGATGGTGTCATCACCTTGGCCGGGAATTTTCTTGCCATTAGGGTTTAATTCTTTCTTTTGTGACAGTGTCTCCCAGCTAGTTCCTTTAAAACAAATGCGAGCATCTCCTTTTTGAATGTGATCATGCAAAATTTAATATCTAATCTCAATGTGCTTGGTGCGAAGGTGTAAAAGATGATTTTTTGATATGCATATGGTGCTTGTGTTGTCCCAAAAAATAGGTGTGTGTACAAAAGTTAGTCCATAATCATGTAGTGTTTGTTTTATCTAAATAATTCGAGCACAATAGCTACCTAGAGCCATGTATTCAACTTCGATGGTAGATAATGCCACCACATTTTGCTTTTTGCATGACCACCACACTAAGGCATTGTTCAAGTAGTTGATAAGAACCACTAGCGATTATGCCACCACATTTCGCTTTTTTACATGACCAACACACAAAGGCATTGTCCAAGTAGTTGATAAGAACCACTAGCACTTTTTCTATCAACTTTGCATCTGACATAATCAGCATCAGAGAACTTGTCAAGTCAAATTTATCCATGGAGGCAACGGCGCGTGTGTGCGTGTGGCTAGGTTAGAGTCTACTAATCCATAGGTCCTCTTTCTGTTAAACACTTGTGAACCTCCAAGGGGCCAATTCTTATTTGCAACTAGCCAATTAAATACAAGACATTCTTATATTATTTTTTCAATGTGGGACAACCATATTTCATACTCCATTTAGCTTCTTATCAAACTCTCTTGTGCATTTATTTTCTCATTCACCCGAAATTGATTTTAGGCAATCAAATACACTTTTCATATATACTTGGGATGTAGATTACATATATTCAACTTACTTTCCAAATTATCAAGTGGAGCTTCACCAACTTATAAAACCAATTTTCTGACAAGGAGTTACTCAAATTGAAAGTGTCATAGAAAGTCCAATTATAACCACATTGTAAAAAAAGTACAGGGTCTCACGTTTAACTAAATAGTATAAATAGTGTAGTTGGTACTCATTTGGTCTCATATTATTAGTCGTTTTAGAGATGTTTTTTTTGTTGTCCCACAATATTTGTCATTTGAGGAGTTCATGAGAATATTTATTTTTTCCCCAAATTTACCTTCATTTTTTCAGCTAAAACTCTTTTTTTTGAACTATTCAATTAAAAATCACTAATTTCTTAAAAAAAAGGGTATTTTTGTCAAGTTATTATAATTTTAATTAAAAATAGATATTAGTTAATTTGATTGGTATGCGTTAAAAAATTTTAAAAGACTAATAATTTGAGATCGAAAAAGTATAATTAGTTGAAAAGGGTGGAGTGCCCTTATATTAGTTGGGATTCCCAACCTTTTTTTTCCCCTCCAACGTGGGAATTTGCATATTACGGATTTTATAAATTAACCCTAAATTTTTAGGCAGTGGAGCGAGCAATGGAACAAGCAAGAAGCATTAATTATTGTAGAAGACTAATTTGACAAAGCCCCAGGTAACGTGGTTTTCTGTGATGGGGTCCTTAGTATTAGCTCACGCTAACAACTAGGGCTGTCAAGTGTCAATTAATCGAATTTGGATTAAATTAGAAAAAATCGAATTCAAATTTGAGAAGCTGATATAATATTCGAATTCAATTCGAATCCTATAAAATTTACATATATTGTAATTGAGGTTGAATCCAAGACAAAATTCAAAATTTGATAGAAAAATTTGATCCAATTATAATTATTAAAAAATTTGAAATTTTAAAATTAAATAAGAAATAACAAAATTATTTTTTATGTAAAAAATAAAATTTAAATAACTAGAAAAATATTTTATAATATGTATAAAAATTGTACAATATTTTTAAAAAAATTATTTTGAAAAATATAAAAAAAGTGCATTATAAATTATAATGGCTTTGATACTGCATTCTATTTAAAATTATTCACTAACATTATATATGTAAAATTATTAATATAATAAAAAATATTATTAAAATTTAGATTTGAATCTTTAATTGATTGGGTTAATTGATTTCAAATTCAACCTATTTCTTTTGAATTTTGTATATTGATTATTGAATTTGATCCATCAAATATTTTAATCGATCAAATATGTTAAAATTCGGATCAATTTCGAATTAAAATCCGCTCCCTTGAGAGGATTTAATTTTTATTTTGCCCTTCTTTTGTATATTTATTTTCAAAATGTCCTTCTTTGAAAAAGATTTTTCATTTTACCCCTTTTGAATAGTAATTTTACTATTTGAATAGTAATTTCACTATTTAAGGCTTCTTTATGATCCAAACTTTTGATTTCTTTATGTTTTTATCCTTCTAATTTTTAGAAAAAGTATGGTATGTCCCAATTTTCGTCATATATAAATTTTATTAGTTTTACTCTTTCTAGATTTTTACACTGCATAAGAATATAATTTTCTAATGTTCTATCTGCTTCCCAAAGTTCTTTTAATTCTCTGTCTATTTGTTTTAATTGTTTAACATAATTTTTTAAGAATTTCATGATTTATAGTTTTATTGATTAGATCAAAAACATAATCTTCCTTATTATTATACATCGCAATAAGAATTCTTAAATCTTCGGGTAGATCTTCTAATGGTTTTAAAATTGCTATTTTCTTTTTATTATTGTTTTTTCTTTTAAACTGATTTTTTATGATATCAAAATCTTTTCCCATTATTTTATATCTCATATAACCAAACAATAATCATACATGTGCATAACTCTCATAAATAATTGATGAAGTACTCTAAAACCACATACTTTCATAGCATCAAGTAAAAAAATATTTCTATTTAAATCTTTTAAAAATATATTACCTCCTCGATGTCCTTAATTCTTTAATCCTCCTTCTGGACTCGTCTTCAATCACCTCGACAAGCCTGACTGGTTTTCGCCCAAACGCCCTCTTGGCTTCACGGGACTTATGCTTCCAAACGGCTACTGTCTCGAACGGTGTAATCACTACGGCCTTCGTAGGGTTAGAGAATTTTGGAAATTTTAGGAGAAATACAAGCTTAAAAGATTTCTATAGAAAACTTTCTAAACTTGAATATTTATGAAAATAAACTGGTTTTATTTCCTTCAAACAAGGATTTATACAAACATGATTTAGAAGATAGTTACAAAGATTTAGAAAAGCTGGTTTCCTATTCTATGGATATTTTTCAGAGTGAGAAACAGTCTGAAATTTCGAGTGTGTGTTTTTGAATGTGAGTTTTCGAATGCCTTACAATTGAAATCTAAGTACAATTTATAGATCTAGAAATCTAACTATTTGGACTTCAAAGTTTTAGTTGGCGTCCGCTGTCCCTTTCTTTATGAGCTGGATCTTTATCGTCTTTAGTCTCAGAAGTCAAAAACTGCGTCCACAGCTGTCTGCCATAATGTTTTTAGTGGATGATGACGTCATGGCATCCGTCACTCCTTGCACTGACGTAAGCGCTTACATTATGACTTACAACAACCAATCATTCTGCAAGCTTTCTTTCTTGTAGTCTCTGTGCAATAAAATTCATGTCTGAAAAATTTATTGAGGAACTCCTTTAGTAATGGAGATTTTATCTGTCCTCCTTTCTTTAGTAGAATCCAATTATTAGCCTGCATGAGAGTTTCATATTATCGTTCCCATAGAGACTCAGCAATGGATTGAATGGCTTTAATGCCCATGGCTCTTCTCTCTGTGATCCATGAATTGGTGAATTTGAAAGATCTAAAATTCTTTATACCAGTTTCGATCTTTAAGTTTGTAGTTATCACATCTATGGTGATCATGTGTTGGACTTCATGCCAAATGCGCATCTCAGGTTCTGGAGCTATAGAATAGAACTTGAGTACGACTTCTCTATTTCTAGCAACTTGACTGACCTGGGATTTAAAGTGGTCATCAAATTCTGAAATCTCCTTTGGATCTTTTCCAACATATAGAAGATCTAGAAATCCATAGTTTGCAAGCTGAAAAACTTTATGAGGATCAGCTCCAAATATGGCGGTGATTCTTGGATGAAAACTATATCCTTTAGAGTAGAATAGTGTCCTGGAATTCTCCCATTTATAAGCTTCTTCAGCAACTTCTTTATATTCTCGTTCTCATTTATTTGTAGGAACAAACTCTTCATTGGATCCCCTGTTGTTGAAACTTTCAGGTTTATTGATTTTTATTTCGATAACTTCAACATCACTTTGAGATTTAGAAGTTTTTTCTTTATTTTTCATGGAGTCTAAAAAGTCTTTATCAAATACTGGTTTAGTACATTGACTTCCAGAAGACTCTGCTTTTTCTTTACCTTTATTGCTTTCTCTTTTATCACTCTCATTTTTTTCTTCACTCATTGTTTCTTTTGCTTTATTTCTAGCTTCAAGGAACAAATCTAGACTTTCTTGAAGGAAAAGGGCTCTCCTAAATCCTTCTTGAGAGATATCTGTAACTGTTTTAAAATTTAATTCTATCAAATCTTTCAGAGCTTTATTACTGTCAACAATGTCTTGACAGACCAAGACAATATCGTCTATCTCATTTTTTAGCTCTTCAAGATCCATCTTTCTTTATTTTATTCCTGCAGAAAAATAGGAATTTTATAAGATGATCTGTATCATCAGTACAATTTTTGGGAAATTGTCACCCATCAACGGATTTGATAAGTCTTTACCACCAACCGTTAGATAGTGGACTAGCTGTATGTATAGTGCATACAATCACTCTATTTGCATTTATAGGGAAATGCACACCCATCTCATCCATTTTAGAGTTGGAGAACTCATCCGTTTCCAAATTCTGTATTTCTAGAAATGAAATCGGCTAGAAAATTTTCTGAACCTCTTATATACTCTATTTTGAAACTATAAAAGGAAAGGAAAACTTGCCATCTATGTAGCCTTCTGTATTGGGGTGTATTTGGTAATTTATTGAAAACCAAGGATTGTATCTGGGTATTGTCGGTTTGAACTTTAAAAGGTTTTTGATATAGAAAGAGAGAGAATTTCTGAATTCCTTTTATGATGGCTAGAAGTTCTTTCTCATGGGTTGTATAGTTGACCTCAGCTTGACCGAAAGTACCACTTGTATACCTGCATATCTCATTGAGATCGGTTTTAAGTAATGCTGCCTAATATAGATCTGACGCATCCGTTTGGATTACTAATTTATCATTTTCATCAGGGAGTTTTAATTCAGGCAAAGTTTTACATTCTTCCTTTAGGTTTTTAACAATTTCTGTATGTTGATTATTCCAACCTTTAGTATTATTTTTTCGAAGCAATTTTTGAATCTCATACTTCTTTTTAGCAAGATTAATTATGAATCCCTCAGCATAGTTTAGACAACCGAGAAATTTTTCAATTTGATTTCTATTTTCCAATTTATTAGGAAATTCACAAATTTTCTTAGATATATGGGGTTGGAGTTTAATTCCTTCTTTATTCAATTTTAACCCTAAAAATTCGATTTCTTTTTTACAAATTATAGCCTTTCTTTCAGATAAGACTATACCATTTTCTTTACAAGTTTTAGCAAATTGTAGTAGATGAGTTTTATGTTCTTCTAACGTATTAGAAGCAATTAAAACATCATCAACATAAACAACAAGAAATTCTTTATATTTATTAAAGATGTTATCCATTCTTCTTTGATATATAGAAGGTGCATTTTTTAATCCAAATGGCATAACTAACCATTCGAACTGTCCTTGAGGGGAACTAAATGCTGTGTATTGTATACTTTCAGACTCCATTTTTATTTGCCAAAAACTCGAAGTACAATCGAATTTAGAGTAATATTTCTTTCTTTTGACAAGATTTAGTAAAACTTCTTTATTAGGGAGATAATAACTATCTGACCTAGTAAAGTGATTTAGTCTTTTATAATTTATTACCATTCTAGGTTTTTCTCGTTTTTTCTCAGCTTCATTTTCAACCATGAAAGTTGGGCTACTAAAAGGACTATTACTTCTTCTAATCAAAGGTGGATTTTTATATAATAATTCATTTATTTGTTTATCAAATTCTTTTCTATCATTTTCTGTATATAACATAGGCCTTTCTTTTATAACTATGTTTTCAGTTAGTTCTATTTTTGCCTTTAAATCAGACTCTTTATAAAACGCCAGAGGATGATCATTGTAATTTTCTTTTTAACTGTTTTATTACATCTTCCAGAGTTAACCTTTTTATTGTTATATTGTGTATTTTTATTGGAATTTTATCATACGGTCCACCAAGCTTCGCTGGCTGAACTCTGAATGGCTCATTTATGCGAGGTAATTTTAAGTAATGATTACATTTCGTTTTTAGAATAACAGAATAAAAATTCTGTGAATAAAACTGAAATTGTTGTAAGAAATCATTTCCTAACAATATGTCAGCTTCAAGGGAGTTATAATCATATATAGTATTTATAGTAATAATTTTACTTCCTAATATAACATTTACTTTATCTGTCTTTTTATTAATGTGTTCGAATTGACCCGTAACACCCTTTATTTTTATATTCCCATTCTCTTGCCATTTAGTATAGAGAAAGGATTTAAACAAAGTTATTTCTGAACCATTATCTATTAAGGCGCATGTTGTTATATTAGTATCTTGTACTGTTAGTTGTACAAAGACACTCAAAGGAAAATTAATTCCCTTCATATTTTTTACAAAAGATCTTTATATTTCCAATTTGTAATGTAACTCCATGTTTCTCTATTTTATAATAATCACATTGATTTAAGAAACTATTACCTAGAATTATATCGTAATAGTCTCCTGCCATATCACTATCTATATAACAAGGTACAATTATTCTTAATTCTTCAAAAATTATTGAAACTTGTACCTCTTGATCACAAGTTATTAATTGTCCTTCAAAGTTTTTATATTGAAATATTGTAGATGCAACCTTTGCAATTAAACCTTTATTTTTATGTTTTGCAAGGTGATTGCCACTGGCTCCTGTATCAATTAATATATTTGGTCCTTCAATATATTATTGACCATTAAAATATTTAGCATTTATAATCATTGTATTGGTTATATCTTGTCTAGTAAATTCAACATTAGTAAGCAATGACTTACTAACACTTTTTCTAGATATAGTATTTTTCCCAAAATCTATTTGTGGTATTGAACCACTACTAGATCCATATTCTAAAATGGGTTTTCTGTTTATTTTAATTTCATAATCTTTTATTTCTTTAATTTCTTCTATCATTGGTAACTTTATTGTTGTTATTTCCCTGCATTCATTATCAATTTCAATATATGGTTTCTCTTGATATATTTTACCATAATTACTATTAGTAAAAGCATAAATTGCTCTATAGTAAAAGGTAAATGCTTGACTTTTATCTCTAAGTTTTAAATCTTTCAAAAGTTGAAAGTGTAAACTTAAAGTATCATTTATATTTTGATCATTTATATCAACACTATATTTTGAATAACAATCAAAGCGAAATTGTGAATATATTAAATTTCCTTCAACTGTTCCCAAATGCCTATTTTTAACATCTGTAAACCTTTGGTCATGAAGTGATATAACCATAGGACTATCTATTCCATCTCTAAATAAAGCTTTAACTAGGATTTGAATCCTACCAAGATAGATATATTTTATCTTCTTTCTTACTTCTTTATTTTTGATTTTATTTAAAGCTTGATTTATTGCGGATTTAGTAAGCAAATTTAATCTAATTTGCCCTTTCGTATGTTCAACATTTATAGATTTTTCAACTGCATGGTAATCATATATGTTTATTTTTTCTCTTTTTATTAAATCACCAAAAGACTTAAAAATACTTTTAGTAGGGTTAGTAGCATCAAGTTTTAATCCTTTTATTTTTACTAATGTTTCTTGATCAAAGGTTATTCGTTGAGCATAACCTTCAGATCCTTCATATATTTCTACTTCTTTATCTGAATCTTCAGTTTCAATTATATCTTTATTCATTTTCAGAATGACTAAAGTATGGTTCTTCTTCTATATATATTTCTTTATCTAAATAATTTTCTATATCTGAAACTTCAGATAATTCATCTTGAAGTTCTATAAATTCAGCTTCTATACTTCGAATCTTTTTAGGTTTTTTACATTCAGGTGATTTATGTCCAATTTCTCCACAATTCCAACATTGGCATTGTGAAAGATTTTTATTTCTTTTAAAGGTAGGTTTTCTTTTAAAATATCTTTTTTTTGGTTTTATATTTTTCTTTTGAAAATTAGTATATTTTTTATACTTCTTTTTATGAAACCTTCTTTTTGTTTTATTTATTCTTTCTTTATTACATCCCCATTGGCTGGGTACTTCAAATTCATTACAATATAAAGGTGAAAATTTTTTAATTCTTCTATATAAATCTTGAGATTTACATAATTTACTTAACTCTGAAAAGAGAAAACTAATTCTTTTTCCTAGAGTTGAAGTTGACTCTTTATTTTCTTCCTTCCATTTATTCATTATATATTTATTCCAAGGATGTGGAAGTTTTAAAAAGTACATATTAAGATATATACTCTGATCTTCATTACTATAATACTGAGTATAATAGTATTCTTTAAATTCGCAAGTATATTGTTTTAGATGCTTCATACTACATATTCTAAGATTTATTAAATTAGTTCTTGCTTCTTCTTTTTCTTTAGTGCTTTCTTTATCAGGGTCATACCACTGTTCTCCTAGAAATTCATCAGAAAGATAAGCAACTAAGATTTCAATTCCTCTATCAGTATTATCTATTAATTTAGTTTGTACATTTCTTTTATTATAGCTTTAATATTTTCAGTTAATCCTTGCCACCAATTGAAAACAATACCATCAAATGTAGCAATTAAATAATCTACTTGCCTGTTTGATGTCCATGTATCATCGGCGTTATATAAAAAGAAAACTTTCATAGTATTTGCCCATGAAATTATAGCCTTTTTAGTATCTTCTTTGCAATCTATGTTTAATTTAGAACCTCCATGATTTATAGGTTCTCCATAATTAGTATCCGGAGTAAATTTATTGAATGGTTTATGAGATTGAGTATTCCTCATGTGATCATAATATTGCCTTTTATATTTAGGAATAGACATCATTTCTGATTCTTCTATTTCCATATTTTTTGGTTTTATTGAACCACTTGGGCCTCCAGTTGTATTATTAGTGTTAACTAATACTTCATATTCCTCTATTTCAGAAAGATCTATGTTTTCAAATTGATCTATTAATTCATTAATTTCATTCATCTTTATCTGTTTCAGATTCGAAATGTTGTTGTTTAGGAGAATTAGATGATGTAGCTATGTCTTTACCTTTTTCGTCCTTTTTAAGGGCTTTTTCTTCAGCTAATATTTTAGGTAATTTAACATTAATCATATATGCATCAAAGGAATTTGGATGCACCGTGTCTTTGTTCATTTTTATTGATTTTATTATAATTTCTCTTTCTTTTATTTTCTTGTCAAATTTATTTTTCTTAAGACAAGTATTTTTTATTAAATCTTCAACATTTGAATTGCAAATTTTTAAGATTTGAACCTCTGTTTTTAATTCTTTAAGTTCTTGATTTAAAATATATAGGGCCTCAAGTATTTTATTCATTCCTGTATTTAATTCTTCAATATTTTTATTTATTTTATCCATTTATATTTTTTATATCTATTCCAAGCTATTTGAGCATTTTGTTGTGTAGCTTTTATCTTTTGTTTGCAACTTTGTATTTTTGCTTTATTCTCTTTTGTTTTAATGTGTTCATATTCTCGATTATATTCTTCAAGAATTATATTTAGGCTTAGAATTCGATTTATATGTTGTATCCATCGTTTAAGATGTTTATTTGTCTTCATAAGCGACTTAGAATATCAAGTCCTTCATTTATTTGTGTTATTTTGCTTTTCAAGAAATTAATTCTAAAAGCATCTCCTCTATGATAAGTTGGCTTTCTATGTATATAATCCAACTCCTTTTGATATAGATACAATTCTATTCGAAGCCTATGTAATGTATAATTAGGCATTACTAAGTAGAATCATTACAGCTCTACGATTTTTATATTCTTCTAACTTTCTATAATACAATGCTCTTATCTCAGCATCTTTATGTGCTTTAGCTTCTTTCTTTAGTGACATCAAGAGTTTGTAGTACTTCTCAACCTTTGGATACCTTTTAGTTTGTCGAAACAGTCTATTCTTCATAGTGAAGATAACTGCCAATCAGTTTCATCACATGAGAAATCGCAAGATAGACTTTCTATATTTATGTTATCACTAAATTCTTTATCATTTATTTCTTGTAAATAAATAAATAGCTCTTTAATAAGTAAAAGATTTATAATTGATAATTTTAATAATTCTATATATTCCATATTTTATAAATTTTTATTGATCTTTATGGCTCTGATACCAATAAATAAGGGGGGTTTTACTTAATTTAATATAACAAATTTAAGAAAAGTAATAATAAATAATTAAAAATTTATGATTTGAGTTTATTTAATATAAATAAGGATGGTTAGGACGTTTTCTATTTCAAACATATGTTTTAAAGAGACTTTATAGGACAAATGGATTAATTTGATCAAAAATACTTTGGAATGAGTTTTAATGAAATAAAGAATGAAAAGTGAGTTTTTAAGAAATCACGTCGACCCATATAAACAGTAAAACCGGAGTTTTAGAGTTCGATTTAGGATATTTTGAAAATATTTTAAAAAAGTGAGTTATTTTAAAAATTTAAAAATTAAAAAAAAGTAATTTAAAAATTATTTCCCCTTGAGAGCCCTGCGTAACATCACTGCCAATAATTGACCATTGGGGTGATCTGCAGAGGGCCCACTGGAACAATATTTCAACTTCGCTTCCCTCGTTTTGTTGATTGAGTAATAGTCCCAGGACATGTAGCTTGCTGTGATGGGGTACTTAATCAGCCCACCCTATCAACACTGCCATTAATTGACCATTGGGCTGCTGTCCAGAGGGCCCCACTGGAACAAAATTTCAACTTTGCTTCTATTGTTTTTTTTTTTGATAAATAACTTTGCTTCCATTGTTTTGTTGATTCAGCAAACAATGTTTCACATAAAGTTCAAAATTTCCCATTTACCCATAACACAATTTTCGTTTAATTCTTTTACCATCTTTTTATAGGCTATGCCCTATTTCCTTTTCCTTCTTCTTGTTTTTTTTTTCAAAAAAAAAAAATCTTTTTCATTCTGTTATTTTATTTACAGGGATAATTACCAAAATTGTGTAAATTTTGTCCCAATTATAAAAAAATAATTCATCTATCTAGGGAAATTACTATTTCCACCTTAAAAATTTGCTTCCTCTATCAACGACCTCAATTACAAAAAAATCATTTGGAGTGTTATTACTTATTATAATTAATAATGTGTTAAAAGTCAATAGAATAAATTTAAATTTTTATTAAATTCTATATAAAATATATATCTTTTTTAAATTATTTTTATTATCTTTTTTAATCATTTATAATATATATTTACTAAATTTATGATAAGACAAATAATAAATTTAAAATAAAATTATTATTTTTAATTTAAAAGTAAATAAAAATATAAAGTAGAAACAGACACATCCTCAAAAGTCAGAACTCCATCTCCATCCTTGGCTCAAAACCATGGAGTATCTGATCCACTATCTTCCACTGATCCTGCTACCCTTCATTTTCTTGTTGATATTGAAACACAACACATCTCATCAAAGCCACAAACAACCTCCAAGTCCACCAGCTCTTCCACTAATAGGTCATCTCCACCTTATCAAGAACGCCCTTTATCTCTCACTAGCCTCAATTTCATCCCATTATGGTCCAATCTTTTCCCTCCAACTAGGCTGCAAATCATTCGTCGTCATCTCCTCTCCACCCGCGGTTGAAGAATGCTTCACGAAAAACGACATAGTATTCGCCAACCGGCCCAAGTCCGTGGCCGGGGACCGGCTAACGTACAACTACGTCGCCTATATATGGTCACCTTACGGCCACTTCTGGAGGACCCTCCGCCGTTTATCAGTTGTCGAGCTGTTCTCTTCCCGCAGCCTGCAAAGATCGGCCACAATACGTGAAGAGGGAATACGCGCAATTATTCGTGTGTTGAGCAGGGGAGGAGGGCAGAAAGTGAACTTGAATTACTTGGTTTCGACTTATAGTTTCAATAACATGATGAGAGTCGCTGCTGGGAAACGATGTGTTGAGGAGGAGGATATTGGGAGTGAAGTGGGGAGGGAGATTGTGAAGCGAATTCGAGAGATTTTTTCCACTAGCTTGGCACAAGGGATGTGCGATTTTTTTCCGGTTTTGAGGTGGATTGGGTACAAAGGGATGGAGAAGAATTGGATATCACTGCACAAGAAGAGGGACGACTTCTTGCAGAGTCTGATTGATGAGATAAGGGGGAAAAATGATGTGCTGATCCGGGAGAAAAATAAGGCGGTGTTGATTGAAACTCTGCTATCTCTTCAAGAGTCGGAACCCGAATTCTACACCGATGATGTGATCAAGAGTATTTTGCTGGTAAGTTTAGATTATCTGTTGTTTTGATTATGATTACATGTGTTGTGTGTTTTTTCGTTGTAATTTGTCAAGTGAAAATCAGAAGTGTAATACACTTACACCTATAATTTTTAAGATGCGGTGCAATACATTTGTATTCCTTTGAGTTTGTATAATTATAGAAGTCACCCTATCATCGAATTTTACATAATTATAGCAAACAATCCTACTGTCAACCTTCATTTATAGTTGGACCCTTGAAAATTGGAAAATTCTTGTCCAGATTTTATTTGATCGCACCCAATCAATTATGTGATAAATGTTAATACATATATGATGTGCTTGGTCATTCTCTCTAACTGTATACCAATTACATAATAAGTGTTAATTATTCATCACGGAATTAATTTTGATATGATTAAATTCGGTACGGATAATAATTTCCCTGAAAACTTAATATCGGGGGTGGGTCTGTCTTATTTATTCTTTATTCATATTTTATTAGTATTTTAAAATTTTAAAATTTATTCACATTTGACTCTAGTTCATATTATTATAAATGAATGGGTAAGGATTAATATTCTAAAAATCAAATCGGATACAGAACCTACTGTCTTACCAATTATCAATTCAACTGGTTCGACCATCGATTAGATTGGTGTGACGTCATAAATATATAATAATTATTTAAATATTTTTTATATAAAAAAAATTATAAATACATAAAAAATTAAAGAAAATCTAATAATAATAAAATTAAAAATAAAAAAACCAAACAAGAATTTTGACTTATTATTTAATAAAAATCTAACTCATCATTCATCTCAAAGCTAACAATTAACATTCAAGACAAATTGTTTACAATGTGTACACATTATAAAAAAATTTAACAATAAGTACATATTACAAATTAGCTTTCCCACCCACCCACACACACACAGACACACACACACACTGCACATATATTTTTCACACACACGCACACACACATTTGTCACACACACAATGCATGGGCAATGTGTGTACAGTGTGTGAAAATTATGTACATGCACACATTGCGTTGTGTGCAGTGTGAGTGTGTATGTGTACAATGTGTGAAAATCGTGTACACGCACACATTGTGTTGTGTTCAGTGTGTGAAAATTGTGTGTATGTGCAGTGTGTGTGTGCGTGTGTGAAAAATGTGTATGTGCTAAAATTTTGTGTGTGTGTGTGTGCGCGCGCGCGCGCAATGTGTAAATGTGTGTGAACTAAACAAAAAAAAAAAGGATATAATGTCACAAAATGAGACCCAAAAAAAAAAAAAAAAAAATTAGGTAGGGTCTGGATTCATATCCTAAAAATAGGATAGACTCAGTATACATACTCAACAAATTTGTATTTAAATAGTGTAGGATAGGATACCTGGTATCTTTTATTGGGTATTTTTTGAGTTGGAATCGGGGTGGAATTTTACCCTATCCATTGACAGGCCTAGTCGGGGTTGTTTTTGTAATTAGAAAAACATTAAAGAGCTTAAGTGTATTGTAATTGTACCTAAGAGATATATACAAATCTAAGTGTAATTCACTTTCCACGGTTCAGATCTTCTATTATATAATCTTGATACATCTTTTGTTACATTCACCAATACACGCCATCTGTATTGGTGAGCGGTCTGGATAAGGAAAGAGAATCTTTATATTTTTTTTCATATCATGAGTTTTTCTATTTTCTTATTTCGATCGTTCACCAATATATTGTATTAATTAGTGTAACAAAAAATGTAACTCGATTATGTAACAGAAGATCCGGACCGCTTTCTGCATACTTATCGCTCTAAAATTGCTCAAGACAAGGTAACATATTTTTCTTGACGAGTCCCATTTTTTATGGATGCTAGACAGAGTGCCCCAGTTGACAAAATCCCCTAACTTTTTCTGTAGTTCGCGTTGACGCCAAGAGACTAGCTTGTTGATCATATTTGAGCAAACCAATTGAATTTCTCTTCATTCTATCCACTGTCCAAAAAATATAATCATATATTTCTTTTCACAAGAAAAGTTGTGTAAACTTCAAATATTTCAATGCAAATTTTTCTTATATAACGAAAGCAATCTCTTCGGTGGCTAGATAATGTTTGTAGCTGGAACAGAGACGTCAGCAGTGACAACCGAATGGGCAATGTCGCTTCTCCTAACTCATCGGGACGAACTGTGTAAACTAAGACAAGAAATCGACGACAACATTGGACATGATTGTCTGATAAATGACTCTGATCTTGTCAAGCTGCCTTATCTTCATTGCATCATCAATGAAACTTTGAGACTATATCCTCCTGTGCCACTCCTTGTACCTCGTTATTCTTCAGAAAATTGCCTGGTGGGGGGATATTACATTTCCAAAGGCACAATCTTATTGGTGAATGCATGGGCCATGCATAGGGATCCAAACTTGTGGGAGGATCCGGATAAGTTCAACCCAGAGAGATTTCGTGCCATGGAATTGGAACGAGAGGGCTATAAATTTGTGCCGTTTGGAATGGGGAGACGGGCTTGCCCTGGAACTGGTATGGGATTGCGAACGGTTTCATTGGTATTGGGGGCGTTGGTGCAATGTTTCGAGTGGGAAAAAGTATCAGAACATGTCGAAATGGAGATATATTATCAGTCACGAACTACTCTGCAGAAGGCTAAGCCTTTGGAGGCAGTGTGTACTCCCCGGCACCAAGCAGCTGGTCTTCTAGCAGAACTTTGATGCATCGTGTATGATGTTTAGTTGCTCTATATTGCTTTGAGATATCTACTGTAAGATGAAGTTATTGATCAAAAATATCAATATGTTGTTGATTTGAAAGTATTAATGTAAGCCAATGATATTTTCTAAACTGCTTGCTATGAAATATTATATAAAATCACATTTCTCAACAGTAATCAAACTGTAATCATGATCTAGGAATCTTGAAAAAAATTATCAGACATCAGATTTATCAAAGCTAAACTCAGTGAACAAACAGACAAAATTATCATGATAATGCCACCCCATCTTAACTCAGCACTTACGTCAATACTTAACCCAATACTAATCCTTTTCAAAAAGGAAGAAGAGTGAAGAACGACAAAAATGCTGTCAGTATTAATAGGACCAACACTAGACTTGAAGAAACAAGAGTAAAAGACTGCAATTTTCTACTACATAAAAATGGAGATTTGCTCTCTCGTCCTCATCTTTTCCATAACCTTATTGATTTTAAAGCTTTTGAGGTCGAGGAAACACAGTAATCTGCCACCGAGTCCCCCGTCTCTGCCGGTAATCGGTCACCTCCACCTCGTCAAAACCGCGCCCCATCGAGCTCTCCAGGCTCTATCCAAGAAATATGGCCCCAATTTGTATCTTCGTTTTGGGTGCAGGCCAGTTCTTGTCGTCACGTCTCCGTCAGCTGCTGAACAATGCTTCTCCAAAAACGATATCATCTTCGCCAACCGGCCTGACTCCCTGTCTAGTAAAATCCTCGGTTTCAATCGTACCGCCATCGGTGTCTCTTCTTATGGAGACCACTGGAGGAATCTCCGCCGTCTGACAACCATCCAGGTCTTTTCCTCTGCCAGCCTTCAGCATTCATCAGCCATCCGGGCTGAAGAAACTCGTAATCTTGTGCAAAGATTGCTTCAGGGCTCTGATCCGACGTCCTGGAAGAGAGTGGACCTGAATTCTCTGTTCTTTCAGTTGGTTTATGATATTGTGATGGTGATGATTGCTGGAAAACGAGGGTCCACCATGGATCACATCTTTGACCCACCGAAATACTTCGATATTTGCGATTACGTTCCCTTGTTGATGTGGATTCGGTTTAAAGGGATTGAGAAGAAGATGCTAAATTTGCAGCAGAGAAGAGATCGTATCTTTCAGCGTCTGCTTGATGAGGCTCGTGAGAAGATCAAAGGTGGTTCTTGTTCATTAGTTGAAGAACGAAAGACATATGTTGAAGCATTGTTGTCGATACAAAAAGCTGAACCAGAGTATTATACTGATGAAATCCTCAAGGGACTTATCCAGGTAACCCTTTCTTAGTGTGCTTTACTTCTGTTCTGTCTTGTGTATAATCTCTTACAGCTGCTTTTAAGAATCAATACTTTAAAAAATACAACAATTGTAATTCATCAACGTGCAAAGTGCGTGCATTTTACAATTAAAGCAGACAAGTAGAAACAAGAATACAAATGGCACAGGCGCACGGCTTTGAACTTACTCCCATGATTTCTTGCAGCCAATGTTTACGGCGGGGACTCATACTTCAGCCCTCACCATGGAGTGGGCTATGTCGCTTCTTCTGAATCACCCGTACGAGCTCGACAAGGCAAGAAAGGAAATACATAACAATATAGCTCCAGGGAGGTTGCTCAATGACTCAGATCTCAATAAGTTGCCTTATCTCCGCTGCATAATTAATGAAACACTTAGATTATACCCCATTGCACCACTTCTACTGCCTCATTCTTCGTCAGTAGATTGCAAGATAGAGGGCTTCAACATTCCACGCAACACGACTCTGTTGGTAAATGCATGGGCCATTCACAGAGACCCCAAACTGTGGGAAGAGCCAGATATGTTCAAGCCTGACAGGTTCATAGGAATTGAAGGAGGATCCAATGTGGGATTTAAGTTTATACCATTTGGAATGGGGAGGAGAGCATGCCCTGGTTCTGGCATGGCTATGAGATTGACGGGACTCGTGTTAGGCACATTAATACAGTGCTTTGAGTGGAAAAGAGAAGGCCCTGAATTAGTGGATATGGAAGAAGCTTCTGGTTCAACTTTGTTCAAGCTAAAACCACTGAAAGCATTGTGCCGGCCACGCCAATCAATGATGAATCTCCTGTCTCAACTTTGAGGAAGATGTTAATCTTATCAGCTTGGATGTGTAGAACTTAAATCAGATGATGGAATAATTAAGAGGATATAGCTAGAACTGTGTCAGTCATATAGTGTACATGCAAAAATAAAACTATCAATGTACCTGCACATCTAGGGCATAGCATGATAGCAAATAAAAGTGTGTTCTATCATCCGGGCCAGAGCTGTTCAAATTAAAAATAAGATTTTTATTCCAATCTGCACTATTACAACTGCGTAAAGAATGTACCCGCTTTCCAGGGAATTTTGAGCTCCTATCCAACGCACGGAAGAGCATAAAGAAAAATTTTCTCTCACACTTTCGTTGCCCCATTTCCATGGAACCAACACCGAATCAAAATGATTCAGTCAGGAAAAGCCTTACCCTCCGCATTCAACGAAACAACAAGGCTCCACAACAACCCCAATTAAAGTAATTCAGCACAGAAATGACTCAAATTCCCAACATTAACAAGGACCTAATTCTCAAACAGAACCCTAAAAATTGTCCTTTTATGCATCTCGGCTCAGTGAAATCCTAAAATTTACTTCCCATTCGAGCACAGCAAAACAAAATCGAACTAGAGCTTTCGTAAATAGCTCATAAAAACCAATTAAAGCATGCGGGTAGAGAGAGAAAGCGATACCAGATTCGTTAAGGTAGCGGAAGATGAGGTAGTTCAACTCGGCGGATGTTATCGAGCTCATCTTCCGAGAACCGCCGTCTGCAAGTACAAAATTGCCGTCTTTAGAGTGAGTAAGAGTGGACGTTACGACATCGGACGGAGGCTTTGTTTTCCCTGGTTAATGGGAGAAAATTTGTTGACGACATTTCAAGTTTCTTTTTATTTAATAGCCTCAATTTATTTTTCCTTTTTCTGTCAAGTCAAATATTCAATGTGGCATCCTTTAAAGATTAATTAAGTAAAACTAGCAAGAATAGGATTTGATATTTTGATTGGGGTTGAATTATAAATCAATAATTTTATAATTTATATAATATTAATGAAGTGATCATTTACAATGTATGCTTAAAAATTATTTTATTAATCAATCTAATCGCTTTATCGATTATATATAGATATGGGTTCCACTTATCAACTCAAAAGACTCCTGCATAGAATCCAGGCACTTTACTTCTCAAAGTCCAACATTTCTTCGTTTATTCTTCTCTTCTTCAAGGTTAGAGTTTTTACATAACTTCTTTTTCTCTTCTTCAAAATTCATATTAAAACCCTAAAATTCAACGTCAACCCTTGATTTTAGCTTTCTTCCTTCTTTTTTTCTTTGAAATCACAATAGAAAACCTAGAAAAAATATAGCCTTTTTAGTTTTTACTGAAAATCCTTGAAATACAAAATTGGAAGAAGAAATTGCAAAAATAGATCATGTACCTGAAGCACAAGAGCCATCGGTCAATGAGGAAGTCGAAATTGCTCCACAAGAAGCACATGTACTCATTTAAGAAAACTGCACATGAATGGAGAATATGAACTCCTTGATTCGATTTCGAGTTTATTTTTGCTTCTTTTTCACACACACTCTTTCTTTGTAGACCTTTTTTATTAGAATATGGTACTCGCTTAAGAACTATAAGTTTTTATTGGTCCATTTGAGTTTTTAATGTATAGACCACCTTGTTTTGACACGTTCAAGTTTTGATTGATCTAGGGCTATGAAGCAGATAAGTTCTTTAAAGTATTTGATGATGTGGGCCTACTTTGATGAGTTTTTGCTTTCATATCTATAGGCACGAAATTTTATAGGGTCCTAGAGAGCCCTATATTTGTCAATAAGCAGGCACGTTTAAGATTCTTGAACTTTGTCCAATTGATTATGTGAAAAAGCTGGGTCGATGGAGTAACTGCTTAAGCAAGACTGTTGAACTTGATCCAAATGATTATATGAAAAATTTCGGTCAATGGCACAACCGCATAAGCGAGTAACAAACTCTCTAGTTCTTGTTAGTAGATGTTACATTGGTAGCGCGCACACATATTAGAGTGAATATATCTTATAGACACACACGTTCTTTTCTTTCTTTCTTTTTTTTTTTTTTTGGCTTTTTTGAAAAAAGACATACACACTTTCATATAGACCTTTTTTGTTGTATCTATCTATGAGTAAAATAGATATCTATATTGTAAATTTGGGCAATAAAAAATTAGATTCGAGGGACCATTGTGGGATGACTTACTATGAATTTTTCGCTATTAACTCTTTCAACTAATTTTGCTAAATTGTTTCATTCCTTCTTACTTGATTTCTATTTAAGAGAGTATGGTATTTTATTTGAATACAAGAGAATGAGGAGGATGGTTCGATTGATGAGCTATCTAGTACCTCTTATTCACGGCATATCTATTTTAATAGTTACCAGCTCCGGACACTTTTGAAAGATATGAAAAACTTTCTTGTGAGGGTGACCGTGAGAGTTTCGTGTGCTAAACTTGATAAATTGGAGAAAATATTGAAGACTTTAGGAGACAATATGTTGGTGAGACTCTCTGATAGCTGCTTTGATCACTTATTAGACATGACAAAATTATGGACATTTTTGGGGCAACTTTGCCGTTAGCTTCGCTTCATCAAATTCAATGTAAGAAGAAATGAGAGCTATGGTTTACCGTAGACAACAAGCCTATTCGATTTGGCATGAAGGAGTTTGCCATTATTAGTGGCTTAAATTGTGGTCCGTTCCCTCACGTTGATGAATTGGAGAGGGTGAGAAACAACGAAAGAAGAAAAAAATTCTTAAAGAAGGTAAAGGGTAAGAACAAATCTGTGAAACTTTTTGACTTGGAGGATATTTGTCTAAGAAAATTTTTTTGGCAGCGAGAAGTTCAAAATATGTCTTGTATGGTTCATGCATACCTTCATTTTGACGGCATATTATAGCAAGAACGTAAACGAATACTTGTTGCTATTTGTCAAAGATCTTGATTTCTTCAATTCTTACTCATGGGAAGGGCATCATTTGTGATGGCAATACTGAAGAAAAAATATCACCAATAGGCTGAAAAAGGAGACGCAAAAAGAAAAAAAATCTTACAATATTTTTGGATTTCATTGGGCCTTACAAGTAAAAGCTTGAAATCTAATACTTTTTATTGTTTTGTTAGCACAAATATTGAATATGTTATATCTTAATAATCTTTTTTTATTAGGATTTATAGTACGACTATTGTTATGTAGATCTTGAAATTTTTGAAGTAGTATGAAAATCAAATTATCAATTAAACGATCAATATGACTGATTAATAGACTAGATAAAGAAACAAATGATTGATTAGGCGATTGTACATGTTGATCAAACAATTATATAAAAAAATGCTACAGAATATTACTGTAAAAATTATGTTGATATCGATCAAGTGATTGCACATGTCAATTGAGCCTTGTTTTTAAAAATGATGCATAATATTACTATCAAAAATTGTGGTGATATCGATCAAGCGATTATACATGTCGATTGAGCGATTGTATTTATAAAATGGTACAAAATATTACTGTCAAAATTTATGGTGATATCAATAAAGCGATATTGCATGTCGATTGAATGATTGTTTCTAAAAAATGGTTTAGAATAGTACTTTCAAAATTTAAAGTCATATCGATGAAGCGATATTTCATGTTGATTGAGCGATTGTTTTTAAAAAAATGGTTCAAAATATTACTTTCAAAATTTATAGTGATATTAATAATGCGATATTTCATGTCGATTGAGCGATTGTTTTTAAAAAAATGTACAAATATTACTTTTAAAATTTGTGGTGATATCGATGAAACGATATTGCATGTTAATTAGCAATTGTTTTAAAAAAATATTTTAGAATATTACTATCAATATTAGTAGTGATATCAATGAAACGATTGTACATGTCGATTGAGCGATTTATTTTTTTGTTTTTAGGCTTGGGCTTATGAGGTTGTCCTTGTTTTTGCAATAAAGAATGATCCGGTGTTGCCACTTTCCAGAATTATGAGATAGCATGCAAGTAAACCTGAAAAATTGGTTTACGAGATGATAGAAGAGGCAATTGAAAAGATCAATGAGGTAGCTCTAAAAATATTGAATTTAATATTTTATTTTCAATAATTTTGTATGCCTTAAGTCGACATACATAACTTAATATGTAAAATTCAAATTTCAAGTATTTGTGCATCCATTCCTGTACCCAACAAGAGGGAGTTGAGAGAGCCTTACATGAGCTCATTTGGAGATCTAGAAGATGTTTCTGATAATATAATTGATCAGCTCACTTGAGATTTGGTAGGGGTTGCAATGTTAAGGTCTCCGACTGACCATGATGTCGACGTAATTGAGTTCAAGCACGAGTGTTCAGTAGAAGGGGAATTCTGGGACGTTGATATAGCAACAGATGCATATAGCCTACCTCCCGCACCTACAACATTCCGTGCTTCATGAGGAAGTAAAGACTTGTCCACTATCATCACGTGCCCATCACGATGAAATTATTGATCAATTAAAAGGCTTTAATGAGTGAGTCACTTCTACCCATCATAAGGAAGTGAGGGCTTCTCCATCATCATCATGTACCCATCAGGATGAAATCATTGAACAATTAAAGGCATTAATGATGGACTTCTTGGATTGAGAAATTTTTTGTCTGAAAGGATGGACAAGACAAACAAAAGAATTGATATGTTTTTTGTTTGGTAGATAAAAGACCGGAGAGTGAGAAAGAGAGAAAAAAAGAAGTTACTACATGAAGTCTCCATTCATTCAAGAGCGTGGAAAGTGGAAGAAAAAGAAAGTGGGTGGTGATTTGGAAGAGGATATGGCTGCACCAACATTGAAGAAGGCAAATTTATTCACGAAAATTGATTTGAAAAAAATTGATGCCTTTATGGAGTGGTACAAATCAGGCCCGGGTGACAAAACAATTTTTAGTAAAGTGGGATGGATGGATAAGTTATTTTCCTATAAGCTATTGAATGCAGGGTAATGACTTGAGTCAGAAGTAAGTTTAGTATACTTATATAGCTTAATAAATTATGTATTTGTTTGTCATGTTAAATTTTCTTAAATGTTATTTATTTTGATGCAACACATCGACGAAGCTCTATGTTTAATGTGGATTAGATATGGAAATTATACGGAATTCTACGATCAAGAAGTAGCTTTTGTCGATTGCCAATTTATCCAGTTGCTAGAGTTTTCTTATGAGAGAACTATGAAGGCAATTTATCAGAATAAAATTGATAGCAATGGGTATACTAGTAATGCTACTTTGGAGAATGCAATTAAACTAAAGAACGTCACCCGAAATTAATAAATTTTGCAAATGGGAATGAACCAAAATATGCTGACCCATGGTGGGGATACAAGAAAGTCTATAGGGTTTTGAACATAAGTGACAAGCATTGGATTGTTATTGTGTTGCTGTTAGAGAAGGAGAAGGTGTGTGTTATGGATTGCAACACCAAGATTTGTAGGGGAGTAGAGCTTAAGAATGTGATGGCCTCAATTTGTTTAATGTTCCCCAAGATTTTGAAAGTGTCGGGAAAGTTTGAGTGCATGGACAAGCAACTTGAGTGAAAATGGGACTACCACATTGGTAAATGTCCATTTAATGAGCGAAGATATTCATTTTCTTTCTTATTTTACGTCATTATTGATTAAACAAGACACATATATTAGCTACCGACATGATCATAGGAAAAGTGGATCTGCATGTCCCAATTTGAAATGTTGTAATTTGATTATTATGCAGACTTTTATATTTTTGAAACTATTATTAGGATTTCTAAATTATTTATGGATGTTGTCTTTTATGTCTATGATCCTTTTAGAGTTCAACTAACATAAGCCGATTATGCAAATATATAAAAAAAATTGTGCAAAATCAAACTTAAAACAATAGAGGATCACTTGACGTGATTACATAATCAATCAATCAAACACAACCGGCTTGGAAATTATGTGGAAACAAATTGTTAATCAATCAAGAGATCACATAATCAATCAAATGATCATGATAACTAAAAGCCCTTTGCGTTTTCCATGTTTTGTGTGTAATCGTTTGAAAGGATCAAATTGCGTCGCTCAAGCGATATGTGTCAGGTACTCAAGATCGCTTGATCGATTGTCAGATCTCTTCAAGTGATCCTTTGTACTTTTCACTTTTAAGCCCGTACAAATGAATTTTAAAACTAGATCAATCATTTGGGGATATATGCAGGACAACTTTCAGTTTTGTATGGCCCAATCTCATAAATTCGATAATGACTAGATTGTTCCCATATAACTTCAATGTTTGTTGTATACACTTTAGCCAATATGACTACACGTTTTGATTGTTATATGAAAAATTGGAATAATTTTACAAATTACAACGTACAATATGATACTTCGCTATTTTAATGATATAAATACTTAGATTCAAAGAAAATAACTAAAACCACTTGGCATTTTCCACGTTATGTGCGTAATCATTTGAAGCGATCAAATTGAATCACTCAAGCGATATGTGCTAGACACACATGATTGCTTGATCGATTGCAGGGATGGCAATGGGTCCGGGTTTCATGGGTCCTCGACGTGGATCCGATCCGATTGAGGCGGGTTTAGACTTTAACAACGGGTCTCGGGGCGAGTCACGGGTCTAAAATTTCAGACCCGTACGATTTTGGTTGGGTCTCAGATTCATGAAGACCCGCCCCGAACCGACCTGTATATATGTGTATTTATTATATATATATATATATATATATAATATTATAATATTGTCACTTACTTAGGGTTTCAGATTTAACCTTACACACTTAGGGTTTTAGAATTTCTTCCTTCTCCTCACTTTTCACTCTTGAGCCACCAACCACCATCAACTCCTGCCCGCCTCCTCACTTTTCACTCTTGAGTGCCTCCTTACTCTTCACTCTTGAGCCAACAACCACCATCAACACTAGCCGTCGCCTACCACCAACGATCGGCCCTTCTTTGCCGCTCCCACAACAGTAGCCGCCGCCCACCACCAGAGATTGGTCGTCCTTCGCCGCTCCCACAACCACCAGCTGCCCACCACCAGAGATTGGCCCTCCTTTGCTGCCCCCACAACCGTGGCCCTCCTTCACCGTTCCCACAACCGCCGCTGCCCACCACTTCAACGTCCAACACCGGCCACCAATTTTTAATCTAATTTGTCAAAATGATTTTTTGTAAGTTTTAAGATTTGATTTTAGTTTGTATCCTTTGTGACAAGGATGAAATAATATTGTGATTTTCCAACACTTTGACTGAGTTGAGAATTGAGATCTCATCTCTATTCCTACTGCAAAATTTGCCTTGGGATTGATTTATTTCTTCTTCTACTATTTGAGTTGATTTATTTCTTCTTCTACAATTTGAGTCTTTGTTGTTGATTTTTTTTCTAAAATTTGCTTGACTATGTTTTGCATGTTGCTTAGGGTTGTTTGGGATTTACAATTAAGTAGTAGTTACTGAATAGAATAATTAATAGAATCAAATTCCATTCTTGATGAGCTTCCAGAACATAGTAAATATCAAATGGGAAGAGAAAATGAACAATTCAGGTTTGGCAGGTGTAACTCATCGGGTTCGGGTCCAACACGGGGTGGGGCGGGTTTTGGACCCGTCGGGTCTGGGACGAGTTTCGGGTTCAGAAAATTTCTCACGAGTTGGGTCTCGGGTTTGGCCAAACCCATACCAGACTCGATATGTTTCCATCCCTAATCGATTTTCAGATCTCTTCAAGCGATCCTTTGAATTTTTCA
This sequence comes from Petrea volubilis, assembly GCA_026212405.1. Classification (NCBI taxonomy): domain Eukaryota; kingdom Viridiplantae; phylum Streptophyta; class Magnoliopsida; order Lamiales; family Verbenaceae; genus Petrea; species Petrea volubilis. The sequence goes on from CM047884.1 coordinate 10,369,515, forward strand.
CTTTTAAGCCCGTACAAGTGAATTTTATAACTAGATCAGTCATTTAGGGATGTATGCAGGACAACTTTTTGTGTTATATGGCCCCATCTCATGAATTCGATAACTAGATTGCTCTTATATAATTTCTATGTTCGTTGGATATACTTTAGCTACTATGAATACAAGTTTTGATCGTTAAATGAAAACTTGGTATAATTTTACAAATAACAGTGTAAAATATGATAATTTGCTATTTTAATTATATAAGTACCTAGATTTAGGCCTGGCAATGGGTAGGGTTTTACCCTACCCTAACCCTTACCCTAAAAAAATCCTATTAAACATACCTTATACCCTACCCTACCCGATTTAAATATTTACCTATTGGGTATGTGTATTGGGTATACCCTATTTTTAGATTCAAAGAAAATAGCTAAAAGCCCTTGGCATTTTCCACATTATTGCGTAATCATATGAATCGATCAAATTGCATCGCTAAAGTGATATGTGTCAAATACTAATGATCGATTGATCGATTGTTAGATCTCTTCAAGAGATCCTTTGTATTTTTCACTTTTAAGCCCGTATGAGCAAATTTTATAAGTAGATCAATAATTTGGGATGTATGCAGGACAACTTTGAGTTTTGTATGGTCCCATGTCATGAATTCGATAAAAACTAGATTGTTCACATATAACTTCTAAGATCGTTGTAAATATTTTAGCTAGTATGACTTCATGTTTTGATTGTTATATGAAAAATTCGTATAATTTTACAAATTACAACGTAAAATATGATATTTCGCTATTTTAATGATATAAGTACCTAGATAATTTCAAGAAAATAACAAAAAGCCCCTTGCATTTTTCACTTTATATGTGTAATCATTTGAAGCGATCAAATTGTATCGCTCAAACGATATATGTCAGATACTCATGATCGCTTGATCGATTGTCAAATCTCTTCAAGCAATCCTTTGTATTTGTCACTTTTAAGCCCGTATGAGTGAATTTTACAAGTACATTAATCATTTGGGGATATATCTAGGACAACTTTGAGCTTTGTATCATCCCATCTCATGAATTCAATAACAATTAATCTGTTCAATATAACTTCTAAGTTCATGGTATATTCTTTTGCCAGTATGAGTACACGTTTTGATTGTAATATGAAAAATTGGTATAATTTTACAAATTACAGTCTAAAATATGATATTTCACCATTTTAATGACATAAGTACCTAGATTCAAAGAAAATAACAAAAAGCCCTTGGTATTTTCCACGTTATATGTGTAATCGTTTGAAGCGATCAAATTATGTGTCAGATACTCTTGATCACTTGATCGATTGCCAGATGACTTCAAGCGATCCCTTGTAATTTTCAGTTTTGATGCCGCAAGAGTGAGTTTTATAAGTAGATCAATCATTTGGGGATGTATGCAAGACAACTTAGAGTTTTGTATGGTCCCATCTCATGATTTCGATAACAACTAGATTGTTCCCATATAACTTCTAAGTTCGTTGTATATACTACACGTTTTGATCATTATATGAAAATTGGTATAATTTTATAAATTACTGCTTAAAATATGATATTTCACTATTTTAATGATATAAGTACCTAGACTCATAGAAAATAACTAAAAGCCCTTGTCATTTTTAACGTTACGTGTGTAATCGTTTGAAGCAATCAAATTGCATCGTTCAAGCGATATGTGTCACATACTCATGATCGCTTGATTGATTGCTAGATCTTTTCAAGCGACCCTTTGTATTTTTCACTTTTAAGCCCATACGAGCAAATTTTATAAATAGATCAATCATTTGCGGATGTATGCAGAAGAACTTTAAGTTTTGTATGGTTCCATCTCATGAATTCGATAACGATTACATTGTTCCCATATAACTTCTAAGTTTGTCGTACATACTTTAGCCAGATGACTACACGTTTTGATTTTTATATGAAAAATTGGTATAATTTTACAAATTCTAGCATAAAATATGATATTTTGGTGTTTTAATGATATAAGTACCTAAATTCAAAGAAAATAACTAAAAGCCCTTGTCATTTCCCACGTTATGCGCGTACTCATTTAAAGTAATCAAATTACATCGCTCAAGCGATATGTGGCAGATACTCATGATTGTTTGATCTATTGTTAGATCTTTTCAAGCGATCCTTTGTATTTTTTACTTTTAAGCCAGTGCATGTGAATTTTGTAAGTAGATCAATCATTTGGGGATGTATGCAGGACACTTTTGAGTTTTGTATAGTCCCATCTCATGAATTCAATAACAACTAGATTGTTCCTGATAGTATGTTATTTTTACCTAATTTCAGGCCTCAATTATGCTTATCTTGATTAATTTTGGATCTTAAATGGGTTAAAATTTCACAAAAGTTAATTCTTACTTGCCATAGGTGAAAATTGATGAAAAGGAGCTAAAAACGGGCTAAAAGATGGTAAAAAGTGCAGAGGGATGTCGTACAAGAAAGCTGGAAGGCTAAATTTGGAAATAATCATGTTTATCGCGCAAGGCGTGCTCACGCCTTATGGGCTGAAAATCCTACGCGGGATTGGAAAAGGAGAATATTGATATGGCAAGAGTTTGACTTGGAAACAATCTCTATACTTGCCTACGACTCTTAAGATTTGCCAAAGAGTTATCCTAGCTCTATTAGGAATTTGGTTTAGGGTTTGATCCCTATGTATACCCGATTGTATCATATTGTTTAGACAACTTGAATTTCAATATTTCATTCCAGTTCTTAGTTTTTCTCTTTAGAATTTTCAGCTTTTATATTTTTGTTGTTATTATGGTCATGCATGGCTAAACTACTTATTCAGTCAAGGAGTAATTCGAGCCAACGTTTTCTTCAAGGATTGTGAGATCTAATCGGTTTGCTCATCTTTTAATTTTATGCAGTATTTGTGTATTTTTCTATGCTTTTTGGGAAAACTCATCTCTTATTGTTGTTTTGTTAGTTGTGCAATTAGGATCCATTGTTCAATTAATTTAACTTCATAGTTACAGTTGAACAAATCGAATTCGTAATTGTTTGATTGAATCAGCACAAGTGGAAAGTAGTATAATTCATTATACTATGAAAAATACATAATCTAGTTTCGAGCAACTACGTTTGTAGGTTTGTTGTCTAGGATTTGGGTCTTTCTAGTTTTTAATGCTGTTAATGGGTTAAATCCTATCGTTTGACTAGGGTTATTCATTAATTAGGGATTATTCATAGCGTTCGCATGTCTAGTCTATTATTTAGGAAATATTAGGTTGGACGAGTTTTCTGATGGCTATAACCAATCTATTGCATGAATTGAAAGCTGTTTTTGAATTAATGATCAATCCATGAAAACGTTGGGCGAGGAATTACCCTTGACTGAGTCTTTATTCTTATAGATTTACTTTTGATTTCTTTATTACTTTTATTAACTTGTCATTTAAAACCCCCTTGTTTTACTTTCTTTGACACTTGGTTATCTTGAAAAGTAGTCGATAAGTTATTCCCGGTGGGATCGACCCTTCGCACCCTATTTACAAATTAATTTTGTAGTTAGAGGAGTAGAATTTATTTTTGGTGGATTCGACACCCATCTGTTCCTATATAACTTCTAAGTTTGTTGTATATACTTTAGCCAGTATGGCTACACGTTTTGACCCTTATATGAAAAATTGGTATAATTTTACAAATTATATCGTAAAATATAATATTTCACTATTTAATGATATAAGTACCTAGATTCAATGAAAATAACTAAAAATCCCTTGGTATTCTCCACGTTATGTGTGTAATCGTTTGAAGCGATCAAATTGAATCGCTTAAGCTATATGTGTTAGATACTCATGATCTCTTGATCGATTGTCATAATTTTTGAAGCGATCCTTTGTATTTTTCACTTTTAAGCTCATACGAGCGAATTTTATAAGTAGATCAATCATTTGGGGTTGTATACGGGATAATTTTGAGTTTTATATGGTCCCATCTCATGAATTCAATGACAACTAGATTGTTCCTATATAACTTCTAAGTTCATTATATATACTTTAGCCAGTATGACTAGACGTTTTGATCATTATATGAAAAATTGGTATAATTTTACAAATTACAATGTAAAATATGATATTTTGCTATTTTAATGATATAAGTACGTAGATTCAAAGAAAATAACTAAAAGCCCTTGGCATTTTCCACGTTATGTGCGTAATCGTTTGATGTGATCAAATTTCGTCGCTCAAGCAATATGTATTAGATACTCTTGATCGCTTGATCAATTATCAAATCTCTTCAAGGTATCCTTTGTATTTTTCACTTTTAAGTCCCGTTATGTTCGCTTGATCGATTAGGTGATCGCGTCAAGCGATCTTGTACAATTTTTCAAAGTATGAATCTGTGCCAATTTTTTAGGTATTTGCGTAATCAACCTGCGTAATCTCTGGATTAATCACGACATCGCTTAATCAATGTCCTCGATTGCTTTATCGATTATTTGATTTTTGAGGTAAACACTTAATTGATTCTTATGAACATGTAATCGATCATTCTTTTTTAAAGCTATTTGTCGAGATTCTCTATATGAGGTGTAATGATATATACAAAAATTTGAAGCGAAAGGTCAAAAAGATTGATGATTAACTTGAAATTACCTATATTAAGTGAAATGATATTTACAAGCATTCAAAGAAAAAGATAAAAAAGTACTTTATCCTAAACTAGAAATGATACCATCCACACTTTTCAATTATCCCCAATTATTTCTTTACATGTTCGTTTCTTGTGACCTGGCTTATTGCATCGTGAGCATTTATTCTTCTTTTGAGAAACCTCACAAACAGTTGGGATTCTCTTGACTCTTTTCCTACCCTTTGATAGATTCACTGATAATTTTATTTTATCGATTGAAGAACCACCCACCAATCCTCTAGAGGAATAAAATAAATTGTTTCTGCATAAGCATGCAAAAACTTATTAGATGTGTATACAGATGAGCAAGCTGAGTACAATCTCATAGCAAAATTAGGCAAATTCTAATGTCTAATAGTAGTTATGGCATGAGGGTGCGGGATCCTATCAATACCAAACACTTTAAAACTGCATCGGTTATTTTTAAGATCAACAATAGCATTTGGACCGGAGCCACGCACATGGCACTCATGCACATTGAGTTGTAGAACATCAAAGATGTTGAGTTTTCCAAACTATCACAAAGTTCACTTTCTTTTGATGGAACTAATTGTGTATTGCATTTAACCATCTCCTTACAACAACTACAAAACCACTCTAATGATTCATTGGATTAAATCAAAAAGAGCATCAATTGGAAACTCCCTTTCAGTCAGAAGTCTTGAGTTAATAGACTCTACAATGTTAGTTGTAATAATATTATACGTGTTTTCAGGAAAATAAGCTCTACTCTATCGCTCAAAGCCAATATCTTTCTCAAGGTAATCAACCACTTTACTTCTAAGTTGGCGTATTTGCATGAAATGTTGTTGGAACTCATCAATTCAATCAGATTTAGCTGCCAAGTAATATAGATTAAGGACATCACTGCACCTAAACTTTTGCTTCAAGTTCTCTGCAATGTGTTTCATCCAGTACCCACGATATGCTAAAGGATAAACACGTTTCACTACTTCTTGATAGAACCGTATCTGTCGGATATTATGCACATCTCGTCACTATCAGGAATTATATCTTTTAAATTTTTGAGAAACCACTCCTACGAGTAGTCATTCTCAGAGTTGATCACAACCTATGCAATGGGATAAATATGCTTCTCACTATCCTATGCAGTGGCCACTAGCACTGTACCACCATACTTTCCTTTCAAAAAGCATCCATTAGTGGCTATTACCTTTCTTACAAATGAAAAATTCCATATACGTTGGCTAAAGGCTAAAAAAAATATTGAAACTGATTTTTAGAGTCGACCACCAATTCTGTCTTGCTTCTGTTATTTTCTGACTCGAACATATAGCAACATGCTTTAAGAACTGCATACTCATGCTTTGCTATTCCCCTAACAAAATCCTTTGCAAGTTGTCACCCTCTCCAGCATTTCTAATAACTCACGGAACATATTGATTTTTTTCTACATAAGTCTTCAAGTCCTTCCCCTTTGACAAATTGTTCTTTCACGCATTCTCCTATGAGATAGGCCGATGCTTGGCGGTGTTGGCCTGATATATGCTCTAGGCCACATGTGTGCTCACTAATATATTTCTTAATAATAAATTTATCCGAAGTATTATACTTACAACAACGAACCCACCACTTGTATATTGAGCTCCACATGCAAAAACCTATAATGATTTGTTTAATCTTTTGACAGAGTACTCAAACTTTGCTTTCACAGCAATGAGTGGAATTTTTCTCACCACTTCAGCCTTGTTATTGAACAAGCACCCCACGTGCAACTCGGATCTATCGTCAAACGTATGCCATGATTGACTTGCCATGCCCTCTGAAACGTGTTCATTCAAAATGGTGTCTTCTGCAACATCAAAATCCACTTGATGTAGTTCTTGATTCACAATAACATCTTCATGGACGACTATGTCATTATGAGGAAATTCCTCTGTGTGTTGTTCCTCCACATTGTTTTCTTTTTCAACATCATCCAACATGTAATTATCAACCAGTATAATATCATCACTAATTGAAAAAATAATTGTCATCCTTGTAAACATTGAAACCATTAATCCTTGACTCGAACATAAACACTTATAGAATTGGTCTCCAACCCTCATCAGTAATATCAATAAAGTATACCTTCAAATCTTAGTCTGACTTTATTTCAGTTAGATGCGCTATATATAGTGGATGAGGTGCTTTTGTTATCATGTACTTTACATTAACATCAACCTGTGAACAGCTTAATTAACCCTTCTGAATAATTTTATCAATCAAGCTAACAAAAAAAATAATTTCTTTAGTAACAACAAAATGTGTCGTTACTTTGCATTTTTCAGTCCACTTCCAACGAGCCTCTTCTTTTGCCCACTTGACATATTCAACACCTTTAAAAAATTCTTCTGCCATAATTTCAATCGACAAAGTACCTATATTATAAGAAATGGAAATGTAAAATGATCACATGACCACAAAAAAACAAAAGAAAGAAAAACATGTTAATTGACATAATGGGTTGACAGACATATGATCGCTTGATCGATCTATAAAGTTTGTTAAAGCAAATATGTGCCGTTATCAAATGATTGCTTAATCAATTAAAAGATGTCGATTAAGCGATTACCAAATAGCAGAAGATCACTTCATGGATATGAGTTAGTCGATGAAGGGATCACTAAATAACAAAGGACCGTTATTCTATGAAGTATCGCTTAAGTGAATATGATTATTCATTAATCAACAGGGTTTGGCTGTTTCAATTCACTATGTAAGGGATCGCCATTAATGGTGGGTTCTCAAAAACCCACCAAACCAACTGTCGAATTAATGGTTATTTACCAAAATCCATTATCAAAATGATACATTAATGGAGCTCTGTAGAGAATCCACAACTCAAATTGACCAAGAAGCATAAAAATGGGTTTTTAACTTGAGTTATTATGTGTTTTTTGTGAAGAAACCCTTCGACAATTTGCCTTCCTCTTGCAATGAATACATTAAAGATTATAGAACAAATATTCTATCAATATATCACCACAACTTGATCTTCATTAGAGTATAAAGTGGAGAAATGAAAAGAGAGGGTTTTGTTTGTAAGAATTATTTGGTTCAAGTTGCAATATACTTGATTTTAAGGGTTAAAATATAAGATCTAAAAGTTAGACAAACATTTATCCAAATCCCATTTAAGTTTAATTGAATGATTAATTAGAGTTAATAAACAAAAGGGCTATTTACCTAAAAATTAAAACTTGAGGTCTATTTCATTAAAAAAACATGAAAAGGCTAAATAACAAAACCCACTGGTTAATGGCTTCTTTGGGGAGTTGGACATACGAATATGATGCGTTTTATGTGGAAGGACAAAAGTACCCTCCATTTGTTTATTTTTAATCTGATATAAGGGTTCTTCATGAAATTTTTTAGAGAGAGAGAGATTGGCTAGGGCATGAAAATAGACTTGTGGAGTTGTGGTTTAGACTTTAGACTAGAAAAGAAAAAAAAAATTATATACTATGTAAACCTCTTTTCAAAAGGTAAAATTCTTATATCCACTCAATGTTTGGGCTATATATAAATTAAACGGTTAACATTATATTATATTTTGTATTTTTTTTGGTAAGTGAATAAATATGAAGTATTATGAACTGTTTGGTGCATTTGTAGGATCCACACTGGTTGGGGCCATTTGGTTACCCCGACCACAAGGCATGAAGACATTTATAACCTTAAAAAATAATCGTGCAAGTCACATGACTATTTTTCGGTGGGTTTTCTAGTCAAAAGTGTGTTTCAGTATGTAACGTGTAAAAATTGAACAATTCATATGACAATGTAAAACAAAAAAAAAAAAAAAAGTTTATATAACAATGTAGAAAAATGGGTATAGTTTGGGGAGTAAAATGTTTTACCCCCATTACTCTGTAGATATAGGGCCTGCTTGAATGGACTTAAAAAAATACTTTTTGAGTTGCATTTTTTTATAGTAGAATTTCTTTTAAGCCAATTAATTTATGTTTGGATGCAGTAATTAAAAGTATTTTAAAATGTGCTTGTATTTGAACTATACCAGGCAACTTCTAAAAAGCCACTTTTTGATTTTTTTCTAGCATCTGCTTTTTTTAAAAAGCTATCCAAACACATTTTTTTTTCTTTTTAGTATTTTTTTTTAAAAATTAAATGCTTCTTTCTAAGAAAACCTATCCAAATGGATCCATAAATGTAGACGTAGATATAGATAGATGTAATATCAGTCTAGATACACAATTGTCAATTGAGTGTCTGGGCTCAAATTAAGTTTGGTAGTACCCATCAAATATTCTATTACACCTGTCAAATAGTTAATCACTCATGTGAAAATATACAAAAGCCACATTATAATTGTAATTGACCGGTGAATAAAAACATTTCATACCATAGTTGTAATTGACCGGTGAATAAAAACATTTCATACCATACTTGTTAGGGAAATTTTCAATTTTGGTACCATATGTTTGTCCTTTCTTAATTCTAGTCCAACTGTTTGCAGTTTCTAACATTACGTCCATTATGTTTCAATTTTTATCGATTGTAGCATCATCATTAACTTTTCCAACACCTATATTTTGAGAAAATTGCTAAAAGACCCACTATTAAAGAAACCAGGTGAAGACCCCTCCTCCAGAAAAACAAAAAACTTCACAAAACAAAAAACAAAAATATGTGACACACATTGCACAAATTAACCAATATTGATAACATTGAGGTGAGAAATTAACTAATACGGAAACTTAGATCAGTTAGATGAATTCTTAATTAGTATATAGTTGAATGGCACGTGAGACGGGGAACAAATTTATTGAAAAAAATTGAGATGAATTGCTTGGCAGTTGCGGAACCACTGTGAGACCAAGTCACGGTACAGGGTTGGCATTAATCAACGGTTGTGCCATCTTGAGTCATTTTTTTTTCTCATTTTTTAATTCTATACATTAATTTATTTTTTTGATCACATGGGCAATTCAATCATATATTGAATTAAAAGTTTCATTCAAATGTTATAGGTTAATCTTTTGTATATGCGCATATCAAGGCGTGTTTTTGTTTTCTCCAGTTGCTTTTTTTTTTCCTCCTGAAAACTAAAAGCCATGGAGGGGGTGAATTAGTTATTCTTTAACAGATTGTTTTAATTTAATGGAACTACTAGTGAATTAGAGATAACAGGAATTTAAACACAATGAACAATTTATTTATAGGTTGGGTCGAGACTTAATCTACTACCTAAGTATTTTTTAACTTAGAATTTTGAACTTGCAAAAGATTTTATTAATGGTAGAACTGGGGTAATAAGGCAAACACTGAGAACAGTGGAACGATACACGAAAGATACAACTTCCAAACCAGAACAATATAAAATCAGAGTGAGAAGAGTTGTTCTAGAACTGACAGTGGATTAGTGGTATATATTACCAAACAATTTGGTAAGCAATACACTATTGGACAATTGATACTACCAACACTTCATAAACAACATACACCTTAGAACAGATATTGTTTCAATTCTCACTAAAAACACTTTGAACATGAGCTCTCAATTATTCTATTTTGTTCTCATCAAAACATTGCTTTTTGAGTTTCTTCTTCTGTCTCTTCTGAATTTAAAGACCTTGTGAAGCTTTCTTAGAAGGAAGGAACCCTTGCACATCAATCTTGAAGAAATTTTGGTTTGATTGTTAAGAGTCCAACTTTTCTTTTAAGAGTTTAAGTCAACTCCTCAGAAAAGGAATGAATCCAATTTGAGGAACACTAAAATTTGATGTTAGAAATTAGCCGTTAGGACCAGTCTTGCATATCACGAGTTTTTGAAAAATAAATTTCTAACTCATCATCAAAATTAAGGGCAATAGTTCTCCAATTGCTTTTTTTATTTTTTCCCTGCTGCGAACTAAAAGCCATGGAGGGGGCTGAGTGAGGGCATTGTGAGAAAGAAAACAGAGAGGAAAACTTATATCACAAAATTCACATTTATGACATATGACATATGTATTTAATCTTCTATCACATAATTCACATTTATGACATATGTATAAAATTATTTTCTTAATTATACACTTAGCCTAAAATCTTTGCATTTAACGTATATTCATATGTCGGCGAAGACCCTCCGATGCTTAAGTTAGTTGATTGGTTTTGTAGAGATTTAAACAGAGTAAGAGGGTTAAAAGCAATTAATGAGTCGGATCTTACCATTATAGTGTGTTCACGTAAATTGCTCCCTATAGGCCCCTTAGGCTTAGTAGGCCATCATTTGATGAAGTGTATTGACCCATGAGCCTAAGGGTATGGCCTAGTGACATTAGTTGGCCCTCCATTAATGAGGCATGGGGTTAGATGGCTGAACCACGCCCCAGATGATGAAGCATTTAATGTTTACAGGGATCCGTTGAACCCTGTGGTCCTGGACGATTATTATATCGACTAGGAGAATCAACGGGACCAGTCCAAGGAGATGACACTATCAATAGGGAAAGTTGCCCGGCCGAGATCATCAGGATAGGTTGGACGGGTCGTTAACCCGGTCGATATCTTTTGGTTCGGTCGATAACCACGCTCATTGGTTTGGGCGCTTGGCAAGAGGTGGTGCGTGGTCCAATTGAGAATACCAATTGAAAATGTGCCACGTCACCCATCTCCATCTACTCTAAAATCCTTAATTCTCATTCTCATTCAACATAGCAAACTCCCTTTTCCAAACCAAAAAGATAGATGTTGTTGCTTGAAAGAGGTAATTTAAAGATGATAACTAGTGTTGCTTATTCATCTTTCTAATATGTGCTAAACCATTATATTGCAAGCTTCGAAAGTAGAATAAAAAAAAAAAAAAGAAATCCATTCCATATCTAAGAACCAAATAAAGAGATGAATAAAAACATATAGTACACATAAAAGGGGGGAGAAGTTAATAATAATAATAATAATAATAATAATAATAATAATAATAATAATCGTTACTATTATTTATAATACAACGTAGAAATAAAAATAACGGATCCTTCAAGCAGAATAGATGTAAACATGAAATAATTAAAAAGTCTTTTAGAAAATTTAATGCTGTTTTTTTAATCCCTCAATTACCAATTGTTTCCTGTTCAAAGATGAGCTTATTTGTAAATAACTTCAAAACACAAAGCATCAATCAATTTTTTTTAAAAAAAATTCTATGTTGTGTATATATAAGTATATATTAGAGGGCAAAAGAGTAAAAATCTATTGCAATACAAGAAAACTATAATCTTGGGATAAGTCATCCCACCTCCCCCAAGGGGTATCAAATCATGAGAATGAAGTGGATTGCCTACTGGGCCCACAATCTGAAAACTCTGCTATAAAATGATGATACATCTTCTCCTCTACTTACTAATACACATCACGTGTATTGTGAACGGTTGAAATAAGAAAAAAGAAAAACTTATGAGACGGAAATTTTTTTAAGATTCTCTTTCCTTATCTTAACCGTTCATCAATACACGTGACATGTATTGGTGAGTTGAGGGGAAGATGTAGTACCATTTTATAGTAGAGGATCCGAATTACCTGACCCATTAATAATAAATGGCCAATTAAGATATTTCCAAACTTATTAATGATTGTGATATTACCAAACTTATTAATGATTGTGATAATTAATATTTCCTTCACAAACTAGCTTGCCAAACACAACCTAGATGCATACCATATACTATTCTATACTTTTCTTAATAAATATTTATTAAACACAACCTAGATGTATACCATATACCATTCTATACTTTTCTTAGTAAATATTTATTAAGTATACATTGACATACTAGGAATGCAAAATGAAATGGGAAAAAAAAAGAAAAAAAAAAAAGAAAGACAAAACAAACTGCACTTAGAGGTGCACAAGCCACAAAATATCACACTTCTGTCAAAGAGGCCATGAACTAATCTTATCTGCAGAGAAGATTGTGGTCACCCATTTGGAATCTTATAAAAACCTGACATCGCATATTTAAGATCCCATCAAGGACCATGCTGCTTCCATTATTTTTAGCTTCAAAATTAGTCCTTTTCCATGGCTTTCTATTATCTTCTGTTCATCAAATGGAGTAGTTGAGAAATAGTAATTGAACAAAGACTTGAAGAAAAGACCAAAAATACACCCATTTTACTTCATAAAAATGGAGTTAACCTTATCCTGCCTGGTCCTGATCTTTTCCGTAGTGTTCTTGATTTTAAAGCATCTGAAATTTTCGAGTAAACACAGAAATCTCCCGCTGAGTCCGCCATCTCTGCCGATAATAGGCCATCTCCACCTCGTCAAAACTCCGCCGCATCGAGCTCTCCAGGCTCTATCCAAGAAACATGGCCCTGTTTTGTATCTTCATTTCGGCTGCAAGCCATTTCTTGTCGTCTCCTCTCCCTCTGCTGCCGAACAATGCTTCTCTAAGAATGATATCATCTTCGCCAACCGGCCTGACTCCCTTGTCAAGTAAAATCCTCGGATACAATACCACCACCCTCGGACTCGCTCCTTACGGGGACCACTGGAGGAATCTGTTAGATATTTAATAATAATTTATTTTATTTTCTATTTTTAGAAAGTTAGTGGAATCATGGATAAATGCATGTGGTTAGTGGAAACCCATCTCCTAATTTTAGATTGTTAGTGGGTGTCATGGAGAATGGTTTAGTTAGTGGTATGAGTCATGGAGTCATGGATGAATGACTCTAGCTAGTGGTATAGATCATGGTCCCTATTTTTATGACCACTATCTTCATTTGTAGGCATATATAAAGGTCAAGTATTTTCCCAATTAATGCATCGAAAAAGCAATTCATTCTCTCTATCTTTTGAATAATATAGATTTTATATTCTCTATTCTATTTTATAATAGTGGTATAAGAGCCAAGTTAGATTATAGAGAGAAAAATAGTGTGAGAGAGATCAATTTGAGATAAATAGTGTGAGGGAGCGTACCACAAAAAAAAACAAGTCATGTCTTTAGAAAGCAACTTTGTGCAAGCTGCAATTCCTCGCTTTGATGGTCACTATGACCATTGTAGCATGCTAATGGAGAATTTTCTCCGGTCAAAAGAGTATTGGCCAATTATTAAAGACGGCATCGGCGCACCGACAAAAGGCGAAACTTTGACAGATGCTCAGAAAGTGGAGTTCGAAGTGAGAAAGCTGAAAGATATGAAGGCGAAAAATTATCTCTTTCAGGCTATTGAGTATCCCATCTTGGAAGCTATTCTTTGCAAAGATACTTCCAAGGCCATATGGGATTCTATGAAGAAGAAGTATCAAGGTTCTGCTAGAGTGAAGCGAGCACAGCTTCAAGCCTTGAGAAGAGACTTCGAAACTTTGCAAATGAAGGAAGGAGAATCTGTCACTAGCTATTGTGCTAGAACCATGGAGATCAGCAACAAGATGTGCTTCCACAGTGAGAAGATGGAGGACGTGACCATTGTGGAGAAAATTTTGCGCTCCTTGACAACAAAGTTTGATTATGTCGTTTGCTCCATTGAGGAGTCAAAAGACATAGATGCACTCTCTCTTGATGAATTGCAAAGCTCCCTATTAGTGCATGAGCAGAAGATGAACTGTAGTTCAGCTTCCGAGGAGCAAGCTTTGAAGGCCTCTACTAATACTTATTTCTCAAATTTTAGAGGAAAGAGTAGAGGTAGAGGTAGAGGAAGAGGAAGAGGAGATCGAGGAAATAGAGATGGAGGCAACCGAGATGGCAACATAAATTTTAGAATAAATGATGACCAAGGAAAAAGCAGAGCAAAAGACTTTGACAAATCCAAGGTAGAATGCCATCGCTATCATAAATTGGTCATTATCGTTATGAATGTTATACTAGACTGCCTAATGACAATAAAGAAAAGTCAAACTTTGTCGAGAACAAGAAAGGAGAAACCTTGTTGATGGCGGTTCATGCTGAAACGGAGAATGATCAAGATGTTTGGTATGTGGATACAGGCTACAGTAATCACATAAGTGGAAGTAAGTCTTCTTTCTCTCAATTAAATGAAGGCTTTCGTTCTACTATTAGTTTTGGTGATTTTTCTACTGTGGATGTGATGGGAAAAGGAAACATTAGTATTAGAGCGAAGAATGGTTTTGTGGAAACCATATCTAATGTATTCTATGTTCCCGCTTTGAAAAGTAATTTGTTGAGTGCTGGTCAATTGTTAGAAAAAGGCTATGTCATCGCTCTTAAAAATGATATCTGTGAAATTTCTGACCTTTCAAGAGGAGTTGTTGCTATTGTGAAAATGAGTCAAAACAGGTTGTTTCCTTTGAAGATTGAAAATGTCCATTCTTGCTTGATGGCGGAGGTGAAAGATCCCTCACGGTTATGGCATTTTCGTTATGGCCACTTGAACTTTGGCGGTTTGAAGATCCTTCAAAAGAAGAATATGGTGACAGGTCTTCCTGAAATCGTTGTTCCCTCCAAAGTTTGTGAAGAATGTGTTGTTGGCAAACAACACCGTTCTCAGTTCCTAAAAGGCAAGTCATGGCGAGCAAAGAAGGTCTTGGAGTTGGTCCATTCTGACATTTGTGGGCCAATAAATCCAATTTCTAATGGAGGCAAGAGATATTTTATTACATTTATCGATGATGATTCCCGAAAGACTTGGGTTTATTTTTTGCAGGAAAAATTAGAGGCTTTTAATGTATTTAAAAGCTTTAAGGCTCGTGTGGAGAATGAGGTAGGAATGACTATTAAGAGTATCTGAACTGATCGTGAAGGCGAATATTGTTCTACGTCATTTGAACAATTTTGTGAGACTCACGGCATTCGAAAAGAGCTCACAACAGCATATACACCTCAACAAAATGGTGTATTGAAGAGGAAAATAGAACCATTCTCAACATGGTTCGTAGTTTACTGGCTCGAGGAAGCATTTTAGCCAGAAGCAGTGAATTGGAGCATCCACATCTTGAATAGAAGTCCCACTTTTTCTCTTCGAGATGTGACACCTGAAGAAGCTTGGAGCTGAAGGAGACCAGCTGTAGACCATTTCAGAATTTTTAGGTGCATTGCTTATGCACATGTCCCAGATGTAAAAAGAAAGAAGCTTGATGACAAAGGTGAAAAATGTGTCTTTCTTGGTGTTAGCGAGACATCCAAGGCATATAAGCTATTCAATCGACTGACAAAGAAGATTGTGACCAGTAGAGATGTTGTATTTGATGAAAAGAGCATTTGGGATTGGAATGAATGACTATCTTCTCAAGTGTTGTTTTATGATGAAGTTGAAGCGATAGCTCGAGTACCAGAAAATGCTACTCCACCGGCCGCTGAAATTTTACCAACATACTAGTACAACAGTTGAAGCACTTCGTCGTGTTCGATGGAGGCCTCCATGGATGCAAGATTATGAGGTAACTGGAATTAGTGCAAATAACGATGCAATTTCCCATTTTGCATTGTTTACAGATTGTGACCCAACAAGTTTTGAAAGTGCCATCAAAGAAGCAAAATGGAAGAACGCAATAGATGCCGAAATTGAAACAATTGAAAGGAATGATACTTGGGAGCTAATCGATCTTCCTGAGGAGCACAAAACCATTTGGGTCAAGTCGGTCTACACGACGAAACTGAAGGAAAATGGAGAAATTAACAAGTATAAGGTACGGTTGGTAGCTAAGGGGTACAAGCAAGAGTATGGTGTGGACTACACTGAAGTTTTTGGTCCAGTTGCAAGACATGACACCATTAGATTGGTGATTGCATTGGCGGCACAGAATTCTTGGCCCATTTTCAGCTAGATGTCAAATCAACATTCTTGCATGGCTACTTAGAGGAAGAGGTATTTATTGAGCAACCCCCTGATTATATTAAGGTTGGAAATGAACATAAAGCCTATAGATTGAAAAAGGCTCTTTATGGACTAAAGCAAGCTCTGAGAGCTTGGTATAGTCACATTGAGGCTTATTTTTTGAAAGTGGGCTTTCAGAAGTGTCCATATGAGCACACACTTTTTATTAAGATTGGAACTGGTGGAAGAATTGCAATCCTTCCAACACTCCAACTGAGTTTGGCTTGAAACTAAACAAAGAAGGAAGAGGAAATAAGGTGGACAACACATTTTACAAGCAAATTGTAGGCAGTTTGATGTATTTAACTGCTACAAGACCAGACATTATGTATTCTGTGAGTCTTATTAGCAGGTATATGGAGAACCCAACTGAGATGCACATGCTAGCTGCAAAGAGAATCTTTCGTTACTTGCAAGGAACCAAGGATTTTGGAATCTTTTACAAGATGGGAGAAAAGTCAGATTTAATTGGCTTTAGTGATAGTGATTATGCAGGAGACCAAGATGATAGAAGGAGCACTTCAGGTTATGTCTTCATGCTTGGGACAGGAGCTATTTCATGGTCTTCTAAGAAGCAGTCCATTGTCACATTGTCAAGCACTGAAACTGAATTTGTTGCTGCTACAGCTTGTGCTTGCCAAGCTATTTGGCTTAGGCGAATCCTTGAAGAGTTACAGTTGAAGCAAGGAAGAGCCTCTACAATATTTTGTGACGACAATTCTGCCATCAAGCTGTTAAAGAATCCGGTGCTACATGGAAGAAGTAAGCATATTGATGTGAAATATTATTTTCTGCGAGACCTAAGCAATGAAGGAACAATTGCGCTAGAATATTGCAGAAGTGAAGATCAGCTAGTGGACATCTTTACTAAACCTATCAGATTTTCTTCCTTCCAAAATCTGAGGAGGTTGATGGGCATTGGAACCTTAGAAGAGTTCAAGCAACTGGTTTTAAACTGAAGCTTGAGAGGTTTTAGTTTAAGGGAGGGATTATTAGATATTTAATAATAATTTATTTTATTTTCTATTTTTAGAAAGTTAGTGGAATCATGGATAAATGCATGTGGTTAGTAGAAATCCATCTCCTAATTTTAGATTGTTAGTGGGTGTCATGGAGAATGGTTTAGTTAGTGGTATGAGTCATGGAGTCATGGATGAATGACTCTAGCTAGTAGTATAGATCATGGTCCCTATTTTATGACCATTATCTTAATTTGTAGGCCTATATAAAGGTCAAGTATTTTCCCAATTAATGCATCAAAAAAGCAATTCATTCTCTCTATATTTTGAGTAATATAGATTTTATATTCTCTATTCTATTTTATAATAGAATCTACGCCGTCTGGAAACCATCTAGGTCTTCTCCTCCACCAGTCTGCTTCATTCATCGGCCATCAGGGCCGAAGAGACTCGTATCCTGGTGAAAAGATTGTTTCAGGGCTCTGATCATAAGGGTTGGAAGAAAGTGAACATGAATTCTTTGTTCTTTGAGCTATGTATGATGTGGTGATGATTATGGTTGCTGGGAAACGAGGGCCTGTCATGAACCACATTTTCGGGCCTACGATGGTTATGGGTGTTTGTGATTATTTTCCAGTGTTGAGCTCGTTGGGCTTTAAAGGAACGGTGAATAGGTTGGTAAATTTGTAACAGAAAAGAGATGGTTTTCTGCAGGGTATGCTCGACGAGGCTCGGGAGAAGATTAAAGTTGGTTCTTGTTCGGTTGGAGAAAGGAGGACATATGTTGAAGCCTTGTTGTCAATACAGGAAGCTGAACCTGAATATTATACCGATGAAATCCTCAAAGGACTTATCATGGTAAGCTTTCTCAGTGTGCATTACTTCTGTTTAACTCTGTTTTACGTTTCAGTGGTTTTTGCCATTTAATTATGATGCACCGAAGGTTGTCTAGGACGAGGGGTGAAGCCATGGATTTTAATATGAAATGACGAAATTCAATTTTCGCAAAACATATAAAAGACATTTTGAA
Organism: Petrea volubilis; assembly: GCA_026212405.1. Classification (NCBI taxonomy): domain Eukaryota; kingdom Viridiplantae; phylum Streptophyta; class Magnoliopsida; order Lamiales; family Verbenaceae; genus Petrea; species Petrea volubilis. The sequence goes on from CM047884.1 coordinate 10,387,966, forward strand.
CTTGATATACAATATAGCAGTTTATAAACTCGCAGGTGTGGGGGTGGTTGGGGGGTGGGTTGTGTGGACGGGGCGATTACCCCAATAAGCCCCAATTTTGTCTATCTCTTGTCCTATTTAATGATCCTGTATATATATATTTAGGTTTGAATTTAACTTTCTTCCAAAATTTCTTGTAGCCAATGTTCACTGCAGGAACACACACAACAGCCCTCACCATGGAATAGGTTATCTCACTTCTTCTGAATCACCCCAACAAGCTCGACAAGGCAAAAAATGAAATAGACAACAATGTGACTACAGGGAAGTTGCTCGATGATCAAGATCTCCATAAATTACCTTATCTCCGCTGCATAATCAATGAGGCACTTAGATTATACCCTGCTGGACCACTTCTGGTGCCTCATTCTTCATCAGAAAATTGCAAGATAGAGGGCTTCGACATCCCCCGTGGCACGATCTTGTTGGTGAATGCTTGGGCCATTCAGAGAGACCCCAAATTGTGGGAAGAGCCAGAAAGGTTCAAGCCAGAAAGGTTTACGGAAATTGAGGGGGGATTTGATGTGGGATTTAAGTTCATACCATTTGGAATGGGGAGGAGAGCTTGCCCTGGTTCTGGCATGGCTATGAGATTGACGGGACTCGTGTTAGGCATGTTAATACAGTGCTTTGAGTGGGAAAGACAAGGTCCTGAATTAGTGGATATGGAAGAAGTTGCTAGTTTAACATTGTCTAAGGCCAAGCCGTTGGAAGCACTGTATCGCCCACGCGCATCCATGATGAATCTCTTGTCTCAACTATGAGATTTAGCAAGATCTTGTGACTTTACCTCGAAAACGAACCAGAGTGATGGAATAAGCAAATAAAGCTACTACAGACTGTATAAGTAATAGTGTAGTTTTTAACTTCTTGCTACAATACATCAGTTTATGATTAGATTTGTCTCCAAAGTTATCAGTTCTGTGGCCTTTCAGTCTGTTGTACGTAATTACAGACATTAAAATTGTAAATCCTTTGGGTAAGTTCATCAATATCGACTTCGTTTTCCTTGTTTTAACAGATCAAATTGCCATTTGGTTAATCCAAGCTTAGTCACCTTCTTATGTTCATTGAATAGAATCTTCTGTTGATAATATTAACTCCGAGATAACACATAAAACCAAGTGCTCAATTGAAAAGTTGAGTTATTGATGTGAGATATCATTCGATGAAAAATTGATGTAACTTGATAAAATTCACATTAATGGAATGGTGTAGATATACTTACGACATTTATAACCATGTCTCAACTAGGCTTGCCAAGTGCCAACTCGTAGTTTGGTAAAGCTAACAGTTCAATTTGTTTTATTAAGCTTGCCAACCCCTAGTTTCATGCTGCGATTGTGCCACCCTCTATGAAAATAGCTCGGAAAATTGTTCTCGGCATTCATGCATCATTAAGAAAAAATTAGGCTTGAGGTTCACCCATCAATTCCTTTGTTTGACAGAAGCAAAGCGTAGTAAGTTAGAACCGAAAAGGGAGCAAGATAGTTGTCGATAAAGGGTTGGAAAGAAATGAAAAATTATTGTCTCTCTTAAAATAATCGAAGAAAAATGAAAAGTACCAAAAGATAAAGTACAAGGTATGATCTCAGACCAAATATAGCATAGATCGCAGTATTGTCAACGCTGATTGAGCCAGTATAAGACTTGAAGAAAAATGAGTGAAGACTGCAATTTTTTACTTAATAATAATGGAGATAATCTTGTGCTATGTGGCCCTATTCTGTTCCTTAATATTCTTCATTTCAAAGCGTGTGAACTTTTCGAGTAGACACAGGAATCTGCCACCAAGCCCGCCATCTCTACCGATACTGGGCCATCTCCACCGATACTGGGCCATCTCCACCTTGTCAAAACTGTGCCTCATCGAGCTCTCCAGGCTCTATCCAAGAAATATGGCCCCGTTTTGTATCTTTGTTTTGGCTGAAGGCCAGTTCTGGTTGTCTCATCTTCCTCTGCTATCAACAATGCTTTTCCAAGAATGATATCATCTTCGCCAACCGGCCTAACTCCCTTTCCGGCAGAATCGTTGGATATAATTGTACCGCCATTGGCTTCACTTCTTATGGAGACCACTGGAGGAATCTCCAGCGTCTGACAACCATTCAAGTTTTTTCCTCCACCAGTCTTCAGCATTTGTCAGCCATCAGGGCTGAAGAAACTCGTAATCTGGTGCGTAGATTGTTTCCAGGCTCTGAACCCATGTCTTGGAGGCGAGTGAACCTGAATTCTCTGTTCTTTCAGTTGGTTTATGATGTGATTATGGTCATGGTTGCTGGAAAACATTGGTCTACCATGGAAAAATTCTCTGAGCCTGAGAAGGACTTGGATATTGGCGATTATGTTCCCTTGTTAAGGTCAATTGATTTTAAAGGGGTCGAGAAGAAGATGTTGAATTTGCATCAGAGAAGCGATATCTTCCTTCAAGGTCTGCTGATGAGGCTCGTCGGAAAATTAAAGGGGTTTCTTGTTCATCAGTTGAAGAAAGAAAGACATATGTTGAAGCATTGTCAATACAAGAAGCTGAACCTGACTATTATACTGATGAAATCCTTAAGGGACTTATTCTAGTAACCATGTCTCAGTGTGCTTCACTTTTGTTCTACATCAGAATATTTTTCGCTCATTTAAGATCTTTTATTTCATCTGGTGTTTCATCTCTTGTTTCACAAGGTTTTTTGCTCGTCGCCTGACACTTGTCTCAGAGTAATGTTTGGGTGGCGGTTTCTGCAGCTTCATTATGCTTAACCACAGTCCTAAGTCATTTTTTATTTTCACTGGATTATATTCTTAATATTTGTATCATTTCTTGTGTGATGGTGAAATAGATCAAAATAATGTAGAGATATTAAATTGTCATACTAAAATTAACATTCAAAAGTAATAACTAATCAGTTGATTAGAAAAATGTTTTAATATTTAAATGTAATAACATTAACTCTCTCTTCCACGATTTCTTGCAGGCAATGTTTGCTGCAGGAACTCATACCATGTCCGTAACCATGTCACTTCTTCTGAATCACCTGTACGAGCTAGAAAAGGCGAGAAATGAGATAGACAATAATATATCTCCAGGGGAGCTGATCAAAGCTTCAGATCTTAACAAATTACCTTATCTACGCTGCATAATCAATGAAACACTTAGATTATACCCTATTGGACCACTTCAGCTGCCTCACTCTTCATCTCAACATTGCCAGATAGAAGGCTTCGACATTCCACGTGGTATGACTTTGTTCGTGAACGCATGGGCCATTCACAAAGACCCCAAATTGTGGGAAGAGCCAAAAAAGTTCAAGCCTTAGAGGTTCGAGGATTCAATGTGGGATTTAAGTTTATACCATTTGGAAAGGGGAGAAGAGCATGCCCTGGTTCTGGCATGGCAGTGAGGTTTATGGGGCTCGCATTAGGCACATTAATACAGTGCTTTGAGTGCAAAAGAGAAGGCCCTGAATTAGTGGATATGGACGAAGTTGCTGGTTTAACTTTGTCTAAGGCCAAGCCGTTGGAAGCACTGTAACGGCCTCGCGCATCCATGATCAATCTCCTGTCTCAACTATAAGATCTACCAAGATGCTGGCATTTTAGCTTGAAAATGAAAATTTTAAGCCAGAGCGATGGGGTTAAGTAAATAATGTTAGGAATATGTGCCTTAGAGAATCAGATTTGTATTTGTTGTTTAGAGAAGAATTAGGGTTTTCGGCCTCTGTACAGAGGCTCCTTTTTATATTAAAATAATCTGTTCTTTTACAAATACACCCCTGCTTTTCTAGAAATAACATAAATACTAAATATAACTCAACACTCCCCCTCAAGATGGGCGATAGATATCATTCATCCCCATCTTGTTACAAGAACTTTCAAACTGCTTAGAACCTAAACCCTTGGTTAGACAATCAGCCAAGTGTTCTTCTGATTCTACATAGCTCAAAGTCAGCACTCCATCATTCAATTTTTCCTTGATGAAGAAACGATCAGTCTCCATATGTTTAGTGCGATCATGCTGAACAGGATTGTTTGCAATATTGATTGCTGACTTGTTGTCACACCGAAGTTGTAAAGACTCTCCTCGAAACACGCGCAGCTCTGATAGGAGATTTTTCGCCCACATCAACTCACACAGACTGAGTGCCATAGCCTTGTACTCAGCCTCAGCTGTAGATTTTGCCACCACATCTTGCTTCTTGCTCTGCCAAGCCACAAGATTGCCTCCAACAAACACACAATATCCTGTGGTGGATCTGCGATCATCCAAACAACCTGCCCAATCAGCATCACAATAGCCTTCAACTCTCAGATGCCCATGACTCCTGAACCATAGTCCTTTTTCGGGACTTCCCTTGATATATCTGAGAATTCTGTGAACGGCATCCATATGTTGTTCTCTAGGGTCATGCATGTACCTACTCACCACACTCACTGCATATGCAATATCAGGTCTCGTGTGGCATAGATAAATGAGCCGACCAACTAGTCTTTGGTACTGTTCCTTATCCATCGAGTCACCTCCTTCAACACACATATTCTGATTCGGCTCGATAGGAGTAGGGGCAACCCTGCAGCCCAGCATCCCTGTCTCTGAAAGAAGGTCCAATTCATATTTTCGCTGAGAAAGCACTATGCCCGTCCTTGACCTAGCAATTTCAATCCCAAGAAAATACTTCAGTTGTCCCAAATCCTTGACCTCGAATTCTTTACCAAGATTTCCTTTTAATCGCATGATTTCCTCAGTATCGTCTCCAGTAATCACAATATCATCAACATAAACAGCCAGGATGGTGATACGACCTTTCAAATGCCTGTAAAATACAGTATGATCTCCATTGCACTGCTTGTATCCCATGCCACAGACTGCAAGTCTGAACCTATCAAACCATGCTCTCGGAGACTGCTTCAGCCCATACAATGACTTCTTGAGCTTGCATACCTTCCCAGCTGATTGTGGAGTAGCAAATCCAGGTGGAATCTCCATGTACACCTCTTTTTGGAGATCTCCATGCAAGAAAGCATTCTTGACATCCAACTGGTGTAGTGGCCAATTGAAGTTGGCAGCACACGACACCAACATCCTCACAGTGTTCATTTTTGCAACCGGAGCAAAGGTCTCATCATAGTCGATACCATAAGTCTGACTGTATCCTTTTGCAACCAGTCGGGCCTTGTACCTATCAACCTTGCCTTCTGGAGTTTGCTTAACAGTGTACACCCATTTGCATCCGACAGCACGCTGTCCAGCTGGTAGAGGTACCAACTCCCATGTGTCATTCTTCTTCAACGCCTGAAGTTCTTCCCGCATGGCACTGAACCATCTGGGATCTTGCTTAGCTACCTGCCATGTGTTAGGTACAGGCACAGACTCTAAAGATGCAAGGAAGGACTTATAAGCAGGTGGGACAGATGCATATGAAATGTAATTTGCAATATCCCAACTACCATACTTAACAGGAGGTTTCCCAGCATTAACCCTAGATGTTCTATGAAGTGGAATTTGAGGAGAATTGTTACCTATCAACTCTGGGTGAGAATCTGAGGAAGAGCTTGGTTCTGAGGAAGGACTTGGGGAGGAGTTACTTGGGACATTGGCATTCAAGGGAACTGGCGATGCTATAGCAGGCGACTCATGCTGCTCTGGCCGCTTTGGTCTCCTTTTATACACTATCAGCTCCCCCTGTTTCTTGTTTTCACCACTCAGATTGCTATCACCATCATTACCACCATCACCATCATCACTCAGATTGCTATCACCACTCGGTCCAGACAAAGGACATGGAAAGTCACCAATTATAATTCCATTCACATTCTCCCCCTCTCTACCAGCATTGGTAGAGTCATTCTCGAATAACGAATCCAACTCTGTCTTTTCTCCATAGTATGGTTCAGATTCTCGAAAAGTCACATCCATACTAACAAAGACTCTTCTTTCAGTAGGACACCAACACCTGTATCCTTTCTGACTTGAGGAGTAACCTACAAAGATGCATTTAACCGCCCGCGGATCTAGCTTCCCCACTGTCAATCTGTGGTCCCTCACATAGCACACACATCCGAACACTCTGGGCGGAGCAACAAAATCATTAGAGCCAAATAGCATCTCACGTGGTGTCTTCATCCCCAACACTCTTGATGGCATCCTGTTGATTAGATAAGTCGCTGTCATAATCGCCTCACTCCACAGAAACTTCGGTACGTTCATTGTCAACATTAATTAACGTGTCACTTCTAGTAGATGCCTGTTCTTGCGCTCGGCGACTCCATTTTGGGCTGGAGTATTTGGACAAGTAGTTTGATGGAGAATCCCTTGCTTTGACACAAAAGTAGCGAACTCTTTGTTGACATACTCAGTTCCATTATCTGATCACAGGACCTTCACCTGTACTCCAAATTGAGTTTTCACACAAGCTGAGAAATCTTTAAAGCATTTGAGTACTTCAAATTTCTGTTTCATCATGTATATCCAAGTCATACGCGAGTAACAATCAATGAAGGTGACAAACCATCTAAATCCACTAACAGAAGCAGTAGGACATGGTCCCCAAACATCGGAATGGACAAGTGCAAAAGGCTCCAAACTTCTTAAACCAATCATTTTATAACTAGAACGAGTATGTTTTCCAAGTTCACAAGCATTACAAAATAATTTATCCTTGTCTACTTTATTCAGCAAATCAGGTTCCAATTTATTTAAACTATCAAAAGATAAATGTCCCAATCTATTATGGTGCAGCATGGCCTCCGCTTCTGCCCCTTTACCAATAGCAGCAACGAGCATAGCAGCCTCCTTATCCAAATACCAAAGTCCATCACGCCTGTTGCCAGTCCCAAGCCTCCTCCCCGTTTCCTTTTCCTGAATGAAACATGTATTTTGATCAAAAAGAACAGTGCAATTCAATTGATCAATTAGTGAGCTAACAGAGAGTAAATTAACAGGAAAAGAAGGAACATGCAACATTGATGGCAGGGTAATAGATGAATTACAATAGACTGAACCAATACCCTTGATAGGTTGGGATGTACCATCAGCTGTTTGGACTGTATCTGGTTGTATTTGTTGACTAGGACAATATTCTACAAATTCATTGGATAATCCTGTTATATGACTAGATGCACCAGAATCTATGATCCAATCAACATGAGATTTAGTGGATGCAAAAGCCTGTGCCTGAATACCTTTAGTCACATGTGTATAACAAGCAACATTACCGAAGTAGGCATTGTCCTCAAACTCATCCGAGACCTTTTCCTTGCCTTTAGAGTTCTCAACTTGAGACTTGAACCGTCGCAGTTCTTCTAGCTCTGTCAGTTCAGCTCCAGTCATCTCTGTCGCGGCTTGGGGCTCCTCTGTCGCAGCAAAATGAGCAACACCTCGACCTCCACGTCCTCGGGTGCCTCGCCCCCTATATCCATTTCCACGTCCGCGACCACCATATCCACCTCTCTGTCCTCCACCTCTTCGGCCACCACCAGATTTGCGAGGCGCAGGACAATTGAAACTGAGATGTCCTTTCTGTTCGCAGTTGAAATAGTCCCTGTCATCCCTAATTTGGGCTCCAGGAACTGCCATAGCCGAGCGAACAACAGGTGAGGTTTCAGATACCATCACCTTTTGTCTGACCTCCTCTTCCTCCATCGAAGCGACAACCTCATTCAATGATGGGAGAGACGGCAAATGACATATTGCTGCTCTTCTTGCCTCAAACTTTGAATTCAGACCTTTCAAGAAGCGAGCCACACGCCTCCGTTCAAGATATTGCATTCCACAGAGGACATCTGTTGGGTCTTTCAATGACAAAGGATCATAGTGATCTAAATCTGCCCACAAACGGCGTAACTCTGCTGCATACTCGAGCACTAATTTCTCCCCCTGGACAGTAGCATCAATTCTGTCCTCCACATCGAGCATCATCATCACACTCGCAGCTCCAGAGTACATCTTAGCCAACGTCTTCCAGATATCTGTTGCACTTCTAATCGACTCCACCATTCCAGCTATGGCTGGAGACACAGATGTCAACAACCAAGAAACCACTAGAGAATTCATGTGACTCCACCTTACCTACTCAGCACTTGTTTTGTCCCCAACACCCGACTTGTCCACAGGTTCAATGCAGTCTCCATTCACATATCCTTCAAGTCCTTTCATCTGAAGGTTCAGCAATGCCCTTCGAGACCAACTCAGATAATTTCTCATCCCCTCAAGTTTGACATCATTAGGTAACAGCTCTATCTTCTGTATCACCTGTGACTGTTCTAACACAGACCCGACTGTCTTACCAGACGAGTTCTCCTCAAACTTCACATTCAACATTCTGGCCATTCCTTCCATAATGGCCTGCAAATCTTTAGTAGTCACAGTTTCACCCATCTTCACTATCAAATCTGTATCTCAACACACCAACACAACTAGAGGACGAGATCAACAAATCTCAAACACAAACCGTGCGGACGCACACGATCACGGTTTCAACATCTACCAAAAATAATTATCACAAGAAAAGAGGAGAAAACACCTGACAGAAACATGAGTTGATAGTCTACAGTTTCTCTGGTCAAACAAGTCAAACCTATGCATGAAGAGAGATCGGTCCTTGCGCAGTCCACACGAGGTCAGATGAGTCAACGTGGTCTTTGTGCGGTTCACCAGCATGCAATGTCGCGCTGTCTTTGCCTGGTGTATCGCGGCTCACAGGAAGGGAAGCTGCGGATGGTCCACCGCGGCTCACACATGCGCGAGAGAGGGAGCTGGTCCACCGCGGCTCACACACGCGCAGAGGGAGGGAGGCTGCTGATGGTGCACGCGCTGTCCACAGCTCCAAAGGTGAATTGTTTGGTTGTTCTTGTGCGCGGAAGCGGAAGAAGAAAGAGAGGAAATCAGGCGCCGCTGAGTTGCGGCTCTGATACCATGTTGTTTAGAGAAGAATTAGGGTTTTCGGCCTCTGTACAGAGGCTCCCTTTTTATATTAAAATAATCTGTTCTTTTACAAATACACCCCTGCTTTTCTAGAAATAACATAAATACTAAATATAACTCAACAGTATTAAATAGTTGAATTATTTTGATTTTTTTTATGAAATTGAATTCATTACAACTCTTGTATTTTAATTCTATTAGATGGAATAATATTCGATGACGTATGATTGTATGTGTATAATTTAAATGATGTGTTATTTTTTATGAAGATCATACGTATTGTCATTTTGCATGTAGTTTGTGATAAAATAATTTATCTAATGAGACTAGCTATAATGTGCTATATATGATGACTCGTCTTTAGTCATGGAATGTTGATTCCAATTATAGCATATTGGCGTTCACTAACAAAATTAAGACATTAAACTAGAATACTTAAATTATTCGATTTGAAACTACTATTTAAAAAGAATAATTCATTGGTATTGGCTCTAAATCTAAAGAATATTGCAACTTTAGGCAGGCAGTGTTATTCAGTTTGACGCATATAGAAGTGAGGTCCTGAGAGAACCAATATACGTTGTGTGTTGGGTGCTTGCATAAAGTATGCTAAGGAAGAATATTTAATAGAATCTAAAAAATAATAGATATTCTCTAAATTAATTTGCAATATTCAAAATTTTCTAAAGATTTGGCCCAAGTTTTTCTAGTGAAATATCATTGAAGTCATATGAGAATGTGATTTTCATATTAAATAATTGAGCAAAGGCAAATTTACAAAATTAGGATAAGATGTGAAAATAAAATTGATAGTGATTTGTTTTTTTTTTTTCCACGAATATCTAATGGAAGGTTCAAATGCAAATAGAGATTGAAATGAGAACTCACTAATAATTTAATTTAATTTTAGAATACAACAATATTTATTTAGTGGAATTAAATATTATTAGATGCTAGTTGAATGTTGTCATGAGATGATAATTGATTTGACATGTTCGGAGCTAAAATTAATTTTCTCTAAGATCTTTTCGCAAACCTCTACGTGAAGCTCATTTGAAAAATATGTAACTACCTATATGGTGGAAATATTTAATCAGGGATGACTAAAAAAGTGAATATTTTATTTTTAAGATAATTGAAACGGAATCGTCTGTTGATAGTTAATAATACTCCAAGTTAATGCATAAACCAACGAGTCAACTAAAAAACTAGAGTTCTTGATGTCACATTGATGAAATGGCGTCAATTAGGCTTTGCCAACTCCTAGTTTCGTTCGGGCAACAATTCAGTTTGTGTGCGAAATCCTTGCAGGAGAGAAAATCCAGCCCAGCAGAGACGAGTCGAGATCTGAAAAAAGAGGCGTCAACGTCTGTGGAGGCCGCCGCACCTCCGGCAAAGAGAGAAGTCAACCGCTGTTTTGGATGCCGGAGGAAGGCAGGTTTGACCGGATTTAAATGCTGATGCGGCGAGCTTTTCTGCGCTGATCATCGGTACTCCAACCGGCTACGACTACAAAGCCATTGGGCAAAAAGCTATCGCCAGGGAGAATCCAATTGTCAAAGTAGCAAAAATTGTCAAAGCAGCAGAAAATTTTGAAAAATAATGGAAAAAATGAAATTTATTGTGATAATTTTCTCATCTATGTACGCTTGGTTTTCTTATGATGAATTTCATTTTTATTTGTATGTTGATAATTATCTTGTTTCAGTTGAATGATTAAAGGGAAGATTGTGCTTAACGTCTGATGAATTTCATGTGATTTTTTCAACTGGGATGAAGGAATTATAAAACTTGAAAACCCCAAGTTGCCCTCCATCAAGTCACGTGTGGGTCACTTGACTATATGAGAACGGAATATTCCGCAAGATTCTCCCGAAAATTTGAATTATCCCCACCAGCACACAATTTAGTAAGATTAGGTACCGCGGCCGCACATTCGCAGAGGTTGAGAACCAAAGTGCAAATAGCCCCAAACGTTGGGGTGTTTAATGTAATTAACCCATCAAAATAAAACATAATTGATTATTTATCTAGTCTTGCTTTGATATCACTTGTAGAAAACTTTAAGAAGTATGAATTCAAACATGATAATCCATAATGCATAACAAAAATATGAATCCTATGGGTCGATTAATCACAAGACCATTAGTAAATAATCAAGTAATGATTTTGATCAAAATCACTAACCTTTATCCATTGGAGATGCGGAAGGAAAATGGAGCTAGGGTTGGTGATCTTCTAAGCCAAGAAAGATGGCGTAACTTTTCTGTATTTTCTCTCTTAGATAGGGAAGAAAGAAAAACGTCATTCTTTTCTGGCTTGGGGATCATATCCTAATATACCTAATGTGTCACACTTTAATTATAGGCTCATCAAACATAATTAAAGTGTAACCGGGCTTCTACACATGAAAAGTCCATACTAAATATAATACTTCTGTAAGCCCATTAAATTTATTTCTTAATAGATCACATAATTAGGATCTTTTTAACCAAATAGCAGACTATGTACATCAAATTAATATGTGAAACCACCAAATTAAAGAAAGCCCAACATCGACGTCCCATGTGGTGCGACTTTGTGAATTTATGAGCCATTCATAGAGACCTCAAATTGTGGGCAGAGCCAGAAATGTTCAAGCCTGACCGGTTTAAAGAAATTGGAGGATTCGATGTGGGATTTAAGTTTATGCCATTTGGAATGGGGAGGAGAGCGTGCCCTGGCTCGCGCATGGGTACGAGGTTGATGGGAATTGCATTAGGCACTTTAATACAATTCTTTGAGTGGGAAAGAGAAGGCCCAGAACTAGTGGATATTACGGATGAAGCTGCTGGTTTAGCTTTGTGGATGGCCAAACCGTTGGAAGCACTGTACTGGCCACGCATGTCCATGATCAATCTCCTGTCTCAACTATGCGATCTAGCAATTTAAGCAAGGGTGATGAAATAAGTAAATAAAGCTACTATTTCATTCTGTAGGAGTAATGGTTTAGTTTGTTAACGTCTTGCTACATTATATATCAGTTTGTGATTAGATTTGTTACCAAAGTTATTAGTTCTGTGGCCTTTCAGTCTGTTTTTCATAATTACGGACAATCAAATTGTTAATCTTTTGGATAAGTTCATGAATATCGACTTCGTTTTCCTTCTTTTATCCGATCAATTGCCATTTCTATAATCCAAATAGGGCTAGTTGTTTGCCAGAGTAAAACATTTTTCTGGTCACGTGCTTTAATAAATTAAATATGTTGACAGTGACTGCAAACGAATTCCTCTTGACTATTTGCTAACTTCCCTGAATATTCGCATTGACTTCAGTACAGAGGATAACGAAAAACCGTGTGAAATGGTCCAGATATACTTACGACATCTATAACCTTGTGTTAATTACGCTTGTCAACTCCTATTTTCGTACCCCGATTGGGCCTCCCTCTATGACAATAGCTCGGAAAATTGTTCCCTCCGCATTCCCACATCATTAAGATAAAATTAAACTCTACGTTCACCTATAAATTCCTTCAATAGGAAGAAGCAAGGGGTAGTAAGCGAGGAAGCGAAAGGAGAGCACCACCAAAAAAATTGTATTTAGGCATGAATTTTAACTACGAAAGCCACAGAATTAACCACGGTTTTAAAAGAAGCAATGAAAAAAAATTAGCCACGTATTAGCAAAAATTTTTTGGTGGCTAAAATTAGCGCAAAATTTAGCGCCAATTTAGTCAGGGAAATTCCGTGGTGTGCGCCATGCCAATTTAGCCACGAAATTTTCTGTGGCTATTCTTAATAAAAAAAAATTTCTTGCACCTAATGTGGTTTGAACTCTTGACCTCACTATTCTTAATAAAAAAATTTATTCTTGCACTTCATGTCGTTTGAACTCTTGATCTCTACACCACTTTAATTTTTTATTTAAAAGTTAATTTTTGTCATACTTAACTAATATTTATGTGAAAATTTAAATTTAAATTATCTAAATAAATTTTATTAATTTTTTAATTTAGCAGTTTTACTAATTTTTGTAATTTATTAAATCAATTATTTTTTTTTAAATTAAAAACATTTACTTTTGACTTTATCAAAATTAATAAATTACAAAATTCGGAAGTTATAAGTGAAATTTAGGTAAAGTTAACATTTACCTTTGACTTTGTCAAAATTACATCAATTAAAATTCTAAAACACCTTACTACCATTAGATCAACAGATTCAAAATTTGACAATTAATCAATTGGCACATTTAAATAAATAATTCAATAAAATAAATTCAAATATTTGATTTATGTATTTTAATTGATTGAGGATTATTGTTTATTTTACTCAATAGGAAAATAAAATTAGTATTTGAAATTGTTGAAATAAATGTTTTAAGATTTTAATTTTGATAAAATCAAGATAAATGTTTTTAATTTAAAAAATAATTGGTTAATAAACTACAAAAAATAGTAAAACTGATAAATAACAAAAAATTGATAAAATGTATTTAGATAGTTTACATTTAAAATATCATATAAATATATGTCAATATAAGAAAAATTATTTCATAACCAAAAAGGTTAGTGTTATAGGGGTTTGACAATACAATCACAACCATGATGTCTTTGGATCAAATCACAATTATCAATTTGGCAAATGATTTAGCCATGGATTTTCAAAATCGGGGGCTAATAACAGTTTTTTCTTTGTGGTCCTAAAAACTGAAAAAAAATAGAGTCAAAAGGAAAGAAAAATGAGTGTTTTCTCTCAGTACTAATTGAGCCAGTATAAGAATTGAAGAGAAAAAAGCGAATACTGCAATTTTTTGAGTTAAATAATAATGGAGATAACCTTGTGCTATGCGGTCCTGTTCTTTTCCATAATATTCTTGATTTCAAAGCATCTCAAATTTTCGAGTAGAAAAAGGAATCTGCCACCAAGCCCATCATCTCTGCCAGTAATCGGTCATCTCCACCTCGTTAAAACAGCGCCCCATCGAGCTCTCGAGGCTCTATCCAAGAAATATGGCCCTGCTTTGTATCTTCATTTTGGCTGCAGGCCAGTTCTTGTCGTCTCATCTCCCTCTGCTGTGGAACAATGCTTTTCCAAGAATGATATCATCTTTGCCAACCGGCCCGACTCCCTTTCTGGTAGAATCCTCGGGTACAACTGTACCTCCATCGCCTTCGCTTCTTATGGAGACCACTGGAGGAATGTCCGCCGTCTGAAAACCATCCAAGTCTTTTCCTCCTCCAGTCTTCAGCGTTCGTCAGCTATCAGGGCTGAAGAAACTCGTAATCTGGTGCGTAGATTGTTTCCAGGCTCTGATCCCACGTCTTGGAGGCGAGTGAACCTGAATTCTCTGTTCTTTCAGTTGGTTTATGATGTGATTATGGTCATGGTTGCTGGAAAACATTCGTCTGCAGTAGACAAAATCTTTAAGCCTGAGAAGTTCTTGGATATTGGCGATTATGTTCCCTTGTTGAGGTGGATTGGTTTCAAAGGGATTGAGAAGAATATGCTAAATTTGCAGCTGAGAAGAGATGGTATGCTTCAGGATCTACTTGATGAGGCTCGTCGGAAGATTAAAGGTGGTTCTTGCACATCAGTTGAAGAAAGAAAGACTTATGTTGAAGCATTGTTGTCCATACAAGAAGCTGAATCTGAATATCATACTGATGAAATCCTCAAAGGACTTATTATGGTAAGCATGTCTCAGTGTGCTTTACTTTCGTTCTACATCAGAATATTTTCTGCTCACTTAGGATCTTTAATTAATGTGTTGTTTTATCTCCTATTTCCTAATTTTTTTTTTCCTTGTCACCTGTCACATATATAAAATTGTTGCCATAAATGCTTAATTGATTTCAAATCATTACACTTAACGTGCAGGGATATCGGACGAAACATAATATGGAGTATAGGATTAAGATTCATCTTTAGGTGGTGGTTTTTGCATGTCAGTTATGCTTAACCACAGTCCTATGTCATTTTTTATTTTCACTGGATTTTATTCTTAGTTTTTCTATCAATTCTTATGTGAAAGTGAAATATGTTAAGTAATATAGAGATATTAAATTGTTATACTAAAATTAACATTTAAAATTATAATTGATGCGTAACAAAATTAGGACAAGAAGAAAATTTGTAGAGGAAGAACTTTTAAGGTGAGAAATTGGGCGTCTAACAGGAGTGCCTAAAAAGAGCTAGGCTTTGTCTAGGAGCGTGGTGACCTTAGAAAGGAGTGTCGTGAATTTTGGGGGAATCTAACATACAAAAGAGCGTTAAAGACTCCACTGAATTAAGTCAAAACGTGCTCAATAAAATTAATAAGCAAATAAGTAAATAAATACTTAGAAATAGTAAAAAATCTATAAGAAGGATTGAAGGGTGAACAGATTGTGAACAGAGTATTCTCGTGAGCAAATGTGCATATGTGTTAGCATAGATAAGTCTTAACAGAGGAGATAGGTGTATTTAGAGGAAGCATAACTAACTTTCATGGATTCCAACAGAGTGCTCCTGCTGGATAGGAAGGCGGTTGAGGGATTCTCATGATTATGTTGAGAAGGATTCCTCATAATCATGTTGTGGTAGTTGTTGCATGTGCTCCAATGGTTTTGGGGGTTTTTAACTGTGATAAGGATGTTCCCTCAGATTCGAGGGGTCGGTTACAGTGGTTAAGGTCACATGTCCTATTTTATTGAGGATGAGATCCTCTAAGCATATGTGGAGCAAATAACTGTTAGAACAATATGAAAATGAGTATCAACCTCTTAGAAGAAGATCCATATGCAGCACTCCTCTCTAAGGGAAGGACGTCTCTGAGGAGCACAGGGGCAAACACTCCTGGGTGATTCTTGGACTGGGCCTATAAAAGAGGCCTCCTACTTGGGCTGCAACATTTGGATTATATGGACCTAGGATGGGTTCTTTATTGGATGAATGTGACTCCTTTCTTCTTAATGAGTCTCTTTTATTGCTAGACCTTTATTCGTTGGGTCATGTTTATTTAGTTCAATCCAATAGCATTGGACTTAGTATAATCAATAATAATAATACTAATCAATGGATTAAAATAACTTTTTAATGTGAAACTCTCTTCCACAATTTTTGCAGCCAATGTTTGTTGCAGGAACTCATACCACAGCCCTGACAATGGAATGGGTTATGTCACTTCTTCTGAATCACCCGTATGAGCTCGAAAAGGCGAGAAATGAGATTGACAGTAATATCACTCCAGGGGAGCTGCTAAAAGATTCAGATCTCCATAAGCTACCTTATCTCCGCTGCATAATCAATGAGACACTTAGATTATACCCCGTTGCACCACTTCTACTGCCTCATTATTTATCAGAAGATTGCAAGATAGACGGATTTGACATTCCACGCGATACAACTTTGTTGGTAAATGCATGGGCCATTCACAGAGACCCCAAATTATGGGAAGAGCCAGAAATGTTCAAGCCAGACAGGTTTATAGGAATTGAAGGAAGACACGATGCAGGATTCAAGTTCATACCATTCGGAATGGGGAGGAGAGCGTGCCCTGGTTCTGGAATGGCTATGAGATTTTTGGGGCTCGTATTAGGCACTTTAATACAGAGCTTTGAGTGGGAAAGAGAAGGCCCTGAATTAGTGGATATGGAAGAAGTTGCTGGTTTATCGTTATCCAAGGTCAAGCCGTTGGAGGCATTGTACCGCCCACGCAAATCCATGATGAATCTCCTGTCTCAACTTTGAGATAAGCTTGTGGTGATATTTTAGCTTTAATTTGAGCAATGTAAACCTGAGTAATGGAATAAGTAATATATAGCTACTTCACTTTGTGTCGGTTTTTGTGCAGTTTCTTAAGTCTTGCTACAGTGTATCAGCTTGTGATTAGATTTGTTATGATGAAGACGACGAGCGAATACGTGAATAAAATATGGTTACAAGAGCTCCATGAATGTCAGAAAGATAAACTGTACTATTAGCCAAAGATATCTGAGATTAACAAATTGAATATGTTTGGCAGTGAGACTTGACAACGGAGACCTGTTATTTATTTCTAAACTTAATTATCAATTTCTATTGACTTCAATATAATGTAAAACAATGCCTAGTTCTCTAAGCAGAGGGCTTTTGACTTTTGTTATCTCCATCGAAATGGAATCTCCTAATGAGAATAACATAGATAACACATAAGCCAATCTCAACCAAAAACAATAGCCTAAGAGAAAGAGTTTACTTCCTTCAACAGGAACCAACTGAAAAGCTTGAGTTGGAAATATGACAGATGAACTATGGTTATCTTTGGTTTTTTTGTGTCCCATACTCTACTTTCTTCTGTCAAATCTCTTAAAAGTCTGTCAAAATCGACCACCTGGACCACCGGCTCTTCCTATTATAGGTCACCTCCATCTTCTAAAGGAACTGATACATAGAGCTCTGCACGAACTATCCCAAATATACGGCCGTGTCATGTTTCTGAAATTTGGAATGCGCATAGTGTTGGTAATCTCTTCGCCCCAAGCAGCAGAAGAGTGCTTCACAAAGAATGACATCATCTTTGCAAATTGACCCAATTACTTTCCGGAAAGCTGCTCAACTACAACTGTACTTCAATCAGTTTTGCTCCATTTGGTGATCACAGGCAAAACATGAGGTGCATCACAGCAATCGGAATTTTCTCAGCAAAGCACCTCGCCATGTCTTCTTCCATCTGGGAGGAGGAGGTCTGGTTGATGTTGCAACAGCTGTATGAAATCGCTGATTGGGTAAAAAATGTGGAGTTGAGAATTGAGATCAATACTTACTGATCTTTCGTACAACATGATGATAAGAATGATAGCCGGGCGAGGTATTATGGGAAAGATGTGAATGTTACGGGCGCAGAAGCAAGAGCTTTTCAGTCTATGATGAAAGAGGCAGCAGTGTTTGACAAGAACTCGAATTTAATTTAGGAGACTATTTTCCACTGTTTCGGTGGGTGGATGCTCAGGGTGTTGAGAAAAGAATGGTCAAATTCATGAAGAAAATGGAATACTTCTTCCAAAATGTCGTAGATGAGCTCAGAAAGTTTAGGACTGAATCGATTCAAACGAAGACTTTGATTGATGTTATCCTGTCACTACAAGAAACAGAACCAGAACTCCATTCTGATGAGGCCATCAAGGGTCTTGTACTGGTAAACCTAGGATTTTTACTCAAGTTTTAAGTATACAGTTTTTTATTTATGACGTTTATGCGTTTTTTTTTGGTAACAATGGTGAAGAGATACAGTCTCCTAACATACTATAACTGCATAAAATAACTTAAGACTTTGACTACATATACCGGGATGAAAGTTGGATAGTAGTCATTTTGTGTGGAAAATTAGGAACAATTTGAATTGGGTTGGACCATGCCAAATCAATAATGAAGCATGTGGTATTGCACTTGCTTTGTGGTCAGTGATCCTCTTTGAAAAATATACCGATCACATGACAAATATGATTCTGGTCAGCTTCTTAGAGAAATGTCTTGCGGAAAAATACGAAAATTTCAGGATTAGTGTAATTCATTCACTCATGTCTAGCCGAACCAAATTAGGGTCGCACACACTCTTTCCCAACCCTTTTGTGTTGCCCGAGAGAAAAATTCTCCCCAAGTATTTCCCCGCAAACATACTTGTGCTCGCTTGCTATTTTAATCTCACTGCCCCGGGTTGGCCGGAGGCCAGAAGCTCTCACCGGCTTCTCCCGTTGTGGCCGAAGCCCCCTTCGGCTTCTCCCTTGTTTGAAATGGAGAATTCAATCATTTATTTGTATCAATCTTTTGGACATTACAAGAACATGAAAATGCATCTATTTGCTAGTTGATGCATGGGCCTCCATTACTAGCCTGCCACTAGCCAAATAAATAATCTGGAAAGTTCGGCCAACTTTTAATTTCCCAACATGCATGTCTCCATACATCAATACATTGTGGTATGCAATTATATATTTTTCTTCCTTCATTTAATATGACTAGTTGAGCGTTTATGGGATTGCACCCACATAATTGAATTTCCCCACATACATAATTACAGACAAAAAACTTGTAAATCTTTTTGGATATGTTCTTTCGTTTTCATTCTTTTATCTGATCAATTTGCCTTTTTGTTAATTAATCCAAATACGGCTAGTTGTTTGCAGGGTAAAACATTTTTCTGATCGCATTCTTTAACAAATTAAATATGTTGACAGTGATTCTGCAAACGAATTCCTCCTGACTATTTGTAAACTACCCTAAATATTCGCATCAACTTCAGTACAGTGGATAATAATACTCCAAGATAACACATAAACCAACAGCCCAAATGAAAAGAAAAAAAAAAGTGTTCTTCATGTATGATATCATTGGATGAAAAATTGATGGGGGTGGATAAAATTCACGTTGATGAAAATGGTCCAGATATGCTTACGACATCTATAACCATGTGTCCAACTCCTAGTCTCGTTCTGCGATTGGGCCTCCCTCTATGAAAATAGCTCGGAAAATTGTTCTCTGCGTTCACACATCATTAAGACAAAATTAAGCTTAAGGTTCACCTACAAATTCCTTCATTTGGAAGAAGCAAAGTGTTGGAAATGGGCTTAATTGTGATAATATTTATAGGAATTAATCTAGGATGAAGTCATTTGTGGTGTAAATCCATAGATAAAGTCTCGTTAAATGTTATATGTATGTTAAAGGATAAGTGTAAAATCCCATATGGGATATTTAACCTTGACAATTCAAATATTTATGCGGTTAAGTGTTGTTGTAAGTGTAAACTAAACAGCTAAGTACCGCATATTGGGTAGTCCCACACGCAATCGTGGGCGTTGGGGTGAATTGTCACGGTCCCAGTCTTATTTTTACTAAACTAGCCCTGGAATTATGTTTGAATTTTAAATTCAAACTTAATTTCAACCGTTACAGAATATTAATACATAACATTAATTTTGAAGCGATTGACGGTTACAGAGTATTAATGCGCGATATTGATTACTGAGTAACTGACAGCTGTTACTTGCAGTTACAAATTCAGATTTAATTATCTGAAACGTTACAAACGGTTACAACAGTTACGGTTTCAAAATTATTTCTCGGTATTAATATCCTGTATTATTTTCCCCTATAAATAACTGATTCTGTTCCTTGCGAAAAATACATAAGAAAACACAAACCACTTGAGATTTCTCTGAATCGATCAGTGTGAGAATTCAATTCTCTGAGTGCACCTCTGATCAAGTGAGATTATAATATCGATTGTTTATTTTCGTATTTGGTATGCATCTGCTCGCATACGATATTTTGAGTTGATTAGCTTTCAAAGTGAGGTTCGAAGTAACTAGTGCGGCTTGAAACGAATCTCTGGACTGTCTTATCCTGGAAGGAGTATCGCAGGCCCATCGCACCGGTCAGTGGGGAGAAAATTTCTTTAAGGCAAACCGGCTCAACCCGATGATTCAGTCATTGACAATATCAAATAAATACTGATAAGTTTACTGAACTTTTTTGTTTATTTATTTGTATTCGGCATTGTTTAATTGCTTTTGGCTATCGTGTTTTCTTTGTAAAGTACTGCTATTGTATTATAATTATATTAGTCGAATAAATCCACCCACTGTGAATATCGAATTTTAGATATTCTGTTCAATTGTTTCCAACACAAAGTAGTAGTAACTAGTAAGTGAGGAGCAAAAAGGGGAGCAAGAGAGTTGTACATAAAAGCGAGAAGAAAATGGAATGGAAAGAAAAGAAAACTTAGTGTTTTCTCTCAGTACTAATTGAGCCGGTAAAAGACCTGAAGGCAAAAAAAGCGAAGACTGCAGTTTTCTACTACATAGTAATGGAGATAACCTTGTGCTATGTGGTCCTGTTCTTTTCCATAATATTCTCGATATCAAGGCATCAGAAATTTTCAAGTAGAAACAGGAATCTGCCACCAAGCCCGTCATCTCTACCAGTAATCGGTCGCCTCCACCTCGTCAAAACAGCACCCCATCGAGCTCTCGATGCTCCATCGAACAAATATGGCCATGTTTTGTATCTTCAGTTTGGCTGCCGGCCAGTTCTTGTCGTCTCATCTCCCTCTGCTGTCGAACAATGCTTTTCCAAGAATGATATCATCTTTGCCAACCGGCGCGACTCCATTTCCGGCAGAATCCTAGGGTACAACGTACCGCCATCGGCTTCTCTTCTTATGGAGACCACTGCAGGAATGTCCGCCGTCTGATAACAATCCATGTCTTTTCCTCCGCCAGTCTTCAGCATTTTTCAGCCATCAGGGCTGAATAAACTCGCAATCTGGTGCGTAGATTGTTTCTGGGCTCTGATCCCACAGCTTGGAGGAGAGTGAACCTGAATTCTGGGTTCTTTCAGTTGGTTTATGATGTGATTATGGTCATGGTTGCTGGAAAACATTGGTCTACCGTGGACAAAACCTTCGAGCCTGAGAAGTTCTTGGATATTGGCGATTATGTTCCCTTGTTTAGGTGGATTGGTTTTAAAGAGATTGAGAAGAAGATGCTAAATTTGCATCAGAGAAGCGATAGCTTCCTTCAGGGTCTACTTGATGAGGCTCGTCGGAAGATTAATTAAGGTTCTTGTTCAGTTGAAGAAAGAAAGACATATGTTGAAGCATTGTTGTCAATACAAGAAGCTGAACCTGAATATTATACTGATGAAATCCTCAAGGGACTTATTCTGGTAAGCATTTCTTAGTGAGCTTTACTTGTGTTCTATATCAGAATATTTTCTGCTCAATTAGGATCCTTTATTGTGATTCATCTCTTATTTCAATATATTTTTTCCCTCCGACACTTGTCACGTATATAAAATTATTGCCATAAATGCTTAATTGATTTCTGTTGTGAAATTTGCGAAGAGGAAATGCAAGAAAAAGGTTCTGGTTTTTATTAACTTTCTTGCACAATGTGCATAGTACTTACACAAAAGATAGCCTTCTACCTACTTCTAATAGGTTGTCTTACCACAAAAGATAAACTTTCAGCATTTCCAGACTCGCAAACCACTAGCTATACTACCACTTCTGGACTAGAAATTTAACAACAATGGCAAAAAGAAAGATTACAATAATATGGCTTAGAGTTTCATGATAAATATCAATTCAACAATTTCAAATCATTGCAGTTAACGTGTATCTCTGCAGGGATACCGGACAAAACATAAAATGGAGTATAGGATTCAGAGTGATCTTTACGTGGTGGTTTTTGCAGCTCAATTATGCATAACCACAGTCCTATGTTATTTTTTATTCACTGGATTTTCTTCCTAGTTTTTGTATCAATTCTTGTGTGAAAGTGAAATATGTTTAGTAATATAGAGATGTTAAATTGTTATACTAAAATGAAAATTCAAAACTATAATAATCTTTTAATATTTATGTGTAACAATGTGACTTAACTCTCTTCCACAATTCTTGCAGCCAATGTTTGCTGCGGGAATTCATACCACAGCCCTGACCATGGAATGAGTTATGTCACTTCTTCTGAATCATCCGTACGAGCTCGAAAAAGCAAGAAATGAGATCGACAGTAATATCACTCCTGTGGAGCCTATCAAAGATTCAGAGCTTAACAGATTACTTTATCTACGCTGTGTAATCAATGAAACACTTAGATTATATCCTATTGGACTTTTTAGATTATATCCTATTGGACTACTTCTACTGCCTCACTATTCATCTGAAGACTGCAAGATAGAGGGCTTCGACATCCTACGTGGTACGACTTTGTTTGTGAATGTGTAGGCCATTCATAGAGACCCCAAATTGTGGGAAGAGCCAGAAATGTTCAAGCCTGACAGGTTCAGAGGAATTGAAGTAGGGCTCGATGTGAGATTTAAGTTTATACCATTTGGAATGGGGAGAAGAGCATGCCCCGGTTCGGGCATGGCTATGAGATTGGCAGGGCTCGTGTTAGGCACATAGAGTGCTTTGAGTGGGAAAGAGAAGGCCCTGAATTAGTGGATATCGAAGAAGTTGCTGGTGTATAGGTATCGAAGGTCGAGCCGTTGGAAGCATTGTACCGCCCGCGCAAATCCATCATGAATCTCTTGTCTCAACTTTGAGATAGCCTGTGGTGATATTTTAGCTTTAATTTGAGCAATATAAACCTGAGTAATGGAATAAGTAATATATAGCTACGTCACTCTGTCGGCTATAGTGCAATTTCATAAGTCTTGCTACAGTGTATCATCTTGTGATTAGATTTGTCACACAAATAATCAATTCTGAGATTTTTGGGTCCGCTGTACATATGTGCCAAAAGATAAAAGCGTACTATTAGCCAATGACGCTGAAATCAATAAATTGAACATGTTTGACAGTAAGATCTGACAACAAATTGCAGTAATTTATTTCTAAACTTCACTATCAATTTCCGTTGACTTCAGATAATGTACAATAGTGCTTATTACTCTAAGCAGAGGGCTTTTCATTTTTTTTTTAATTTTTTTTTTGAGGGGACAAGCAGAGGGCTTTTGACTTTTGTTATCTCCATTGAAATGGAATCTCCGAATCAGAATAACACAATAACACATAAACCAATCTCAACCAAGAACAATAGCCTAAAACAAAGACTTTACTTCCTTCAACAGGAACCAACTGAAAAGCTTGAGTTGGAAACATGACTGATGAACTATGGTTATCCTTGGTCCTTTTGTGTCCCATACTCTACGTTCTTCTGTCAAAACTCGTACAAGTCCGTCAAAATCGACCCCCCAGTCCACCGGCTCTTCCTATTATAGGCCACCTCCATCTTCTAAAGGAACCGGTACATAGAGCTCTGCACAAACTTTCCCAAAAACATGGCCAGTGTCATGTTTCTGAAATTTGGAGTGCGCAAAGTACTGGTAGTCTCTTCGCCCGAAGCAGCAGAAGAGTGCTTCACAAAGAATGACATCACATTCGCAAATCGACCCCAACTACTTGCCGGAAAGCTGCTCAACTACAACTGTACTTCGATCGGTTTCGCTCCATACGGTGATCACTGGCGAAATATGAGGCGCGTCACAGCAATCGAAATTTTCTCAGCAAAGCGCCTCGCCATGTCTTCTTCCATCCGGGAGGAGGAGGTCCGGTTGATGTTGCGACAACTGTATGAAACCCCTAATCAGGTAAAAAGGTTGAGTTGAGATCAATACTTACTGATCTTTCGTACAACGTGATGATGAGAATGATTGCCGGGAAGAGGTATTGTGGGAAAGATGTGAATGTTGCAGGCGAAGAAGCGAGAGCTTTTCAGTCCATAATGAAAGAGGCAGCAATACTTCATGGGAACTCGAATTTGGGAGACTATTTCCCGCTGTTTCGGTGGGTGGATGTTCAGGGTGTTGAGAAAAGAATGGTCAAATTCATGAAGAAAATGGATGACTTCTTCCAGAATCTCGTTGATGAGCGCAGAAAGTTGGGGATTGAATCAATTCAAACGAAGACGCTGATTGATGTTATGCTGACACTACAAGAAACAGAACCAGAACTCCATTCTGATGAGACCATCAAGGCTCTTTTACTGGTAAAGCTAGGACTTTTTCTCAAATTTTAAGCATTTAATTTTTCATTTATGATGTTCATGTGTTTTTTGGTAACAATGGTGATGAGATAAAATCTCCTGATATGCTATAACTGCTTGAAATGACTTCGACTTTGATGTATGTATACTGCGATCGAAGTTGGATTGTAGTCATTTTGTGTGGTAAAAAAAAGAAGAATCTCTAATTTGAACCGGGTTTGACCATGCCAAATCAATAATGCAGCAAGCGGTATTGCACTTGCTATGTGGTTAGTGATCCTCTTTGAAAAATACACCACATAATAAGTGTAATTTTGGTCAACCTCTCTGAAAAATACACCAATCATATCAGGTATAATTCTAGTCAACCTCTGAAAAATACAAAAATTCAAGATAAGCATAATTCATCCACTCTAGAGTAGCCAAACTAGATTTGGGCTAGAATTTTCTGGCAATTGTAATCTGAAGTCTAAACCTGGCGCAGTCCTTACTTGGTGCCGGGACAGAAACCTCAACAGCAACCTTGGAATGGGCAATGTCACTGCTGCTCAATCATCCCAAAGAAATGAACAAGGCCTATGCTGAAATCGAGGCATGCTGCGGACTAGACCGCCTGCTAGACGAGCAAGATTTGCCTAAATTGACTTACCTACACAATGTAATCAACGAAACAATGAGGCTGTTCCCACCTACTCCGCTACTAGTTCCACACGAGTCCTCTGATGACTGCGAAGTTTGTGGATTTGACATCCCACGAGGCACGATGCTGCTAGTGAATTCATGGACGATCCATAGGGATCCCAAGTCGTGGAAGGACCCAATCGCATTCAAGCCGGAGAGGTTCGATGCAGGGGAAGCTGAAGGTTACAAGATGATTCCTTTCGGAGTTGGGAGGAGGGCCTGCCCAGGGGCTAATTTGGGCCGACGGGTGGTGATGCTTGCGTTGGGAGCGATGATACAGTGTTTTGAGTGGGGGAGAGTTGGCCTGGAGGAGATTGACATGGCTGAGGGCACAGGGCTTACCATGCCAAAATTGAAAATTTTGGAAGCTGCATGCAAACCTCGTCAAAACATGACAAATTTACTGTTTTGATTGTATATCAGATGATTGAAGTTCTGTCTGCGAAGGTGGTTTGTAATAATGATATATAGGGCCTGAAATTCTTGCCTGGATATCAGGCTTCTTCTGTTTGTTTTTTTTTTTTTTACCCTTTTTTTTACAGGTTGTCATATGATCTTATGTACTTCTTGGGATCTTAAGTTTGATATTTTAAAGTTAAAAATCAATTGCATCTTGAATATATACCAAAATTTGCAGGTCCAAACACTGAATCCTCTGTTCAAAAGCTATCTTGTTCACGTAGTCATATCTAATTTCCTACCGTACTAATTCATAACTCAAAACTATCATGCAAGTATATTTTCCGGACTAATACCTACATTAATCACTAAACTCTTAACCTCAAACCTTGGGAGGCATGGCCGGCAAATCATGCCTTCTTTTCCACATTGTCGGAAGCTTGATGCAGCCACCACGGGTGGCAGCTGTGGAAAGGAGAGTGCACAATCGGCCAACGTGGAGGCAATTAATTCCCACAAGCGGTCATAGGGGGACGAACAATTGGCCAATGAGGCCCAACTTGAAAGTTGAAACGACGGTCGGGCATTGGAGGGTGGACGAATGGCCGATGAGGGCTGTCGAAGCCAACGGTGGAAATTGGCGGACGAACAAAAAGGAAGGGGTGGGGGTGGATACGAGGGTAGCCCCAGCGGAACCATATTTTATGGGCTGTATAGTCAGGGACGGTCTCGTCGCCCACGGGGCAGCTTTGCTGGATATAAATACGCTTGATCAACATGCTTAAGCCAGGGGAAACGAGGCATAATAAGCATGGGAGAACAAGGAGAGCGGTAGAAGGGTTTACCTTTGCCATGGCTTTTGCCCAACTGTATATGTGCTAATTGGGAGCTTTTTTGGCTTGTGCAAGGATGGGGTAGAGGTGCTTGTTTATAGCGCTTTAGTGACAGGAAAAAGTGGATTGGTTGATGATGATGTTCATACTTATCCGCTGCTGTTTGATTTCTTGTATGAATCTGCACAAGAAATCTGCCACATTCTGAGTGATGTCAACTTCTTTAAACCATAATAAGTTTTTTCAAGATTTGGAGTCTCTTTCACTACTAAAAGAATGACATGATTTGACTCGTATAATATGTTAGTGTCATATTTATATATCTATTGTGACATCTTATAAAAATTGTCTTAATAAGCTATCATAATTTTGAACTATCATGTATTTATCGTAACACTATAAAATATCAAAATATGTTATCGTGACACTCAAATATATGACACTTTTTTACCTAGTGCCACTAAAAACAAATTTGATTTGATGACACTAGCTAAAGTGTCATGTATTTGAATGTAACAATAACCTATTTTGATGCTTTGTACGTAGTATTAGAATTGAGTTCAAGTTTGGTGTAATTTATTGAGCCTCTTTTATGAAATACCATGATAAGTAAACAATTGTGTCACTTTTTTTAAAAATATCACATTATATATGCCAAATTATGTCATTTTCTTAATAGTGTTCGCATGCATGTCACATACAAATCTGTACAAATATTGTAATATGTGTGTGTGCATGTAATATGCTCATTTTGTTTCAATATAATTTATCTAATTTGTGTTGGAATTAATGCACTCTCTTGAAAATACTAAAAATTAGTTTAAGTTCAAAATTCCAGGAGTCTTCAATGAATCTAATCAAAAGTATTGTTTAATGTATCATTACTATTTTCAAGTTTTCGTATTGTTTTAGACTACTTCGTAAAGTAATATAAAAATGAGCACTTAAATGCTCATTTTATAAGCAATCATCAAGAAATACAAATTAATTTTCTTTAAACAAAACACTTTTTAAATTCTACGTATTTGAGCTTTGCACTAGCAACTTAAATTAAGCATCAAAAAACCAGCAAATTGGTATCAAGACCATGGTTCGATCACAACTAGAGTACTTTAAAAAATAGAATAGAAAAAGAAAGTGAATGGCATCCGACACCAATCTTCACTCTCTCATTCCAATTATCGGAGGAGAGAACTATGATTTTTGGAAGATAAAAATGAGGTCATAGCTTATATTTGAAGGATTGTGGAATGTTGTTGATAAATGCCACAAGGAACCCAAAGATGAAAGCAAATTTTCATATGCTAAAAGAAAGGAGCTTGAAGGCACTCGTATTGCAAATGCTAGAATACTTACAAAACTTCATTATGCAATAATGACTTTGATATTTCCTAGAATGGTGGCAGCTACAGCGACCAAAGAAGCTTGGCAAATATTGGACAAGAATTACAAAGAGAAAGTAAGGTGATTGCAATAAAAATTCAAAATCTTCGAAGGGAGTTTGATAATTTGAAAATGAAGAATTTTGAAAGTATTCAAGATTACTCCTCACGAGCAACTAAAATTGTGAATCAAATGTACTCTCTTGGCAGGAAGTTATTAAATCAAACCATTGTGGAGAAGTTCTCAAAAGCCTTCTGGAAAGGTATGATGATGTGGTAGCTGTGATAGAGGAAACTAAAGAATTGTCCACATTGACCTTGCAACAATTAATGGGATTGTTAAAGAATTATGAATAGAGAAAATTACAGCGCAACCCGCAATCACTAGAAGGAGCATTTCAAACCAAAGTCACCATTGGATCACTATTAAATGTAATCAGTCAAGAAAGAGTTGAGCATAAATTCAAAAAAAAAAGGAAAATGGCATGACAAAAAGGTAGATTCCAAGGACCCCAAATTTTATTGCAATAGAAAAAATCATGATACTACAAATTATTACTTTCGAGACAAGCCAAAATGCCAATATTACGGGATATATGGTCATGTAACCAAGAACTTCCAAAATAAAGATAATAGGCAAGTGAAGACTGAAATCAATGTGAATTTTTCTGAAGAAACAGAAGATGAAGGACATTTATTTTATGATTGTCTTTATGTTGTGTAAGAAGATTCCTACATATGGTAGCTAGATAGCAGACGTAGTAATCATATGACAGGAATAAACAAATGTTCCTTAACATGAATACTACAATATCATCTAAAGTCCAATTAGGTAATAGAGCTTTTGTACAAACCAAAGGGCAATGGACTATTGTCGTGGAAACCAAAGGTGGTAAGAAATATATCAATGATCTATAATTTGTTCTCGACATAAAAGAAAATCTCTTAAGTGTTGGTGAGTTAATTGAAAATGGTTATCATCTTCTTTTTGGTGATAATACTTGCAAAATTTATGATCGAAAGGATAAAAATTTTGATTGCTCATGTGAAAATGCAGAGACAAAGAAGGTTTTCAATTCAGTTCCATTATGGAACGCATGCTTTGCAAGTCAAAGTTTTGCAGGATTCTTGGTTGTGGCATAAATGCTATTGCCACTTGAATTTTCATAGTTTAAAACTTCTCAAAGAAAAGCACACGACACTCCTTGCGAAGAATGTGTTATATGGAAACAAGCGCGACAAACATTTTCAAAAGGAAGATCATGAAGAACTAAAGCACCGTTGGAGCTCATACATACAAATATTTGCAAGCTGATGCACACACCACTTGTAACACCCCCATATTTTTCTACAATTAAATAATATGTAAATAAGAATATTTAAATAGAGGATATTTTAAACATTATATGCTAAATTGAATCCTACTAAATTCGAGAACTAATATGAATATGGAGAAATCAAAGGGTCATTATGTGTTTTGTCACGGAAACTTAATTAAAGAAATACAAGATAACAAAATGGAAGCGTATAGCAACACATATTCACATTCCACGAGCTCCTCCAAATGCCACTAAGCCTTTTGACAAATTGCCACTTTTCATATGCATGACCCACTTGATATAAGCACTTAATAGAGCATATATATATATATATATATATATATATATATATATATATATTAAATAAAGAAAGAAAAATAAATTGATTTCGTGGAACTTACACGTGCAATGCCACCAAGCTTTTTGCCAAGTAGACCACATCATATACACAAATTATGCAATACTTGACATACACGGCCATACATATATGTGTGTGTGTGTGTGTGTGTGTGTTGGTGTGTGAGTTTGTGTGTGCGTGTGGAGTATGATTCCTTCATCACATCCCAAGTATGTTGGATTTCATTTTCCTATTTTATGTGTTTCAACTTTATTTTGTTAGATTATCAATTTATCACTCAATATTTATTAGAGATTTACTAATTTGAATGGATTTGTAGAGCCACTTATCGTAGAGAAACTACTTGATTGATTTCTTTAATTTTCAATTACTAAGCCTATTTAATTAATTTTGTTGATGTGGTTTAGTTAAATAACTTTATAAATGTTAGTTTTCAGTAATTTATCAATTGATCATAATAACTAAATTTTATAAATTAAATTTTGATTAGTAAATTATTATGTTATAAATTATTGAGTTTTTTGTACCGATTCCTTCCTATATTATTATGTTTAGCTATTGAATTTCTGAACAATGAAAGCTGATGGTATAGACCTTACTTAGTAAATTAGCCAAGATTCATTAATTATTGTGTGTGTTTCGTGACTACTATTACAACAACAATCAATTACCCAAATGAAGTTAGGAATAGAGCTTAGGAAATTATAGGATTTAACAACTTGGATAGGACTAGTATATCAGATTTGACCTTCAGTTGGTAAAGTAATTTAAATTCAATTTTATTAACTACATAGGGATTCCGACGTGAGGCGATGTAGTGAAGAAGTAGCAAAGTTCTTGGAGTAAAGTATCTCTTAGCGTCGTTTATGAGATGAGTGTCTTTGATCTTCTTTTGCTGGGGCATTGAACTATATCTATATAATAAATATTATTGTATATCCAACTCGATCCGGTTTATGATATGTATTTATTAATTGATGCCCGCTAGATATATCTACAATATGATGTGTATTTATTCATTGATGCCTGCTAGATAAATTTGATCTATTTTTGGTAGTCATAAGGTTGGAGACAAATTCGCTCAGCTCACCGTTGCATATTGCGTACTCATTTTATAGAATAACATTTACGGTATATGTTTTAAGCAATAATGTTTCCGTTGCATCTAAAATTTATGTTTCACTATTTTAATATATATATATATATATTGATCTTATATAATATATATTATGGTCTCACTAAGTTGTTTGGACTTATGCCCATATTCCTTGTGTTTTTGCCTCAAATTAGAATTGGAAGGAATCACAATTGAAGTTAGTAGGGTGAATGGACAAGTTAGACAATGGGGTTATATATTGAATTTTGCTTCTGCTTATAGGGTTGTGATTGACTTTTAACAATGATTGAGGGTGTTCATACTAAATATTAGTCGAGGAATTAATATTTGGTACTTACACTTGTGAACTCCGAACGATAGGTGTTAGAAAAATTGGTTACAAAAGTTGGTAAGTGACCAACTTTGACTAATGATTTGATAAAGCTCCATTTGTTGTTTTGAAAAACAAGTTGATTATTCATAATCTATATCGCGAGTAGATACGAAAAATGTGTTTAATTACTCAAAACCAATTTAGGGTGAATGAGAAATTAAATGCACAAGTTAGCTATGTGAAAGCTAAAAATAGAGTGTTAAGTGTGGAATGTGGTTGTCCCACATAGGAAAAGTAATACAAGAGTGTCTTGTACTTAAATAGCAACTTGCAAATAGGGGTTGGCCCCTTGGGGGGTTCACAAGTGTGTAACGGGGAGAGAACCTACGAGTTAGTAGGCTCAAACCAAACCCACACGCGCTCGCCGCTGTCTGGCACGGCGTGGCGAAGCAAGCAGGCTGGGCTTGGGCATGGGTTCGGGCTCTATATAATATATTTCTTTTTGGGTACGACCTGAATTGAAATTAGGTCGAAACCAGCTCGAATGGAGCTGATATTGCGAACTGGTGTGTAGAGGCGGGTCCGGATCACACACCCGGGTGCAGCAACGGTTAGCCACACCTGAATTGGTGCCTGCCCCAAAAGTTGCAGCTTTTCATCCACAACTCTTCGGTTATTATAAATAACCCCCAATACTTGTCATTTCAACGCATCCAAATCCGAGTCTCTTTTCTGCATTTCACTCTCGCATTTCGCTCTCTAAAGTTTAAAGTGAGTTCTGAATATCTTATAAGCTCGTCGTTTCTCGAAAATTGGAGTGCTCCTTTTTCGAGAAGATAGTCGTTGTATCTTGGGAGACGATTGCTATTTCTGTTAGCACTAGTGCGCGGCAATCTCATCTTAAAGACAGTGAGTCCAACTCTCGCCTCGACTAAACACCATAGCCTAGTCTCGCCCTTATAAAGCACTACTTTCCAACAATTTTAAGATGAGATTCTGTGTGATTTAGCTATGGCCTCTACTACTGCTGTTACTCCGGCTCCTACTCACGCTGAGAAATCGGAGAAATTCTCCGGGACTGATTTTAAAATGTGGTAGCAGAAGATGCTATTTTACCTAACTACTTTGAGCCTAGCAAGGTTCTTAAAAGAGGAAGTGCCCTCAGTATTTGAAAGTGAGAAAGGCACCGAGAAGAGGGTTGCTTATGATGCATGGGGTCAATGTGACTTCCTATACAGGAACTATGTGCTAAATGCACTAGACAACACGTTGTACAACATATATAGTTCGTTCAAAACAACTAAGGAACTATGGGAATCCTTGGAGAAGAAGTACAAGACAGAGGATGCCGGCTTGACAAAATTCATAGTTGGCAAGTTCCTCAACTTCAAAATGGTAGACTCCAAGACTATCATGAGTCAAGTCCAAGAGCTGCAATTAATACTGCATGATATTCATGCCGAGGGAATGCAGCTGAGTGAATCTTTCCAAGTAGCTGCGATGATCGAGAAGCTACCACCAGCTTGGAAAGATTTCAAGAATTACCTGAAGTACAAGCGGAAGGAAATGGGGCTTGAGGATCTGATCGTTCGGCTTCGGATAGAAGAAGACAATTGAAAATCTGAGATCAAATCCAACAAGCTGCAAATGGAGGCAAAGGTGTATTTGGTAGAACCAAATGCTAGCAAGAAGCGTAAACGTCCTAGCAACGGTCAGAAAACCAATAGTGCCAAGAAGTTCAAAGGGGACTGCTTTAATTGCGGCATGCCGAATCATATGGCTAAAGACTACAAGGCCCCTAAGAAAGGCAAAGGCAAGAAGGACTAGGCCAACTGGACTGAAAACATAGGTGTACCGGTTGACATGTTTGAGTTGAACTTCTTAGCAGTGGTATTCGAAGCAAATTTAATCGACAACCTAAGAAAGTGGTGGATCGACACCGGAGCTACGCGCCACATTTGTTTGGATAAAGAGTTGTTCTCTTCATATACTCCGATTAATGGACGCAAGCTATTCATGGGCAACTCAGCAACCTCCCCAGTCATCAGTTTGGGCAAGGTGGTTTTGAATATGACCTCGGGCAAGGAGCTAACCCTGATAGATATGCTGCATGTTTCGGATATTAGGAAAATCTAGTTTCTGGTTCATTACTTATAAAGGCAAGATTTAGGCTAGTGTTTGAGTCTGACAAAGTTGTACTGACTAAGAATGGTTTGTTTATAGGAAAAGGTTATTTAAACAACGGGCTATTCAAAATGAATGTCATGATTGTACTGCGCAACTTTGGTGATAATAAAATAACTGTTTCTACTTACTTGTTTGAGTGTTCAAATTTGTGGCATGTTAGATTAGGACATGTTCATTTTAACACGTTAAAAAGACTTGTAAACTTGGAATTATTGCCTTCATTTAATTTTGACTCGAATAAAAGGTGTGAGATTTGCATTGAAGCAAAACTAACTAAAACACCTTTCCATTCAGTTGAAAGAAATACTGAACCTCTAGAGTTAATTCATAGTGATATCTGTGACTTAAAGTTTGCGCAAACTAGAGGTGGGAAAAAGTATTTTATAACTTTTATTGATGACAGTACAATGTTCTGTTATGTATTTTTGCTAAGAAGCAAAGATGAAACCTTAGAGGCATTTAAAAATTATAAAAATGAGGTTGAAAATCAACTTAACAAGCGAATTAAAGTAATTCGTAGTGATAGAGGTGGAGAATACGGCGCTCCATTTAATGAGTTTTGCTCCGAAAATGGCATAATTCATCAAACTATAGCTCCATATTCACCACAATCTAATGATGTTGCTGAACGCAAAAATCGCACTCTAAACGAGATGATGAATGCTTTGTTGATAAGCTCGGGGCTACCCCAAAACTTGTGGGGGGAAGCCATTCTTTCGGCTAACCACATTCTTAACAAAATACCCCATAAAAATAAGAAGAAATCTTCGTATGAGTTATGGAAAGGACATAAGCCTTCTTATAAATACCTCAAAGTGTGGGGGTGTTTGTCTAAGGTAGAGGTACCTAAGCCTAAACAAGTGAAAATAGGGCGGAAAACAGTTGATTGTGTATTTATAGGATATGCACACAATAGTAGTGCATATCGGTTTCTTGTACACAAGTCAACAATTCCCGACATAACTGAAAATACAGTTATTGAGTTAAGAAATGCTGTATTTTTTGAAGACATCTTTTCGTCTAAGAAAAGAAAGGTGAAGGTTCTAGGGAAGAAAGTTCAAATAAAATAACTTATGATACTGCTATTGGTGATCAAGAAGAAACTGATGAACCAAGACGCAGCAAAAGAGCAAGAAAAGCTAAGAGCTTTGGTCCGGACTTCCTAACTTATATGTTAGACGACGAGCCTAGAACAATTAACAAAGCGTTGTCCGGTCCAGATGCTCCGTTGTGGCAGGAAGCCATAAACAGTGAGATAGGTTCCATTATGCACAATCATACTTGGGAATTAGTTGACTTCCCAGCTGGTACAAAACCATTGGGATGTAAATGGATTCTCAAGAGAAAGTATCAAGCAGATGGAACTATTGATAAGTACAAGGCCAGGTTGGTTGCCAAAGGGTTTAAACAAAAAGAAGACCTTGATTTCTTTGATACTTACTCACCTGTGACGAGGATAACATTCATAAGGGTTCTCATTGCTATTTCAACCTTGCATAACCTTGAGATACACCAAATGGACATTAACACAACCTTTCTAAATGGTGAGTTAGAAGAGGAGATTTATATGGAGCAGCCCGAAGGCTTTGCTGCTCCGGGACAAGAAAATAAGGTGTGTAGACTGATTAAGTCATTGTACGGACTTAAACAAGCTCCAAAACAATGGAATGTAAAATTTGAAAAGACAATGTTGTCAAATGGTTTCCGAATTAACGAGTGTGATAAGTGTGTATATATTAAAAGCACACTGAATGCTTATGTCATAATCTGTCTTTATGTAGACCACATGTTGATTATGGGTAGTAATCATGATATCATCGTGAATACTAAGAAAATATTGACGAAATATTTTGATATGAAAGATATGGGTGTCGCAGATGTCATATTAGGAATTAAAATTCTCAAGACGTCTGAAGGACTAGCAATATCACAAATGCACTATGTTGAGAAAGTGCTTAGAAAGTTTAATGCGTATGATAGTCCACCTGTAAAAATACCCGTGGACTTAAGTGTACATCTAGCCAAAATCACGGTGAACCCGTGGCACAGTTAGAATATGCTCGGATAATAGGCAGTTTAATGTATATAACAAACTGCACTCGTCCGGATATAGCCTACTCAATAAACAAACTGACTAGATTTACTAGTAATTCAAGTAACGAACATTGGAAAGCGCTAACTAGAGTGCTGAAATATTTGAGACACACAATGAACTATGGATTACAATATACAAGATATCCAACTGTATTTGAAGGATACAGCGATGCCAATTGGATATCTGATACAAAAGATACTAAGTCCACCAATGGAAATGTATTTACGATAGGTGGAGCTGCAGTATCTTGGAAATCCTCTAAACAAACCTGTGTAGCTCGATCCACAATGGAATCATAGTTTATAGCTTTGGATAAAGCTGGAGAAGAAGCTAAATGGCTGAGAAATTTTTTAGAGGATATTCTGTATTGGCCAAAATCGGTGCCTACTATAGCTATACACTATGACAGTCAAGCAGCTATAGGAAAGGCACAAAGTGGCATGTATAATGGTAAATCTCGACACATTCGTCAGTGACATAATACCATTACGCAGTTGATCTCAAGTGGAACTATCTCTATTGATTATGTGAAATCAAAGTAGAATCTAGCGGATCCGTTAACCAAAGGCCTTCCCAGAGATCAAGTATACTGCTTGTCGAGGGAATGGTGTTAAAACCCACCAATTAAAGACTCGAGTAGTGGTAACCCAACCATGTTGACTGGAGATCCCAAGATCTTGGTTCAATGGGACAACTAAGCTACAAGGGTGTAGTAGAGCGCTTACTACCCATTCCTGTGACATGTAAGTGCGTCCTGCAAAGGGGTAAAAGGTTAAGCTAAAACTGTTAATGATTCCTATGCCTAAGTAGGTGGAGTATGGCAGGATACTCTTAAACAGGAGATCACCTATATAAGTGTGAAGTGTGGCCGCTTCAAATGGTAAACACTTATGAATCCAAGATATGGCCCACGGCCAAAACGGGCACAACCATGAGAACCGAAAAGTGTTAGAAAAGTTGTTGTGAGAATACTATTGTCTTGGTTTACACGAATAGCTGGACAGTTCAAGACATCACGTTCACTAACTAGCTAAGTAAATCCGATAGTATATCTCTAAGGAAGGTTCAAAGCCACAAGCCTATGATGTACGGACACGGACACGGGGACACGACACGAACACGGCGACTCGAAAAATCTCAAAATTTTAGGACACGACACGGCTCTGACACGGTTATTAAAAAATATTTTATATTATATTATCTATTTATAATTTATTAAATTAAAATATGTGAAAGATAAATAATAATATTCATTATTAAAATAAACAACTCTTAATTGGGTTATAAGATTTAAAGATTAAAAAAATTATTTGTTATTTTCAGTGTTTCCACTAAATTTTTTAAAATTTTAAAAAAGACCTCATTTAAACTTTGTAATATATCAAAAAAGCCCCAGCTGTGTCCAAGCCGTGTCGGACACGTCCTTCAGCCGTGTCCAAACCGTGTCGGATTTTTTTCTTTTTTCTTTTTTATTTTCGGACACGTTTTTGCTGTGTCGGACACGTGTCGCAGCCGTGTCCGTGTCCGACACGTGTCCGACACTGCATCGAATCATTTTTAGGCGTGTCCGTGCATCATAGCCACAAGCTACCTATCCTGATGCTGCAGCTTTTCGCTAGAACTCACTACAGTGTCTGCATGAGTCATGTATACATTAAATTTCATTCATATGGGGGATTGTTAGAAAAATTGGTTACAAAAGTTGGTAAGTGACCAACTTTGGCCAATGATTTGATAAAGCTCCACTTATGGTTTTGAAAAACAAGTTGATTATTCATAATCTATATCGCGAGCAGATACAAAAAATGTGTTTAATTACTTAAAACCAATTTAGGGTGAATGAGGAATTAAATACACAAGTTAGCTATGTGAAAACTAAAAATGGAGTGTTAAGTGTGGAATGTGGTTGTCCCGCATAGGAAAAGTAATACAAGAGTGTCTTGTACTTAAATGGCAACTTGCAAATAGGGATTGGTCCCTTGGGGGGTTCACAAGTGTGTAACGAGAAGAAAACCTACGGGTTAGTAGGCTCAAATCAAACCCACACGCGCGCGCCACCGACGCCGTCCGGCCGGCCGACGGGATCGGCACGGCGTGGCGAGGCGAGGCGAGCGGGCTGGGCTTGGGCGCGGGTTCGAGCTCTATATAATATATTTCTTTTTGAGTACGATCCGAATTAAATTGGGTCGAAACCAGCTCGAATGGAGCTGAAATTGAGAACCGGTGCGTGGAGGCGGGTCCGAATCACACACCCGGGTGCAGCAACGGTTAGTCACCCGAACCGTGCGTCTGAACCGGTTCGGTTCTGCCGAACAGGCGTGAACCGCGCCTGAACCGGTTCAGTCTGACCGAACCGGTGCCTGTACCAAAAGTTGCAGCTTTTCATCCACAACTCTTCGGTTATTATAAATAACCCCCAATAGTTGTCATTTCAACGCATTCAAATCCGAGTCTCTCTTCTGCATTTCACTCTCTATATTCTCTCTTTGTGCATTTCGCTCTCTAAAGTTTAAAGTGAGTTTCGAATACCTTATAAGCTCGCTGTTTCTCAAAAATTGGAGTACTCCTTTTTCAAGAAGATAGTCGTTGTATCTTGGGAGACGATTGTCGGTTCCGTTAGCACCAGTTAGTGGCAATCTCGTCTTAAAGACAGAGAGTCCAACTCTCGCCTCGACTAAACAACATAGCCTAGTCACTTCCTTATAAAGCACTATTTTCCAACAATAGGTACGTCCTATCGTGATGGGTGCAACACCACCATTTAATCATCATAGATATTCTTGACATTTATTTATATTTTTCTCAAATAACTTGAGTGTATTTTTTGACAGAAAAATCCAAAACTTTTAAAATTTTCAAACAATTCAAAGCTCCTGCAGAAATGTAAGGTAGCTTCAAAATTAAAACGACTTGAAGAGACAGGGGAGATGAATATAATTCAGAGTTTGAAAAAACTTGAAAAGAATAAGGCATTTGGAAGCAATTAATTATAGCGTATACTCCCAACAGAACGAAGTGGGTGAAAAGAGAAACTGCACCTAGTAGACATGACCACATCAATGATGAAGGAGAAAGATTTGCCTAAACAATTTTGGACCGAAATTGTCAACACTGTTATATACATTCTAAACCAATTCCCAACCAAGGTTGTTAAGAACAAGATTCCAATTGAAGCATAGAGCATCAAAACCCCAACAAACTGTTTATCAGCTCTAGGGTACCAACTCAAATTAAGCATCAAAAAACCAATACTTTGATCTAATACGGAGTTCATGATTATAAACATACTAGTTGGATTGATTGGAAGGGATGGGCAAGAATTCGATTGGATTCCTTACAAAAATAAAAAATAAAAAATAAAGTGATTGAATTTTGGTTGTATCATAATGTATTTGAAATTTGTAAAATAGGAAAAAAGACATAGTTCCAACTTTTTTCAGATATTATTGTATCTTTCGTTTTGTACCTATTGGTGCGCTTGGCATTTATGATCCTAGTCAAACATAATTCGGGATGTGTCTTGTAAGTCTTGAAATTGCAAAATTGGTCCTTTTTTGGCCGGAAACCCCCCAACTCCCAGGAATTTGCTTAGTGGGACGGTTTAATCCAATGTGGCATGTATGTGACACGATCAGCATTGCATGTTTGCATTTATTAAGGCCATCTTAAATTTAGAAGATGTGACATGTAAATAAAAAAAGGAAAAAGAAGAATAACAAAATGCCAACTTGTCAATATGTAAAAGATAATAAATATTGTCAATATAGAATTAAAAATTTGTCACATATAATTTTTTTCTAATAATAATTTATATTTAAATTTAAATTTAACTAAATAATAATAAATGATCTAATTTTATTTTGATTGATATCCCAAGGTGTATAATTTTTAAGCATAATATGTACTAGCGCATCAGGCACACTCGATGTATGTGCAAATTAAAAATAAAATATAATCTAATTATTTACGTAAAAATTGGGATAATTACATCTACTACCCCTCGAAAGATTGGAAACTACAATTGGTCCCCCAAAAATTTTCAATATTACAACCACATTCCCTAAGGAATTTGAAAATTACCAAAACCCCCCTCGCTAACCGATTCCCGGTCATTTTTGGATGACGTCAGCCAAAATATGAATGAAAATCCAAATTTACCCTTTGTGATAAAATTATATATATAGGGTGTTTTTTGTAATATTGATTTTAATGAGGGGGGTAATTGTAATTTTTGGTTCAAATTTTCTGAGCTTAGAAAGACTAGCCATTGGCATTTGAAAATAGTCGTTGCTCTTTCTTCATTTTGATTGTTGCTCACTTCTATATATATATATATATATATATATGTGTGTGTGTGTGTGTGTGTGTGTGTGTGTTGCTAGATTGCATTTTTTCACCACATCTTTACTACATATGTGAAATGGCTTCTTCTAGTGGTTCCTATAGTGTTTTGGGTTTAAAATATAGGAAAGAAAATTGCAAGCAATCAAATTGTGGTAGAAAAACAACTATCAAGATTGCGGAGACGCCGAGAAATGCCAACAATTGTTTTATTGGTGCCCAATACACGGACTCTCACATTGGTGCCTTCCTTACTCGATCGAAGAAGAGAATGAAGACATGCAAGGTCGAAATAGGCAATTTGAGGAATAAACAACAAGTTCAATGCCCACAAACATTGCACTAAGAAGCTCAATTCCAACAAACCTTGCACGTGGTGAAATTGAGCATGGCGGCATTGTTTATAAACTTATAGCTTTGAATCTTAATTATCTTACTTTTTTTTTTTTGTTGTTATGAAATCTTATTTTACTTGCCGTGTATTTGCTATCACAAATTTCACATACTTTAGGAAAGTGAGATATCAAATTAAACCCCCTGCTGATGAGGGGGGTTTTGGTAATTTTCAAATTTCTTAGGGAATGTGGTTGTAATATTGAAAATTTTTGGGGGACCAATTGTAGTTTTCAATCTTTTGAGGGGTAGTAGATGTAATTATTCCTTAACATTTTTTTTAAGTTTTTTTAATTTAATATTAATAATTAATAAAGCAGGGGTAAAACTGGAACTTTTTAAAAAAATGACCGGGAACCGGCTGACGAGGGGGGTTTTGGTAATTTTCAAATTCCTTAGGGAATGTGGTTGTAATATTAAAAATTTTTGGGGGACCAATTGTAGTTTCCAATCTTCCGAGGGGTAATAGATGTAATTATTCCCGTAAAAATTTGAATAGTATAAGAGTAAACAATTATTACTTTTTAGCAATGTATAATATATTAAACAAATTTAGAAGCCAAAATCAGTTATATTATATGATTGAAAAAATAAATAAAAAAAGGAGAGAGAAAAATAGAAAGAAAACTAATGCTATCATGTTCAACAAAAGAGAGCGAAAAGTGGAAAGAAATAAGAAAGTGGAGAGAGAAAAAGAAAAACATAAAAAAGAAAAGGAAAAAGGGTGCCAAACCAAAAACATCAAAAGTACTTATTAGGTGGGTTTAATGTAAGGGTGGGATCCGATAAATCGGGTTCGGATCCGATTCAATCTGATTTGGGTATTGGGGGGGAGGGGGGATGGTTAATTTAGGTTAAATGGGGGTAATTCCAAACCCAACTAATTTAAATGTAGGTGGAACTTTAGGTTTTATTTTCCACTTGAAGAACCTGATCGGGTAACCAATCAAAAATTTCACAAAGCAAAGGAAATAAAAAATATATAAAACTTAGGTTTGTGTACAGTCCTACTTTCCAAGAGATCAGTTTTTACCTTTTAAACTCTCACTCTTGCCAGAAGATGGGTTTTACCTTTTAAAATTAATGACTTGTACATATAAGGGTGAGCATTCAAATCGAATGTTTTGTCTTTGTATAACTAATGTCTTAATGATATTAATGTCAAATAGTTTAATGAAATTATAATAATATTTTACAATTAATAATTGCAAGTATTTTAATTTTATTTTTTAACATTAGAGCGTATATTGCATTTATCGACTTTGTGGTGAAGATGTTATTTTTTTAAAATAACTAGATTTTCATTGTTACATTAATAGAATTAACAAAATTTATTTTCATCAAAATTCAAATCAAATCGGGTGAAATCCAAACCCGACCGGATACCCAATTAATCAGTTAGTCATATAGTTCGGGTCGTATTCGATTAGCAATTTAAACTACCCGACATATCAATTACCCGAACCATAAAATCCGAACCCGCAATTACCCGACCCCGATGCCCACCGCTAGTCTAATGCTTTTTATATAGTATAGATATATTAAACAGATTTAGAAGACAAAATAATTTAAAATAAAATTATATTATATGATTGAAAAAAATAAATAAATAAAGGAGAGAGAAAAAGAGAAAGAAAACTAATGCTATCACTTTCTAGAAAAGTGGAAAGAAATAAGAAAGTGAAGTGAGAAAAAGAAAAATATAAAAAAAGAAAAAAAGATGTCAGATCAAAGACATTAAAAGTAATTATTGAGTGGGTCTAATACTTTATATATAGCATTGATAATACAATATTATATGTTTTATTATATATATATATATATAATTTCTTTATTCTCGCCCTTCCCCCCCCCCCCCCCCCATACCCCCAACCACCCTACCCGCTGAACCCACCTACACCGCCCCATCCGGCCCCCACCCACCCTAAAATCGTTCTTGAAGAGATTTGCAAAAACAAAAACATGCACTAAAATACATATATACACATGCTTATAAATTAATCCCTTGAATTTTATCCAATGGCAAAATTAATTATATATTTGATTTGTCCGTAAGATGAGGATTTCGTTTATATAAAAAAATGGAGGAAAGATGGTTGGAGGCGACGAAACAACCACTGCCACCGCGAGCCTCCGTCCTTTCTGCCGCTGCCGGCCATCTTTCTTCCCCCTTTTTTTTGTTTTTACATTAATGAGATCCCCATTTTATGGGTAGCCCAAATATGTGATCAATTTTGAAATTAAATAAAGTTTGGGTGATTAATTTCTTAATGTATGTGTTTGTGTGTGTTTGCATGTTTTGAATTTTTTTTTTTTTTTGTTTGTTTTCTGCACTTGAGGGGTGGGGGTTGGGGGTTGGGTTTGAGGAATTTCTATTTTTTCCCCCTTTAGTGGGGTTGGTTGAAATTTTGCATACAAGTTCAAATTTTTTTTTGGTCAATTACATTTCATATTTATACAAAAAGACATGTAATATATGGTGTAATGTAGGATGGAAATATCTAAGACATCAATTTCAAACAAATATGTGACAATCACGTGACAAATTCTGGTGAGTTTAATAATTTTTGAAAAAAAAAAATGTTGAATTTTTTAAAATTTTAGAATTTGTATGACGACATTGCAAATTTAAAATTGATTAACATTAAAAATATCAAATATTAATAAGTACAGGGTGAAAATTATAACTAAGCCTTGAAGTTATATGGATGTGACTAACTGACCTTCGATTGAAGTCATATTACTTCTTTCCCATTGTAGAAGAGATTCTGAGTTCAACTTAGTGTGACTTAGTTCAAATATATTAAGATGTGCCCAAGCGGCCAACCCAAAATTAATTGCATTCGGTGAAAAGCATCCATCATAGCGTAACTAAAATTGTCTACACTTTTATTCAAAAATTGCAACTAAGTCCACATTTTATAGTTTTTCCTAACTAGTGATAAACTTTCATAATTTTTGTTTTTTCTAAAATTAGAATCCCTTTCGTTGATCAATTGTTAGTTGAATGGTACATTGACTAGGAGCCAATACTCATTACAATTGATTATACTTACCAAACTAGTTACAAAATATTGTAACATTGAAGATATGGCATGTTCATAATCCAAAGGTTCTTTTAGAAAGTAAATTAATCAGAGCAATTGAATTATATTCAATGACATTGT
The DNA here is from genome assembly GCA_026212405.1 of Petrea volubilis. Taxonomy (NCBI): domain Eukaryota; kingdom Viridiplantae; phylum Streptophyta; class Magnoliopsida; order Lamiales; family Verbenaceae; genus Petrea; species Petrea volubilis. Next base: position 10,430,997 of record CM047884.1, read on the forward strand.
ATTCTTACTTGAGGGATATAAGGATTTGGTTAGTTTATAAATTGCAATCTATCTTCTACACATCACTATTTATAGGTGTAGGACAATATCTACAATCGGGCCCCTATATCCAATGATAGATACATACATCATGTAATGGCAAACTATGGTCATGTGTCGCTTACAAAATCCCCCAATTGGAGGCTTCTAATTATACCATATTTTGGTCCATTTGTAAAGAGTATAAGGATTTGGTCAATTGATAAGCTTCAATTCTTTTGACTTTGTGAGGTACGTCTTCAATGAGAAAAAAAAAAAGTATGAAACAACACCTCACAAGATCTACCATTAGGTCTGTCAATGGGTAGGATAAAATCCTACCCTGAGCCTAATCCCAAAAATATCAGATTAAAGATACCTATACCCTATCATACCCTATTTAAATATTTACCCATTAGATGTGTATATTGGGTTTATCCTATTTTTAGAAATCCTACCCAATTATATATATTTTTTATTTGTCTTGTATTGATATTGTGTCTTTTTTTTAGCTCATACACACAACTAATACATACACACACATTTACACACTGCACACACATAATTAACACATACGCATTTACACACATTATACACATTATACACATACACACACAGAATTTTCACACACACACAGAGTTTTCATACACACACTACACGCAAACAGTTTTCACACACACAGAATTTTCACACTACACACAATTTTTTTTTTTTCACACATTGCACACATACATTTTTTTTTTCACTCGCACACGCACATACACACAATTAATAAAGAAATTTAGTCATCAATAATGAATGCTTGAAATAAACAATTAATAAAGAAAATAGTCCAATGTCTTAATATCCCATAGTTGGACGGTCATTTTAACCACCGAATTTATGGCCCAAACCCTCATACTCATCTCCCTCAGACCTAGTCCGAAAAAGGCCCCTACATCCATTGTCCAGTTTCACTTTTCAGACACAGATTATAAAGTCGTACAATATTGTTTTTGTCCTTATCACTCTGTACAGCAAAAAGCACGCTTTATAGTTTCACTTTTACTCAATATATAAAAGGTCAGACAACATTGAATCCCCAAATCAAAATCCCCAAACCGAACATCTTGCCCCCTCAGCCACCAACGCCATGGCCGAAACCGAACAATCACAGCCTCAATCCACCGCCAATACCGCCGCCGCCGCTGCCCCGGTGGCCGATAAATACTCCAACGTTTCATTCAGTATCTGGCCACCAACAGAACGCACTCGCGAGGCTGTCAGGAACCGCTTGATCGAAACCCTCGCGACACCCTCCATTCTGTCCAAGCGATACGGCACCGTTTCGCGCGAGGAAGCTGTTGGAGCCGCCAAGATCATCGAGGAGGAGGCGTTCGAAGTGGCCGGGAAGGCCGCGACTTCCGACGACGATGGAATCGAGGTTTTGCAGGTTTATTCTAAGGAAATTAGCAAGCGAATGCTGGAAACAGTGAAGGCTAGATCTGGGGAGCCGGCGGCTGCTCCGGCGCCGGCGCCGGAGAGTGATGCGCCGAGCAAGGCGGAGGAGGAGGATGCAGGGTCCACGGCGCCGCCGCAGAGTGAGAAAACTGAGTCTGTTGCCGGTGATGAGTAACTGAAAAGTTATTACTTTTATTTTGTAATCTGGTCGGTAGAATCTCCCCGTTGGGATGTTTTTATTCTGTTGAGATATCCTGGGTATTATTGTTATGTGGGTCGAGTTATGCTAAATATTAGTTTAATTAGATCCTTATTGCATTTGCATTGGCTTCTTGAATGCAAAAATCTTGCCTTTTTCACCATTACTTTCTGAAATTTGTCTGTGGTGTTGCTAGTTATTTTATGAATCTTTATTCACTGCTGCATTTTCATTTGGGCTTGTGTAATTATAAAGTGACCAATATCTTTCTCATCACTTGATCTTTGGGCAGGACACATAGTGTTTGATATGATTGCGATTCCTTGACATTGTAGGCCATATGGCATTGGCTTTGTATAGAGGTGAATGATGTTTAATTATTCACTCTTGGGTGTACGCCGCTAGTGCATTGTACAGTGCATTTTTAGCAAACGGACCCACACTGGGCGGAGGGCCCGGCTAGTTATCATTCTGTGTTGAACTGGATGCATGTTTCTGGCCATTGGGTACTAGGAAGTGATGATTTTCGCACCCCACCGCTTAATCCAATACTGATGGATGAGCTGATGTGCCGAGCCCAGGCTTCATCATTTTCATTTGAGCTCAAGCTCAGCTCATTTATAGCCATAATGCTTAGTTTGAGATATTTATGACTTGTTTGATTGTTTATGGTTGGACTAAGATCAGTTCAGCTTATATACTCATAGAATCAGAGATTTTATATCTTGAATTGGTTGATTCCTGAGAACAGAAATGTAAGATCTTTACGAGTTCTGTTGGATAGTAGTAACCTGCTGAACTGCAGCGAAATTGATCTGCTAGAGAGGCCAGAGATGTTGCAAAAGTGGAATGTGTGTTGAAATAGAACAGGTGAAATCTACTCAGGATTCATGCTCAGAATGTGGTGAAACAAGTAGCATATGTTGTATACAATAGAAAATGGCCTGCCTGTTTGCTTCTCATTTGGATTGATATTGATGTGCCTTAGAAGGCACTTCTACTGCCGGTCCTTCGAAGTGATGCGGTGGTAGTTTACCCTCAAGTTGAAATTGAAGTCCCTTGTTTCTTTACCTCAAGCGTGGTGTACAATTCACTGTTAAAGTGCTATCCCAATTTTCTAACAGACTTTAACCTTTCTTCTCCGAGGAAAATGAATGAAAAATGCAATAGTGAATTCTAATTTTGATTGATTATTGCTTCATGACCCCCTAGTTTTGAGGGATTGTTTCTTTTTATAGTCCAGATTTTTACTATTCAACACAATTTTTTTTTTAAAATTTTATGATAACATGCAAGTGCACCATGCACACACACACTGTTAGGATTCTAACTATTAGCCTTAAAATTCGTACCTTTTAGGATAGGATATATGTTCATTAAATTACAGGCATGCGGACATTCAACACAAATGCTAACATTTGGAAAGCAAATCATGTGTTCTGTAGGGGAATTTTTTTATGGATCGGGTGTATGTATTATGCGGTTCAAATTTAGTCTCGTGTTAACACGTGACAGAATCTGAACCGTAGAGTATATGGATGGGATTCATACACTCAATTCATATAAGAATTTTCCGTCTTCCGTCCCAATAAAATAAAGAATACGAGTTTCGATCGGTTGGTTGCCTATGTAGTAGGAATTAATAAGAAAAATAAGTTACTACTCGATATGGGGAAGAGGAGTTTAGTGAAAAATGGGGTGACTTAAAAGAGAGGAGAAACAAAATTGTGGTAGACGGCGTACAAAGTGATCCCTTGTTTTTCTTTCTTTTGTTTTCCCGTCCTTGTGATTATTTAAAAGGATTCCATTCACAACATGAAAGGATAATTGCAACAACAAGGGATTGGGCCAGATCACAAAGTCTTCTTAAGGATGAGGTTGGGGTTTGGGGGGATTGGGTGCTAACCCAATAACCTGATCCAGCCCAATAAGCGATAAATTGGGTGCTAACCTAATCATTTGATTGAGTCCATTAATCAATAAAAGGAGCCATGGAGTTACAAATTCCGGTAATTTTCCTAATTTCCCACTGCAATGACTTGCTCTCAAGGATGATATTCTCGTGCTCGGGACAAATCGCCGTTTGAATGGACTTTTTTTTTTAAAAAGTACTTAATTTTGACAAAAGAAATACTTACGTAAAAAAAAATTATATTTGAATGGATTTTTCAAAAAAAAAAAAGCAAATAAAAAAAAAACCAAAAATATGACTTTTTTTTAAAAGTTATCCAAAATAATTTTAAATAAAAACACTTTAAACTACTGCACCCAAGTGTGAAATTGCTTAGATTAAAAAAAAAAAAAAAGCTCCACTCAAAAACAAATCCAAAATCCCACTATGACTCTGGGAATTCTTTTTGGGGACAATATCAAATATTTATAAAATATTAAAAGTATTTCTATAATTGGAAGAGGCAAAATCTAAAAATTTCAACAAAATACATACAAATTTTAATTCGATATTAACTTAAAGGGAAGCGGCCGTCCCTTAGCCTTCCTTTTGGCTCTGTCCTTCTAGTGGTTCTTAGCAACCTTTAGTGAGTTCGGATTTTCTATCATATAATCATGCTATATATTTTCCTACATTCATGAATGCACGCTACATGTATTGGTATACGGTTCAGATAAAGAAAAAAAAAAATCCACTAATATATGTGGGGTGTATTAATAAGTAAAAGGAAAAATATAACACGATTATGTAACAGAAGATGTAAAGTGATATTGCTGGTTGTCAATTGGGGACTTCTAATAAAAGGTAGCTTTGTACTACCTAATATTAGGTATGACCTTAATTAATTGCCACGTGTACTTAAATTTATTTTTAACATATTTATATATTTTATTTTGACCTATAACCAGCTACATAAGTCACAATTATTTATTTTGAATTATTAAAAATATGGTAAATATCTTTTCAAATCTCCTCAATTTAAGGGATTAATGAGAAGAGAATCCTAATAAGTAGGAAAGTTAATCAACACTAATTAATTCTCTCCTCTCTCTCTCTCTCTCTCTCTCTCTCTCTCGTCCCCCCCCCCCCTCCCCCCATCTTGTCTAACACATATAAAGGTTAATTATATAATGGAAAATGAGTGGTAAATATGTACATATATCAATTATATTATAATGAAATTTATAAGTAAGTAGAGTATCAAATTAAATAATAGTAATACCTTATGTTAATAATTTTATTTTCTAAATTAAAAATTGAAAGATTTTTTTTATTAGTATAAATTCATAGTTATCATCTGTATCAAAAACAAATTCATAGTTATCATTATAAAACATTTATTTACTCAGTTAAATAAATTAAGTAATTATTATAAAAATTATTGATTTATGGGAGTTATGAAATTTTAATTATAATTTTAGCGAATTGACATAAATTAACTAATGATGAATAGTGATCTGGAACATTGATCAAAAATAAAATAAACTAAGAAGATAGATAAATATTATTAAATTTATAATTAAGAGATGGATATATCATTTTAAGCATCAATTTAATTTTGAATTTAAAATACATTTTAAGCGCCAATTTAATATTTTAAGAAGCAATCAAATTTTTGTTGTTATATTCAATAAAAAAATATATTTCAAAAAAATTAATAACACATTGCCATAAGAAATTTGTTGAAATTAATATAAATTATAATTTTTTTTAATTAAAATTTGTATGATAAAATGCTCTACATGTTATTATGTTTGGTGATAGATCAAATGCTAAAAAATATCTAATAAAAATTAATAAAAAAGGCTAAATGATAAATGTATAAAATAGATTTAATATAATGGACCTCACACATATAAATACTATTTAAATTTATAGGTAAACAACAAGTAACAGGTCATGGCAACCTGCATACTAAGTTACAGGTAAACGTAACCTGTAAAACAGGTAACAGGTACTCTAATAAAATAAGGGTACCTAACATTAAACTTTTTCTATCCTACCTAACAATAGACAAACCCTTGTCAATTATAATAAGTAATATACTAATTCTCGTGATCACTGAATGTTATCCCCAATTCAGGGACAGAGGATGTCGTACTTTAAAACACGTTATTATTAATATTTAATACATTATTATATATCTTTCGGGATTTATACTTTTTTGTGGTGTGCATCACACTCGTTCACAATTTTCTTAGAAAAATTCAACATGTGTGACTTAATTTAGCAAGGGAAACAATTAATATCAACCAAGTGAAAAATGAATGAACAGTTCTTGAAGTCAAATTTTGTATACTATATAGGCTATTAGGTAAATGTGAACTATGAACGCAATCTGAGATGTAACCCGGTTTTAAAATACAACCAGCTAGAAGGTTACAAAATTACAATTGTTTCATAGAAAAATTATTGTGCGACATAGTACGAAATAGTATTTCCTCAACTACTTAACTGAGAGGAGCATTATAAACTCATTCAAAGGTTCAATAGGAATTAAGGGGCCCCTAAATCCTAGAATGAATTTTAGTATTTATATTTTTGAAATGATTTGTTTTAAATTTATTGTTTTAGGATCGAATGCAATTGGTCACTATTATGAGTATATTTGGTGGAGGTTACGAACTTTTGATATCAACTTACAAAATGTTTGGCGCATCTGTTAGTTAAGACATGTATTAGTATTTGTAGTCGTACATACAAATAATTGGAAAATACTTTTATTTTTTGTATACATTTTGAAATCTAACGACCGATATTCGTACTTTTAACATATCACACGTTTAGTGCATGTATTATATGTATTCTCTATAATACTTGACAAATAATACTTCCTTGCACGATTATATTTATTTTAAATTTGTAATATATAAAAGTTGTTTATAGGTACAATATATCAAAATTAATTATATTTTTAATTGAATATCATTTAAAGAACAAAGTTGTAATATTCTATAAAAATATTAATTATGATTTATAAATTAAATAATCTAATGATAAATTTTAAATAAATTTTCCATTGTTTAAATAACTTAAAATGCGTGATTTATGTTGAAATTATATCAAAAATAAGTTGTAACTTTATTCCTGGAGATTATTTATATTATATATAAATTTAAGTTCGAATCGTGAACAAGAAGTCGTTGTAGTATAGTGGTGAGTATTCCCGCCTGTCACGCGGGTGACCCGGGTTCGATCCCCGGCAACGGCGTTTTTCTGTTTTTTTTTTAATTAAATTTTTCCTAACAAAAAAATGAAAAAGTTTGGCGATTGTATCAGTTCCAACTAGTTTTCTTTCTCTTTTCTATTTCATCTTTATTTTTCTGTATACATTTTATCAATTCGATCTTTTCGCTTAAGTTCCACTCCTATCAATGATTTTTTTTTTTTTTTGAGGGGATTCCTGTCAATGAATTAAATAGGTTAATTTCAATTTTAGTCTCTGACCTTTGACTTTTCGCCAATTTTGATCCTTTATATTTACACGTTTTCAATTTTGGTCCCTAACGTTACAATCTGTTTTCCAATCTCGTCCTTCCATTAATTTTTCCATTAAAAATTCTAATTTTATTTACAATTTGCCCCCTTAAAAATAAAAAAAAATACCAAAATGCCCCCAAATGTTTAAAAAAAGAGCTAAAAAAACCCCTCTTTGAAATATTTACGCACAACAAAATAAATTTTATAAGCAATATAATTCGAACCCGGGTTGATGAGAAGAGAAAAACTTAAGCTTGCTTCCTCAACCATTCAACTACACTCAATTTATGTTTCAAAGTGTGCTATACATAATAGTATACTCGTTGACATTGTTTAAGTTTAATTTTTTTAATATAACTTCAATGTATACACTTATGAATTAAAAAAAATATTTATTTTACAATTCTGTCCATTAGTTCGATTTATTTGAAAAACAAATTGAGATTAAAATATCAAAAGTAGATATAAGCTATGAAAATCTAAATTAAAAAGTTTAAAAGATTAATTTATTTCATAAATTTATCCGTATATTGAAAAAAATTTAATTACCGTTTCACATACTTATAAATAAATTAAATTTTTTTCAATATATATTTACAAAAATTAATTTTGTCCCTTTATATTAAAAGATAATTTATTTTATTATTTTATTGATATATTAAAAAATTGAACTTAAAAAATGTCAAAGAGTATACTATTATGTATAACACACATTAAAACATAAATTGAGTGTGGTTGAATGATTGAGGAAGCAAGCTTAAGTTTTTCTCTTCTCATCAACTTATGTTCGAATCTTATTATTTACAAAATTTATTTAGTTGTACCTAAATATTTCAAAGGGGGGTTTTTAGCTCATGTTTTTAAAATTTGGGGACATTTTGGTATTTTTTATTTTTAAGGGGGGCAAATTGTAAATAAAATTAGAGTTGTTAACGGAAAAACTAATGGAAGGACGAGATTGGGAAACGAATTGTGACTTTAGGGACCAAAATTGAAAATGTGTAAACATGAAGGACCAAAATTGGTGAAGAATCAAAGGCCAGGGACTAAAATTAAAATTAACTCGAATTAAATCTCGTACCACTCGGGATGGGAAAAAATAAAATCACAACCCGAAAAATCATCCAGAAGCAGCTTGATATAGATTAGTCCATTCGCTATATTGCCTTTGAACAGGCATATTGGGCTAACTGCTAACCAAACACAATCTGAGAGAGAGAGAGAGGGAGAGACGAAGAAGAAGAAGAAGAAGATGACGATGATATGTAGTGTACAACATAGATTTTTTTTCTTCAAGAAAAACACAAAAGAACCAAAATAAATTAAAAAGTACACATAAATATTTACAGAAAAAGAAAAACAGAGGAAAATTATTTTTGAGACAAACGTTGTAATATATCAAATACGTATATATTCATTCAATTCTGTTTCCCATGGGTATTAGTTAAATTAGCTTAATCAATTACCAAAACTAATGCCATCATATTAAAAAAATAAAATAAAAAAAAAGAAAAGAAACAAAAAAGAAAAAACCCACCAAGTACTCATTTATAAAGTTGATGATCAAATTAAGAAACAAGTGCCTTGTAAAAGGGCATGCATTATTGCAGCCATAGTTAAACCAGGAGCTTTATGACGTTTTGGAATACTAGTTTGCGAATTAATTATTAAGTCGATTTTTTTTACCGTGAATTTAAAGAAAATTTGTATGATATATACATACATATTAAAGACCAAATGTTACGTGTCCCATATTGAACTAACTAGGTTTGATGCTTCTAAGCATCATAGCGCACTATCTAATAGAAATTCTCGAGCCAAGTTTTTACATTTTCAAACTAGGATACTACATATATGATCATACAAAGCAAGAAAGTGTTTATGGATAGATATAAAATATTTTTTTTGATAAATTGTTTATGAGATTTTATTAAAATGTAATTAAAGTGACAGTTAGTTACAAGACATTTATTAAAAAATTTATAACGAACAAAATTCATTACAAAAGTATGTTTTGTGACAAATTTCAATAAATCCGTGATTAATTGTTTCTTTAATAAATGGAGTACTTTAATTTCTTTTAGTGTTATAAGCACTTCCAAATTAAAGGGACAAGTCATATAAGAGAAAGAAATATTTGTGACATAATATAAAAACGAATGTGAAAGTTTTCAAATATGTTGTATATATGAAATGACAGTATCTTCTACATTTTATCACTAATTAGATCTATTTAATGGTAGTAGTTTTTATTTTGTCATAAAATGGATTAAAGGTGATAAGATTTTGTATATTAAATTGTCAGTATTTACATTAGTGAAGACAAAAATCACTACTAATTTTAATAGGATTTTCCTTTACTAAGTTGTTATTGTAGAGGTGATACTAATTATTAATGGTAGCAATTTAAGCACATTTTTGTCAATGTTGACATTGCAAATAATTTTTTGTGACAGAATAAAATTTACTATCACTAAATGTAAATAATTAATGCATATCTATGTTACTGATTTTTACACTGTCATCAATTTGTTTTTTCTTAGTGAACTAAAAAAAACTCTAGAACTTGTTTAGGGCTTTTGACTTAATTGACATGTATTTTGCGTTAAAGGTGGGGGAGTGTAGTACTTAAGTTCGAATTCTAATAAATGCACGTGCGTGGGTGATGATGTATTTATTATTTTTAAAAAAACCTCTAAAACTTTCTTAAGATATTAACATGCTCTTTACATTAATTAAATACTAAATACACAGTCACAATCACTAGCATATTATAAATTCTAATTATATCTTTTCAGATACTTTAAAAACTTATTTCAAATTTAAGAGATATTTAAATATGCTTATTTAAAATTAAGTCAAATGACTATGCTTATAACTACTCCAATCGAGGATCAAAAATTTAATGGAACAACCAACACTCGAAAATGTAATAAACCAAGAATATGTTTTTCTTCTTTGTTTATAACACTCCACTTTACACGATATGAGTATATGGCTATCCTATAAACCCCAAAAAAATAATAACTATAATCACCCAAAACCTCGTGTAATTAAAATAACAAGACCGAAAAACCAAAAAAAAAAAAAAAAAATACAAACAATTGTTTGTACGTGTGATGGAAACAATATGGAAAGCTACAATCTAATGACCAGGGCCTCTCTTGCTTGGTCCTGAGGCCAAAATCAATGCCAACCCTCTAGCTGACCGGCGAGCACCGCTGCTTGAATTGTTCGAAGACGCAGAAAAATCTGTCGCCATGCTCATCATGTCGGCGGCGCCCTCCGCTTGTCCACAGCCGGCGGCCACCGAGGCCGTGGTGGCTCCGGTGGTGGCCGGCCGAAGCACTCGACAATTTGCCGAAGGCAATTGTGAGCCCATAGTCAATACTATCATCACCAACATGAACCCCAGGCATCTCCGTCCATTAGCCATTTATGCTATCAATATTCTTGAATTTATGTGATTGAACTACAAAACTTTGTGTTATATTTTTTGAGTTTTTGGGCTTATAGGGAGGAATGGTAATGTGTGTTGAGGTTGTTGATATGAAGTAATGTTCAACTGCTGCAATGTGTGTATATATATTTGTGAGGGGACGGTGAAGGCCTTTTGGAGTGGGCCCTAGTGCACAGCCACAAGGAATTTGACTTGGCCATGCACCACTTTTTTTCTATGGGAGATTTGTTAAGGATTTTTGAGGTAGAAAGGGACTCAGCATTTGGTAGTGGGTTGAACGTGTGCTTTTACTTTGGGGAATGTTTTTGGTTTGAGGTTTGAATTTTGACTTTACACACGTGATGATCTCACCCTTACATTGAAAAAAATTGTTACACAAATTGTGTGGGTGCAAGTGAGGCTAAAATTTCTTGGGTTTGGAAAATTTTGACTGGCTAAATTTTTAAGGAAAAATTACACTGACCACCCCTGAGGTTTGATTGATTTACGAAAAACTTTCTATTTTTTCAAAAATTACCAAAAATCCCCTAAGGTTTCAAAAATATTACAAACTTATTCGAATTTTCGAAAATACCATTTCCCTTTTTTGGGTGATTTACATTGACCACCCTGAAATTAGGCTAATTTACGAGAAACCCCCTGTGGTTTCAAAAATGACCAAAAACCCCCTGAGGTTATATTAATATTACAACTAGCACCTACTTAGGTTGACTTATCAACAATATTAATTCTTTTTTTTTTCCCTCTGTAATATTGTTATCATAAAATTTTCATTTAATAGATTTAGAAAAAAATGTGATTACTTATTCAAATAAATATTTCGAATTTAATGTTATGAATTTATACTAAATATACATAATATGTGCTAAATTTATATTTGAGAAAAATATAATTATATGCATCGTATATATCTATTATGTAAAATGAGAAATATAAACATTGATCGAAATAAAAAATTGAAATTAAATAATGCACTTGAAAACTTTATTTAGCTTGAGGACTCTAACTCATTTCTCTTAAAATTTACTCCGTATTAGCGATAATATAACATACTTGATGTGTTGGTACATACCTTTAATGCATTAAATTCAGAATATTTATTTGAATAAATAATCACATTTTTTTTTCAAATCTATTACATGAAAATTTTATGATAACAATATTACAGAGGGGAAAAAAAAAATTTAATATTGTTAATAAGTCAACCTAAGTAGGTGCTAGTTGTAATATTGGTATAACTTCGGGGGGATTTTGGTAATTTTTGAAATCATAGGGGGTTTCTCGTAAATTAACCCAATCTCAGGGTGGTCAGTGTAAATCACCCAAAAAAAGGAAAAGGGTATTTTTGGAAATTCGAATAAGTTTGTAATATTTTTGAAACCTTAGGGGGTTTTTGGTAATTTTTGAAAAAGTAGGGGATTTTTCGTAAATTAGCCAAACTTCAGAGGTAGTCAGTGTAATTCGTCCAATTTTTAATATTCTTTATTTTTGAATTGATAGATTGAAATGAGCTTTTAATTTTGATACTAGTTAATGTTATGGTTAGTACTGCATTGATATATTGTTAGTGAACTTATAGAACGAGTTGTAAAGGAAGGGAAAAAATCAATTGAGAAGTAGGGGTTCGTTTTATGGCCGAGGCGGCTAAGGGAATAAATGTTCGATTTGAAATTTAACTCAAAAAATATCTTGTTATATTTAAGGAAATAATAAATGATAAACTAAAATTGTATTACAATAAAACTTATATTAATATATGGTTATATATCTAATACTGAGTATGTAAAGGAATATACGGAGAAAAAATATAATTTGAATAGTAGTAGATTGATACTCTGTCAAGTATCAAGGCTTTCATACTATTTTACACTCGCTCCCCAGCGTGGTGTGCTTTTTTGTGAGAACCCCTGGCTAACCTCCCACGGCTTCCACACCATCTTTGAAGAAACGCGGTTATGCAATGCTGTCTTCCTACTTTTCCTCTCTCTCCCTCTCTCTCACACACACTCAATATACATATATATATATATATACACACATATATTCTCTATTATTTGTACGTAGAGAAAGAGGTCTGCGAGAACGACACACACAAATATTAATTGAAATGTGAAAAAAAAAGATGTCCATACAATAATCTGAAAATGTCCACTCTCAATGGTAAAACTAGGAAAAAAAAAAGTATTTGAAAATTTTGTGTCACTATGTGGAATGTCATGTTCAACGAAGAACACGTACCATTTGACAACTAGCAGGTGGCATGACACGAATGTGTAATGTGTGTGCGTGTGTGTGTGTATATCAAACCTCATTAAGAATAAAAAAAGTTTGATGGGGCGTGTATTTTCTAGGAAGTCGGAAAGACAACTTTGAAATTGCCATTCAATTCTTAGTATTTTTAATTTTTTACCCTTACAAGTCAAAGGACTCGACAATCCCCTCCCACACCGCCAGTATTTTAGGCCTCGTGATATTATTAGTAATTTCAAGATTTAAATGCTTATTTTCAATGCGTTTTGCTTAACACGAAACCATAGTTGGATACTGGGATAAGTCCAAAAATGGCCCAAAGTTTGAATATTAAACTAGAGACGTGGCTCCTCAATTTATATCAAGAAACATATTAAACTTGGTAGATCCGTGTGTAGATTCGACCATGGATTTCTTGATTTTCTTATAGTCAATATTATGTTTAAACTATAGATTTTATTGATGAAAAAGAAAAGAAAATAAAAGAATTAAAAGAGAGTACAAATACATACTCAGTAAAAATTAAAGGAAGAACCAACTATTAATTGGTTTAACGGGATGAGACACTAAATCCCTTTAATAACATCCAAAGTTCAAAATTCTAAAGTTGTGAATGCAACAACTGAATTGAAAAGGTCACTCTCATAATGGACATCTACAATACCCTATCCAAATTAGTTGGCTAATGAGTTGCAATCGGATAGCTAAGACCAAAAAAATAAAAATAATAAAGAGAAAAAGTTATTGATATAATTTTTCTAACTAAAATTCAAGGTAAGTCGAAGTTCAACCCCCTTCTCCAATTTAAAACCCAAAAAAAGAAACCCTTTGTATTTTATAAAATTCATTCTCATCGTACTGAATAAAATTTTTTGGCCCCGTTCTTACAACGAAGCGTCAACCATTTCAAATTCGTGGATTTCACTTCCAGGATCGAGTTATGCATGTAGTTTGTGTACCCTACCCCTTCTCCTCCCCCCCCCCCCCCCCCCCCCAAAAAAAAAGAAAGAAAAGGAAAGAAGGAAAAGAAATGGAAAATGTAGAGTCAAATTTAGTTCAATTATACTATCAAATGGGACTTAGGAGAGGTAGATAGGAGCTGAGGAGAAGAAAATAGTTTCCATTTACATGTGGGGAAAATAGTCCATTTTGTTTGTGGATTGGGAAGCAACCGACTTTAGAAATCCCCCGAACCTTTTCCCACCAATTTATTGTGCCACAAACCTAACCTTTCATCATTAATAATTTAATATCGTTAAAAAAAGCTGATGAGCCAAGTAACCAATTTTCAAGCTTAACTGTCGGCACGTTAGTTGATCCTGCTATTAGAATTGAAGCCCAAAAATAAACAAAGTAGAAGCAAACAACAAGAAATTCCAATAGAAATAAATAGTCCAATTCTGTTCAAACTTTTGGTGCTGCTATCAATATTTTCTAACTGAGGTATATTTTGGACCAATTGGCTGCTCCCAACTTTTCACATTTTACTGATGTTCAAGTGTGAGTCCCCATGGACAAAAAAGGCTCTCTCTCTCTCTCTAATTTTTTTCCCCAAAAGTTGCTTGATTTTCAGTTACAATTCTTTCGGTACCTATATTTTTGACGAAAGATCAAGTTTCTTTGCCAAGAAAGTATCGTTAGATTGATACAAGTTCCTAAAAACTTCTTTATTGGCATACAAAGCAACATTAAAACGACCAATTATACGTGCACCTCTTAATTTTAAAATATAATTTATAATTTTGAAATCAACCCCATTGTGCTTCAAATTATTTGGGTCCCCGTTGCTAGAACCCATCCCAACAAGGACTTATTAAATTACTCATCTTTTGTAAAAGTCTAACATATTATTGATGTTGGATATTTCTAACATATTAGACATTATATATAGATATATACTTTGTAGCCCCAGTCATCGTAAACAATAATGTCTGGACAAGTCACTCGTCTAATTATTTGCTTCATTAATTTTAGAGGTATTTCACCTCTTTAATGTTCCATAAGCGCGACTTAATTGTAAAGAAAAAAAGGATGATTTTTTGTGGTCGTAATGTATTTTTTGGTTTTGAAGGGAGAGTTGCACGTATGGAGACTATAGTAGAAATTAGGATTTTATGAACAATAGATAGTACTAAGTTGTCAAATTAAGCGGTCGATTGGCGTGCTATATTGTTGACCATTGAGCTCGAGAATATCAACGCCGCAAAGTAAGCAAGCTAATCGAAACAAATTGGACTTTTACATTGATAAATCCCCATTGAATCATCATCCTTTGAAGTACAAATTTTCTATATGAAAATAATCTTTTAATATTTATTACATTTATGATATTTCAAAATAACTAATTTTAAATAAAATGAAATTATTTAATTATAAAACAATTAAATAATAGATTTAAAATATTAAATGGTGTGATATTAAAGAGAAAATAGAGGTGAGAGATCAGGAAAAAAAAAAAGAAGAAGAACATAGAATAGTGGGAGAGGAGAAAAGATAAAAGAGAGTGAAAATAAACAAAAAGAAAAAAAAAACAGTCCAAAATTGATGAGAGGCCGAAGTAGTTACTAAATGACCCTCTTACTTCATGTAATAGTATATATAGTGATAATTACACAGTTTTAAAACTTGTGACTTTAGATAAAGAATTTATGCACGTGTCCTAACGTGATTGGTATTGCAATATTAGGCTCGGAACTGTTCATGCTACCCAACCAGTTGGGTATTGCCCAATCGATGTCGTTGGATTTGAATATAATAATGTCAAAAAATATTAAAAAATAAAATTATTATATCTTTATAATCATTCCAATGATTGAAAATATCAGTTAAGCACTACCCAACTGAGTAGTATTTATTGAGCCAAGTAGGCTCATACCAGTGATGAAAATATAAATGTGGCATGTAAAAGTCGTCACCAAAAATATATATCAAGTGTCAATGCCTTAATTATATTTTGTCATTAATCAAATATATTAGCGATAATGATTTTTATTTTGTCAATAAGTGATTTAAGAGTAATAATAATTAGTATTTTAAATTGTCAATATTTACAATTAATGATACTCTTATAGTGACAATTAATTGATAAAAAAGAAATTTAGCTATAAACTTATGACTAGATTTTCTTTGTCACGTTCTTAACTTAGTGATATCACTAATTATCAATGATAACAAATTAAATGCAATTTTTTCACTGTTGACACTACAAAAATTATTTATGGGATAAAAGAATTTTTTTTTTCTAACTATATGTAATTAATGACAATTTTTATATTATCCCTTTTTATATAAGTTTTTCATTAATTAAAATTTGTCTTTTAGTGAATGCTAGCTCCTCTTTGATTTTTCATATCTTATATATTATATAATATTACATAAAGTTTATACTATAAACAAATATATTACATCTTTAATAGCAATATCAACATATTATTCAAAGATCAAGATTATTTTCATTCCTTAAATTTCTCATTTCACATTCTAAATTACATGATTTTCATGTTATAGAGAAAATATATTAAAATTTACAAACAAATTCTTAAAAAATAAAAACGAGCTCGAGCTTACATTACTTCAAGCTCGAGTCTGAGCTCTAAAGAAATAGGCTCATCAAGCTCGAGGTTGAGCCCATTATTATATACTCAAGCTTGGAAAAAGCTTGACTCATTTCACTATAAGAAAATGAGTAAATTTGTGACAATATAACAAGTGATAATGAAAAGGTTGTAATTAATTATATATACTTAGTGACAACTAATTTATGCTGTCACAAAACATAATTTGCACGATTTCAAAAGTGACAACATAATGTAAAAAAGTAACAACATAGTGCAAAATTGACAATTAATTACTCACCTATTGTGACAACTTTATAACAATAGAATCTTGTTACAAAATTTTAATGGCAATTTTTATTGTCACCACCATTTTGTTTCTGCATAAAAGATATGTACCACCATTTTTTTTCTACCTTTATGTCATCTGTGTAATAATTTATAGTTTTTTTAATGAAATTAGAAAAGTACACGTGAAATGCACATATTTGTTATTTTCAAACAATCATTACTACAAAATTAATTAGATTTAGAAATATAATATATATAGTAACAATACATTTTGTCCTTATGTTATGTTAGAAACTATGTAAACTTTGTGTAAAACTAACTTATTATTTATATCGAATACATGAAATGAACTAATTGATGATGAAATATGCGAGTTAATATCTTATTTTACATTGGCATGAAAGCATAAAAAAACGTTTTAATGAATACTTTTTTCAATATTATGTTTATTTGTAATTTATATGTTGTTATCCTGAAATTGATAAAGTTCACTTATGATGCACGTGTATAGTTATTTTTCAAACTATTAATAGTAATAAATTATTGAAAGCTGGATTATTTATGAAAAACCAAAAAGAAAAAAAAAAAAGACAAGAAAACATAAATTCACGGAGACCAATCGGTACATGCACTAGAAACAGAGTTAGATGTAAAGTTACTTGAATTCCACCTAAGTTTTTAGGCATTTACATCCTTAACGCAAATCTTATGTGGAAATTTATTAAAAAACAATAGCCACAGAATTAAATACGAATTTTTTAAAAAAAAATGACCCAAAAAACCCGTTACTAACTCCGTGGCTAAATTGATTAATTTTAGTTACGAAATATCTATGGCTAAATTGGTATCTAAATCCGCACGAAATATCATGGCACCACGATCATTGGTATTAGCATCTTGCGTCCCGGATACAAGTACACCTTTTATCGGCTCTAATATTGCTTTGACTAGTGATTTTGTTGCAATTTCTAGGCATCAATGGCTTGCCCTCACGCTTCGGATATTGTTGCATTTCTTAGAGGTGCACAACCAGAATGGAGTCCTGCAGTTTTGTGATCAAATGAACTCTACCTTACAATTAGATGTCGCTGCTGGTATCTTTATTTTGGATGACACAATTGAATCGGTGTCGTTGAGCAAATGAAATCATTTTCTACACTTTAATCACTATCCTTGGGCAGTGGGCTCGTAATCAATATCAACACGCGGGAACATCTAAAGTGTGTATAAATACGGACCTCAAATTCTTGGACATCCCACAGGACTCATCTGAGAATATAGAGTTCAATAAGCAAGTTCCTGATCTTACTTTCATGTTTACACAAATTTGTTTTCCATGCTAACTTAGCCATTTGAAAGAGTTCAAGTTCAATTCGGATCTTTTGTTATATAATCATATTACATTTTCTGTTACATTTATCAATACATGTCATATATATTGGTGAACGATCGAGATAAGGAAAGAGAAAAATTAGTGATATTGAAAAAAAAATATAAAGATTCAAAAACTGATGATATCTTTATAAAACTGATGATATAAAAAAAAATATAAAGATTCTCTTTTCTTATCCCAACCGCTCACCAATACACTAGCGTGTATTGATGAGTGTAACAAAAGATATAACAAGATTATATAACAGAAAATCCAAACTGGTTCGAGTTACATTATCCATACGGACAAATCCTTATAACTTTAAAAAGCCCTTTGTTTTTCTAAATTTGCTCACCACCGAATATGGCCAATTTTTATTAAAAAATAAGTGAAGGTACATTTTTGCCCTTGTTTAAATTAATACACTTTCCCAATTCGCTTCTTGCGTGGAGGGGGAGATAGAAACTACCGTGACATTACCGGCGGCGATGAAGAAGAGGAGGAGGGAGATCTATCCAATCAAAACCCAAACCCAACGGCTGGGTGGAGAATGGAGTTTCATCTCTCGATCTGAGCGACACACCCCTGAAAATGAAGAAGAAGCATAGGAGGCGGTGGCGATGAAATCGGAAGAGAGGACGAGAGGCAGCACAATGCTCCCTTGATGCTTATTTGTTCTTATCGGGGTTGATCGTCGTGCAGAGGTGGACCACGGCAGTGTGGTAATTCTGGCTGGGCGCGATGCCGCCTTGCTCTTCGACTGCGATGATCATGTGTGATGTGGGTCAATGTAAAGACCTTTCTAAATTAATACGGAAAATAAAATAATTAGGAGGGTTAAATTCCTGTAAATGATCACAGAAAGCTTAAGAACATCAGAATGGAGGTGAGAGTGAGAGAGAGAATCAGGAAAGAATTCTGCATAAATGATTCATTCATTTCAGGGATAAACGTTTTTGTACGAGGGAAACTCTGACTAGCCGTTAGGTTTGTAAGAACCAATTAAATCACGGTCCTTGATTAGCATGGCCCTTGAACGGTGGAGATTCCTTTACGTGGCGCGCTCTCCTGGTGCCAGCAAATTAATGGAACGCCGTCGTGTGTAGCTGGCCCTATTTTAGTTGTGCCCTTAATCCTACGGTTACGATCGAATCTCACCCTTTTAATCCAAAGGTCTTCATTTAAACTGGATTTTGGCCTAATTAACATGACAGTCAACACTTTGGCCTCTGATTTTCTTGAGAGAGAAACAATTTTTCTTTTTTTTTTTTTTGCTTCTTTTTGAGATGGAAATCAGAGGTTTTTGTGTATGGTTCGTGTGTTTTTCATTTAGTTCTTCTTTGTTCTGGTTGGGGCTTCATTGTCCTATTCAAGAAACCCAGAAACCAGAATCATCATTTTTTTTTTTCATAAATCCCACATAATAAAGACTCAGTCTTTGGGTTTTCAATTTCAATTGACCCCCGAGATCACTGGGTTTAAGCTTGTAGCTGTTCATTTGAATTTTTTGTTATGTTGTTGCCTTTTTTGAAAGTTTGAAATGAAAGAGGCTTTTGGAAATATCATGTTGGATTAGCTTGCTTATGTGTCTCGGGAACCAGACTTTCTCTGTGCTCTTGCTTAAAATTACACTTGCATAGATCTAGAAAAACACGCCTTGGTGCTATATAGCCTATTAGTTCTCAAGTTCTTACAGCTGAAGTTGAAGGATTTTGCTACCAGAGAGAGATACCATGGCTCCGTAATTTGGGAAAATTAGGATCTG
Source organism: Petrea volubilis (assembly GCA_026212405.1). Lineage (NCBI taxonomy): Eukaryota > Viridiplantae > Streptophyta > Magnoliopsida > Lamiales > Verbenaceae > Petrea > Petrea volubilis. The sequence goes on from CM047884.1 coordinate 10,450,777, forward strand.
CATTCAGTTTGGGAGGAAGACACTTGTTGAACTTAAAGGTCGTTTTTGTTCATTAGACGGTATCACAGGGGGCCGCTTGCATTTCTCCCAATAAATAAATGAAACATACAGTGAGGAAGGAGGCAAGAGGCTGGAATCTATTGGTGTGGAAGCAAAAAAAAAAGTATAATTACTAGTATTTAACGACTATAACACACTCTTTTGATATATATATATATATATATATATGTGTGTGTATATATATATATGATCTCAGATAGCTTCATAACAATTGAAGATCAATCGGTACATGCACTCAACATAGAGTTTGATGTAAAGCCACTTGAAATAATTCCAACTGAGTTTTTAGGCATTTACATCCTTAACACATATCTTATGTAAAATTTATTTTGAAAAAAAGATTTTAAATCAAAGATGGCCAAATTTATGGCCATTCACAAACTTTTGCAGCAAAAGAAGTGGTATCACCATGTAGGAATCATAGGGGAGACCACGATAGGACTCCTCACAGTGTGGTTGCCGTTATCCTCAAGCCACATTATCGAACCAAAAGTGATTGCTCCAGTGTTGTTACTCTTATATTTTATCTCGAGCGAATAACTTTGCTTCTCATATTTCTTGCCAAACGAGATTGTAGTCGGATGAACTGTAACTGTGGAGCCACTCGGTGCTGTCACTTGTACCTTGTACGAAGCCACATCGTCTCCAACATTTGTGACGATCCTCTGGAATTTTTGAACCAATGTACTCGATGTTTTATTGGTGTACAAGACAATAAAGGACGGATAATTCAAATCAGAAGATGGATTTGAACATTTGTAGCTCGATCTAGTGATGGTGGCAATTTGATTATGAGTGAAATTCATCGAGCAAAGAAGGTCCGCATAATCTTGTGGAGTGGCATCATAGATGAGGCCTGGATCAAGAGCTCGATTTGGATCAACATGTCCGGCTCCCATGGCTAGAGGTGTGGCGACTTCATAGTTAAAGTATGAATCTTGAATATAATTTTGTGTATTATCTAAAGGATTTGCTGTTGTCAACATGGCTGAGCGAATGGCTGCTGGACTCCATTCCGGGTGTGCACCTCTAAGAAGTGCGGCAATACCTGAAGCATGAGGGCAAGCCATGGATGTTCCAGAAATAGCAACAAAATCACTAGTTAAAGCAATATTGGAGCCGATAAAAGCTGTACTTGTATCCGGGATCCAAGATGCTAATACCAATGATCCTGGTGCCATGATATCTGGTTTTAAGATGCCGGGATAACTCGGTGCTGGGCCTCTTGAAGTGTATGAAGCCACAAAAGGAGCAGGCTTTGTCCCCACAAATGTTTGTTGGAACGTGATGCTTGCGAAAGGCCCTGCACTTTTTGTGGCATAATCTATCACAAGTGGTGCATCCTTGGAGCTAATCACGACACCGGGACATATAAAATCACTGGACTCAAATGTGTCGGGATCGTCCGAAATAAAGATACCAGCAGCGGCATCTGATTGTAAGATCGAGTTCATTTGATCATAAACGTCACCATTTTCACATATGACTATCACATATGCAGCTGCTGATAGTGCCTCGCTTGAATTGCAAGAAGAAAATGTTTTGTTGTAAATGAGGGGCAAATTGTGCACTAGAGCCGGTGCTGGAAACATGGTCCATCCTGTGATTTTCAATCCATTCCCCAAAGTCAAGCTTCCAGCAAAGAAGCGGTCGATGGAGCCTGCTGCGACTGTTAAGACCCATGGAATCCCATTATGTAATCGCCCAATATCATACTCATTTCCGGCTGAAGATGAAACGAGCACGCCCATTTCCATGGCGCCAAAAGAAGCTATGGCAATCGGATCTTCATACAAAGGAACATCATCAAAGCCCATGGAAATTGAAATTACATCAACTCCATCAGCCACAGCTTGGTCCATTCCAGCAAGAACATCAGAAGCATAGCGTCCTTCGTCCCAAAGGACTTTATACATGGCCACCCTAGCATGAGGCGCAATTCCTCTTGCGGTGCCAGAGGCATAGCCAAAAAATGAAGCTCCCTTAACATAATTCCCTGCAGCAGTAGATGAGGTATGTGTGCCGTGTCCCTGAGTATCCCTTCCCGAGTTCATACTCAGGGTTATATTGGGATTATCAGCGATAACTCCCTTATTGAAATACCTAACTCCAATGAGCTTTTTGTTACACAATGAAGAATTGAAATCTTGTCCCGACTCACATATCCCTTTCCACCTTGCAGGAATTTCAGTTATTCCATCGTCTTTGAAGCTTAGGCTCTCCGGCCACACGCCAGTGTCAATAACACCCACAATCACATCTTTGCCATATTCAGAAGCTGGCCATAATCCCGTGACAGGATTTAGAGAGAGGAACTCAAATGTGTGCGTGGTGTCAAGTGTGACACTTCGGTCGCTATAGGCTGAGACAAATCCCGGTGATTTCTTGAGGACTTCTAGTTCATCTTTCGACAACACTGCAGAGAACCCATGAAAAGCGGTGTCATAAGTATAAACTAGTCTTAGTGGTTTCTGATGGTGGTCCAGAGAATTTGGGCTCACAGATTTCAAGGAATTGATAGAAAAGGAATACCAATGGTTGTGGCTGGCAAAAACCTTAGGCATGAAAGATTTGTCCATGTGGACAATATAACTGGACCTCTCTCCTAAGACTGACATAACATGGATCAAAAATAGTGTAAAAAGGAATACAAGAGGAACTTGTTTAATTAACCCCATTTTCTCAAAACCTTTGTTGTGGGATGTTTATGGGTTTGAGTTTCATATTTGTACAAGCGCATTAAGAGTTCTTGCTTCATTGATGTTGTAGTTATCAGCGTGAGAGTGACTCTCAAAGTGTAGAAAATTACTTCAACAATGTGACGTCCTGGAGACGGCCTTTGTGTTTTTCGTTATTTTGGGACCTTTTGGTTTTGTGTGGTTGGCATGTCCTGTCTTGGTGCAATCTGATAGCTGTGACGATTGAAACTATGACAATTCCAGGCTGATGAAATTGCTAGCCTGTCAATGCTTTTCTTAATCACATAACGATGAAAATTTTCGAATCGGAGATCATGGAGACTTTTCTGATTCTGAAAAGCTATTTTTACAAATCTTGTGTTAATCCCATTCTGTTTCACTGGAGCTGATAGCACCAAAATCTTGTGTTAATCCTAACCGACACACAAAAAAATCTCATATGATTTTAACAACATAAAAACCATATGAAATAATAAAATAGTTTCGACACCCCCACGCATATATTTGTCCGAAAAATGTATTGAATAAACATGTTCTACTTAAAAAAAATATATCTAATGTGACACATATAATGTAATATTGTCACATTTATGCATATATTATAACACCTCATAAAAAATGTCTTAATAAACTACACTAGATTTGAACTATAACTTGTTTGATTATTTCTCGTGATACTATAAGTTGTCAAAATAGGCTATTATCACACTCAAGTAAATAACATATCAATTGGTATCGCTAAAAGCAAGCTTGATTAGGTAACATCAGCTAAAGTGTCGTATATGTGGTACTAATCAATTCTGACACTTTGTAATGTCGCAAAAGATACATAGTAATTAAAATTTAGGGTAGCTTTATTAAAGCACTTTTATGAAGTGTCTTAATAAATACACAATTAAGACACTTTTTTAAAATATCACATTATATGTGCCAAATTAAATCATTTTTTTTAATAGTGATGACAGCAGTTACAGAGTTTTGCGCATCGAATCCTGTAAATGTGAAAATCATATGAATCGGAACAAAAAGATGGTTAGCACATCAACATCACGACAGGACAACAATAGGGCACGAAAACCATTTTCCTGTGCAAGGGGTTTGAAAACCACATATACATGTGTGTTTCACAGTTTCTTTATACAACACGATGAAACTGAAACAGAGAAACATGAGACCACTTGATGTTGTACCGAAAAGAGAGAAGAGAATAAAGACAGATGAAGAGGGGTTCGTGTCCATCTTTTGCTTCTTTAGTGCTTGCCAACAGACTCAAATCAAATCGAACTTTTTTGTGCAGTCATTGTACTTCACAGGAGGGTAGTTGCTACTCAGTTGAGTACTATTCAATTCAGTTTTTAATTGTTGGATCGAGTATTATGACGTAATATATTTTTTTCTAACATTTTTTGACATCATCATATTCAAATTCAATGACTAAGAAAACTAGTTGGGCTATACCCATATGAATAGCATAAACAAAACCGTACTTCACATAGTGTTTGTACTTTGCCCAATTGATCCCTTTGATTATTGCATGAATGAATAGTGACGAAGGCAGGATTTTGGGATCAGGACACACTTATCAGTTATGTGTAACAATTATATTAAAAGAAATCAAATGAAGCACAGAAGGGCGATCAGGGAGTGCATTAAAATCAATTACATTAGTTACTTAAATTTAACGATATATGCAAGATAATGTCAAAACTAACCCCTAAACTACACATGGCCCCGTTGCCCCGGTTCTAAATGAACTGCTTGACAAAGAGAGAACCAGAACAAAGCATTTGCAAATGCTGCATTAGGACGGGTGAATAATACCTGGATAATTGATTAATTGTTGCCTTAAGAGGGGAAAAAAAACCTTTAATTGAGGTTAATTCGAACATTTGATAAGTGAGGGTGTTAATGTATCTTCCTATATTTTTAACCTGGATTTCAAAGTTAGACTTCAACAATAGCATACTATGAATTTGGAAGAGAGTATAGGTGAGCAATATTGTTTGGATTTTCTATTCTATTGGTATGTATCGGTAGGCAGTGGACGTAGTGAAAAAGATAAAAAAAAAAGATTTCTAGTAACATATCTTTTTTTTTCTTATTTTAGCTATTCAACCTTCCGATAATATATACATAGGCGCATATTGATAAATATAATTAAAGATAAAAATAAAATGTGAGAGAAATCCGGATCGTGAGCCGCTAATCTCACGATCAATGATTTTAACTTGTATCATTTTAACATGTTGGGAGGTAAAGTCATACTTTATTGAATTATTCATTTATTCATTTTTTTTTTCATAAGGCATATTTTATTGAATTAATCACATTAGCAAAAGAGAAATTAAATAAATTCGCTAGTTATAGATTATGAAATACTTGGAGCATACATTGATTTTTAAAAGTAATTGTGAAAATATATATTTAAAGCTGTTTGACTTATCCAATTCTCTTTTCAAATATAATTATTTTGTGATGGAGACTAAGTACCAACGAAGTGGCCTGCATGCGATGGACTAAAATTATATTAAAAAAAGGCGTTAATTGGAGAAACGTGAAACATCTTTTCAGAAAACGAAATAAATTATTCCCGTATATTTTATTTTATTTGTTTTAGTTTATATCTACCTATATATATATATACACACATACATACTATTAATAAAGAATCTAAGGGTATTTAGTATTTTTGGTCTCTTCAAAACTTCTCTTTTTTCTCTCATCTACCACGTTATTATATTTTCTCACTATTTTCTCAATATTTTTTTGTTTATTTCTTATTATTATAATTTTATTTTAAAATTATTTTACTTTTTGCTTATCATTAATATAATAAAAATAATTGAATTAGTTTTAAAAAGATATACTCATAAAAGAAAATTAAGAAATATTTATAGTTGCATTTTACAAAAATTTAAATATTTAATTCAACTTGACTAGTGTATGTAGTGTGTGTGTATATATATTGATGCGGTCCGGATTTGGTTGGTCCACGTGTCCGAGTACTGCGCACTTCTTTAATAGTATTTGCTGGTGGCCCACCTGCTAAAGAGGGAGAAGCGCACGTGAGACTAGCCGGTTTTGCCCCGGCGTAGGCTCTCCGACGCTCAAGTCAGTGGTGGGTTCAAGAAGAAGGTGAACAGTAATGATATTATCTTGGCTTATAAGGCAAAGAATGTTTCTTACCCTTGAGTGGAGAGCCGTGTGGAGCTTTTATATGAGAGTGAGGAGCCTGATGTGACATGATTGGTGGGATCCGGTCACCCTCAGCCCTGTAGCTGTTATAACAAGCGCCTTTTGTCCCCCTTTTACCAATCTTTTGGCGGCTATCCTCACTCATCATTAATGAGGGGTCATACCCGGCATTTAAGGAATATCTTGGGCATTTATGACCAAGGATTGTATTTATGACTTGGCATTTAATGCGCCCACGTCTGATGGGATGGGCCCTTGTGCCAACGTGATGTAGTAGGTGGCAGCGGGCTGCGTCTGTCAGTAATCTCCAACTGTTTTTGTCCCGCCAAAATTCCTATCTTGGCAATGGTTAAGTCTGGGATTTGACTCTCGATGGGGGTGCCATCGAGGGCAAGTTCTCCCTTCGAGGGCACCCTGGCTAACCTGTTGCAGGATTTTGTAAGGGGAACGAGGCTGGCGCGTGTAGGTGTGCCCCTTCGAGGGCCTTGACGGCTTCGAGGGCAGCAATTCCACACTTAGCAGATTAGTGACTTTTGGGAGATTGTGATGACGTGGCATGGTGAAGTGGCATTTGACTCATCATATATATATATATATATTGGGATAATTCCCATTTTCATTCGTTATGTTTGGAGAGTGTATATTTTTTGTCTGTTAAGTATGCCCTCTGCAATTTTTATCCTATATATTTTAAAACATTAGAATTTCAGTCCGATTTTACCGGAATCCATTGGAACTCGCTGACGTGGCGCATAAAATAGTAATGCCACGTCAACGAGTTCTGATGAATTCCAATGAAATCGGACTGAAATTGCAATATTTTCAAAATATATAGGATCAAAATTACAAAGTGAATACTTAATTGATAAAAAGCATAAACCCTCAAACCCGAGCCCCCGGAGTCGGATGAGGAGGACGAGATCCTCAAATGTGTTAACGCGGGGCCCAGTAATCCTGTTCACCTCGGGCAACACCACTCTAATCTTTGTATCACTGGGGTAGGGGCCAACGAGACGGATACGAAGATGAATTTGGCCCTTCTCCGGGGTCTCCAGTTCCCTAACGACCATCGGGCGCTACTGAAGTGCTCCATGGCTGATTTGGAGACTAATCTGGCCAACGCTCTAATTGGGGTAAGGATATACGCCCCCGAAACTTCATTCATCTTTCCTTTGATGACTTTTTACTCATTTGTCGATCTTCTGGACAGGTGGTTGCCCCCTTATCTCATCATTTCCTCCGCCGTGCGAGCGTATTCCGGCGGGGGAAGAATAAGTACAAGAGGCTTTTCCGAGAGGAGAAGAAAAAGAATAAACAGGCACCGGCCGAGGTAGAAAAGCGCCTCGAGGAGACTGAAGTCCTCGCCGGGGAGTTGGCCTCGACCAACGATAAACTTCAAGGGCAATTGCAGGAGAGCCAGCAGCTCCTCGAATCTGCCCAGACTCGGATTGCTGAGCTCGAGAAGAAGTGCGCGGGTCTGGATGACGAAGTCAAGCGCACGGCCAAGGCTTGGGAGGAAACACGAGAATTGTGTGAGCGGGCCGAAATGGCTCGCGACTTAGCCAAGGAGCGCCTCGAGGTGGTCAATAACAAGGTTGCCGAGATGGAGGCCAAAGCCCACCATAACTATGGCGAGGGCGTTAAGGCGGGGTTGCAGAGGGCTGAGTGGATATTCCCCGCACGATGCCGCAAGAGGGTCAAGCGGGCCTTCTCGAGGTTCTTCGTGAGTGAGGCGTTCGACTACATCAGGACTTACCTCGGCTTCCAGGACTCTG